>CABFWB010000406.1:159893-205207 GCA_902151455.1 Timema bartmani | reverse complement strand
TCGAGCCTTCATCCCTTTTCCCTCCCCCCCTACCCTCTGTCCTACCAGTGCGATCTCTTGTCTTCATTAACCGCGAGGACGTGAGGGAAGTTAGCGACGAGATAGTAACACTCGACAAACGCGCGTTGGAAGATTCAAGTTTCGCCGAGAGGCTCAGGTGAAGGTAAGACGGACGGCTCCAGGTGAGCCCCTCTTCTCTCAGGCTTATAATCGCTTAGGGATCTACCTCGACCGAAAGCCACAGTGACACACTTTAAAACCGAAAGCCAGACATTAAGGCTCTCCGGAGGAATTTTCAAAATTGTGTATGTGTGTGTGCTTCATGTCTTACTACCCTTCCAGGCTATCCAGATATTTTCGCTAGTGGAGTAGGAATAATAAAGGTAGAATTCAAATAAAATGTACCCACATTTGCGTGGAGTATAGTGAAAAACAATATTTAAAAAGCCGCCTCTTTAGGCTCGGCCAGAAAACGAACCCCGACTTCTCCATCACCGGTAAACCGGATCAGTTGTGACTGGTGTCTTAGTCCACTTAGCATCCGTGCGGGCTTCATAAAAATATTATATATAGGCCTAAATATAAAACCAATAATTGGTAATTAGTGATATTTCTTCTAAAAGTTGGAAAAAGGTACGCTAAATTACTCGTTGAGAAAATTAAAATATTTGTCGTACTTTAACAGTTGTTCATCAAGTTCTCTTTGTTTTGTTATTTCTTTAACCATTTCGAGGTTTCACCGCCGCTAACGAATCTATACAGAACACTAACCCTTGAGGAAACCTCCTCTTACCACATTCCTCGCCGTAGTTTCCCTTCGAACTCGAGGGGTTTCCCCATCGTCGAAATGAATCCGACTTAAAACATGCAATTTCCTACCCTTCACATCCAATACGTGCGGCTGGGGCATTGGTGCCGACTGCGAAGGTTAAGTAGTCTCGACTTGGGGGAATATTCCCGTTATCTCCTTCTAGACTTCCTAATTAACTTCTCTGAAAACTTTTGTGTTTAGAATAAGCTAGTCCTTAGCAGATAAATTTACAAACCAATCGTTCCTGTATAACTTACCTACTGCTTGGGGTAAAGTAAATTAATTATTGTCTTTCAAGAGGAAACTTTTGCTCCAGCAAAAGCACGCCATTGGACATATTTTCACTAACGGAAAAAAAGGTGTACACACATTATATTAAGAAGAAATTTTCTACCAGTTAGAATATATTCAAGTTTATTGACTCATATTAATTATATTTTCAATTATAACTAGGTGAGTATCAAATCCAGTCTCGTGTATTGAGGTTAATAGCTATCCTTAAATTATTTTCTCACTCTCTTTACACACACATGAAAGTACACTTCCTTAATATTTTACCTTTCTTTGCTCGCCGCATCTTACTATCTACTCGGGTTATCTGAATATTTACACTGATGGGACAAAGATGAGTAAAATATAATTTTTAAGAAATGCATACGCATTTGGATGAAGAAGGGAGGGTCAAATACCATTTATGAAAATCACCTTCAGCCCACCAAGATTTAAACCCCGACGTCCTCATCAGCAGTAAGCCAGACTTTATGAGATTGACGTCTTTATCCACTTTCCCATCGGTGCAAATAGGTGTATTAACTCAATATGTTGAACTAATGTGGTTAATAGGATAGAATGTGGAGAAATGGGGATGAGTTGGGCTGTGGATCTACAACAGTCTGTTACTCTCTTAACTTATAAAGATTTGTGTAATGAGTTTTTCGTACTCAAATTCGGTAGAGAAACTTAATATACAAATAATGATTTTACCACTCACGAAATAACAAACGTAGTAGCTACCACAAAAAAAAAATGTGATGTCATACGTCTAGCTCAGTGCCCCCGTATGTTTAAAAGAAAATAATACAGTAAAAATGTAGAGGTAATCAGTAATTTTGTAATGCAACAAAATATAAAATAATGACTTACAATATTTTTCTTAATAATAAGCTGTTTTTGTAACGGTTTAACATTATAGTAATATTCTTTTTTTTTTTAAATAAAATTTACAAAAATACAATATTATTCAAATATTTATTTAATAATATTGCTCCAATAGTAATATTATGTATTAAAGTATGTGTTTTTTATTATTATTTAGAACATGATGGGATGTTGCAAAGATTCAACGGCGCTAGTCCTCGTGGTTTTCTTAGCGACATTCCCCTAAGTTTAAAGTGAGTGGCCTGTGAATCACACGAAGATCACTTTGTTTCAAAACTACGTCAAAATTAACTGTCTTAACTATTTGGGGATTGATCCAAATTCTCTCAGAGGTGGATGTTAACGTCTTAAAGTGAACGCCTCAATTTTCATTAATATATCACAGGACAATAAGATCTTTTAAATTAGCTTGTGACTCAAAAAAAAAAAAAAATTGTAAGAATACAGATAAAATTCATATTAAATTATTTTCATTTCGAAGATAGCTAGTGTGATGAAGTGGTACTCACCCTCTCCAACTTTGTGAGGAACAAATCTACAACCTTGATTGTGACTCTCCCTAAGAATTACATCTCCCCAATAAGAACGGTAGCATGGCAACCAACGTTAGAAAAACTATAACTCCAATTACCCCAATACCCTTCCACGCGTAAAATGGAATATCAAAAGTGGTTCAGAAGTAATTCTACCCCTCGCTTCCATTTCTATTATATCTTTTTGGGATATTCTCTGGCTCTAATCCAAACTAAAGTGGTTTAAGCTCAAGGAAACTCTGACGTAATCTTTGGGGTTTTCATAAAATGGTTTTGGTAAAAAAAAAAAAAGTTATCACCAGTTTTCCACTCACCCTTCGGGCTATACGCTTGTATGCTATTAACGTAAATATATTAGAGATGAGGAATGTTAAATTTATAGTTAATGTATCCACATTTGCATGAAGGAATAGGGAGAAGCCATAGGGGAAAACTCTCTCAGTACACCCGACAGCTATTCGAACCCCAATCTCATCTCAATCCGTCACCCCGTCTTAAGTGAGAGTGACGCCTTGAACTATTCAACCATTGAGGTGGGTTAGTCTAATCTTAATAAGGACTATTCATATTCCATGTATAGTTTAAACTAAAATGGTATGTGAATTGATCAACAAATGTTTAGTCATTAATTTTTGTCTTTTAAAATTCAAACACAACCCAGTATTTTATTTTGCCCAAATTAAGCTTTAAAATAGAACAGTATTTTTTTCTTTTCACTTTACCGATCTGTAAAGTTTAAATGTATAAATATTAATTGCCTCGATATCGTAATTAACATGAAATATTCTCGAAACGTTACTTTATCTATTGAAAAGCGTCACACACTTTAAACTATTTTGTGGAGTAATAACTTTTGAAATAGAAGAGGACGTTTCCCCAGAGGGATTTTCTATCCTCTTCCTGGGCGGATATGTGTGTAGTTTTATACATCTATTCCTACTCTGTCTGTTATCTTATGTTAATTGCTAGATATCATATTCTTTAAATTGAAAAATTACACTTGAAACGGGAATTGAACCCAGGACCTTTGGCTAAGTATACCAATGCTTTAACCACTGAACTATCCAATAATATTTTAGTGCCCAGGGTCATTCTCCACTCATATTTTAAGGCGGAGTTGACGTGTGAAAACCGTAGGCTACAATTAAGATCAATTAAGATCACAAGCTATCAGATAACGCAGCCATCTTCGACTCGTAAGGGCTTTATGATCTTGATCTTAATTGAACACACATTTGTAGCTGACGATCTTCGCACGTCCATTACAGACTCTGCCTTAAAATAAGAATGAAGAATTACCCTAAGGGTAGAACTATTCCTGGATAGCTCTGTGGTTAGAGCATTGGCGTACTAAGCCAAAGGTCTTGGATTCGATTCTCGCATCCAAGTTTAATTTTTCAATTTCAATAATATAGCCGTAATTTAGAAAAATAATAGCTTCGCTAGTTAACCAACATTATGCTAGATAGTTTGTGTCACCGAACACAAGTTCAGAGAATAAGGCGTTCAAACAAGTTCTAGAATATAAAAAAAAGTCTCTCTACATAATTTTAAGAGTTTAATATTTTGTTTACCGCGAAGATAACTTGACGGACTACACCATGGCTCTATATTATAAGGTGCGTCATAGTGGAACCACGCTAGGTAAGCTTTCTCCTTTCAAGGTAAATGAAGGGCACATCAGTTATTTCTGTTGTATTCAACTTGGAGAGGTAATTATGAATATAATGAAAAGTGTCTCGGGCATTTTCGAGCATTGCGAACAACTGCTAACTTACATCTCTTCAACGATTCTCTCAACCGATCACTGTGGTAGTAAAAGACAAACGTAATCATCTCCTTCCTTCTGCAAGTAACAGCCTTTCCTCCTGACTAATTACCTTGACTCATTCGACCTCTTATTCTACCCAAGCCTCCCTCCTTTATTACTATCCCACCCTCTTCAACCCCCTCCAAACCCTATCACCATCCTTTGACTCCAACAACTTTTGGTTCAGTTTCCACAGAAAGGTTTTCGTGAAAGGCTTCTTCTGTGAACAGTTTATCTCCCTACTCACACAAACAAACTCATGTTCCACAAGTCTATTTTAATATTAATTAGACCAGTGAGGCTACAGTTACATCGAGATAGATTCAAATATTTAAAATATATTTACATTAATTGTTTTAATGTACAATTAATGGAAACACAAAGGAAGATATAACATTCATGTTTGAAAAAATTAGTTGTTAGTAGAATACAAAATGGTTTATAGCCCCCCGACCGTAAACAGCCCCAAGATGAGAACAAGGAAGAGGGTTCCAAGTTAACACTTATTGATAAGACAACCATTAGAATTAAGTATGTATAACTGAACAAAGACAGAGAGTGTAGTGGAAAGGGACTGTCCTCAAAGTATGTCGAATGATCCAAGGTAGGGGTCTTCAACCCGAGGACCGCGGGCCACTTGCGGCCCAGCGTGACATTTTTTGCGGCTCGCCGGCTCATGAGAAATTTAGAATTATTTCAAGAGAAGATGATAAAATAATAAAATAAATACATATTTTAAGTTATTTTATAAACTATTTTTGCCCTACACGTGAAGGAAAATATTACGTTTTTGTACAAATGTACCTTGAACCGTCAAATTACTACTCAAGTAGACAAGGTAGAGGGTACTATTTCGGGTGCGTTCGAACGTAGTTGAGAATGTTCACATTCGCTCATCACCGCTGAGACACATGGGTTGATAAAAGAAAAATAAGGTATATTAAGTGTTCAATGCTGATATTGTCAGTACCGTATCGCAGCCCGCGAACCAACAAGAGACAGAAACTTTCGCCCTTGAAACTTAAAAGGTTGAAGATCCCTGGTCTAAGGCGTCACTTTCAAAATATTGGTAGATCGGGGTTCAAATCCCTGTCGGTTGTACTGAGGTTTGTTTTTCCTAAATGGTTTTCCACTCTCCCTCCACGCAAATGGGGATGCACTTCAAATATTCATATAACCCAAGTAAGATGTGCTGATAAAAAAACAAAACAAATATACTCAAATACACATTTGTCGATTTGAAACGATATTGTAGGCTTTAAACTAACTTTGAGCACTCTTTATTTTTGTCTCAGGAAAACCCCACATTTCAGGAGAAGCACTGCAACTAAGCTTGAAACGGTGACATGTTGATTGCGCCTTTTGAAAAATCAAAGGCGTTTGCGCCCGCCTAAAATAAACCGTAAGTGTTCGCGCCCGTCGGCGAGTCAAAGCCTTGATACTAGCAATTGGAAGTCATTAAGAGGACGTATATGAAGTTTAATTTTTTACCAGTCCTGTTTCAGAACTAATAATATGAAGGAATGTTGGTAGGCTAGGTTATGTTAGGTTATGTTGGTTAGGCTTGGCTAGGTTAGGTTAATCATTAACCTGATATCCTTATCCTGCCGGGGGGGAAATTAAAACAAAGATTAAATATTTTTGAAAGGAAATAGCATAAACAAATGTTGTAAATACAAACATTTACCTTCCTTAGAACAATAAGAAGGATTTTAAAATATTATTCTTATTAGTATTTAGAGGCCCATTGACACAAAGAGGTCATTAGGTCCTAATTTTAATATAAAGTGGGCGCTAACACCTACGGGCGCTCATATTTAGCGAAATGCAAGAGTTTGTTTGCTAAATATTCTTCATTGCAAATAAGTATATTTCAGCTTCAATTTGTCAAGGATCTACTTCGGTGGTTGCATGGTCTAACGCACTTCTCTCGTGTTGGACTTGACTGCCAAAGACGGGGAGATCGGAGTTCGAGCCCGGTTGGGTGCACGTGCACTGAGGGTGGTTTTCCCTAAACGGTTTTCCACTCTCCCTCCTCGTAAATCGGGGGCATATCCTCTTAATTCTTCCTAATACATAACTCATTATTACATAGGCGTATGAACTGAAAGAGTAGTAAGATGCGTTTCTAAAAAAAAAAGTCTAGGGTTTGCTTGTTATATTCATTACCATTCTTTTCTTAGCTATCATTTACATATTTGGTTAATATTTCACACATTTAAAGAAATTTCTTAGCATTTATAATATAACTTTATTGGTCATTTTGTAAGAATTTTTAGGTCATTCAAGCCCAGACCCTGGTTATTATATTTAATCTCAGTGGAGCTGTTAAACTTCAATTTTTAATAATTTAACCACTTTAACTTTACCGTATAATTTAAAGTTTACATCTTAAACTTTCACACACATTAAAAATTAAGAATAATTTATTCCATTGACACAAAATTCATTGAAATATCTAGATATCATTGTGAGTTAACCAGACTAATTATTTAATGCACTTAAATGTAAAGCCACTCTCTCAAATTACTATCGCAATTCGTGTTCACTTTCAATATTCGATATTATATTCAAATTTTAATTTTTAGTGAAATGTATTTTAAAATGTTAACATAATTTCCTAACTGATATAACAGTCGTTTGGAATTATAGTACCTGCATCGGTGAGTACGCAGACAGAGATGTCAATATTGTTTGGTTTGAATTTCCTGTGAAGGGGAGATCAAGGTTTTAAATCCTGGTCGGGTGATTTTTCCTAAACAATTTCTCACCATGCCTTCATGTGTTTGGGGCTAGATTTCTTTTAAATTATACTTTCACCATCTCTACCCCATTAGTGTCAATATACATATAAGCCGGATGGTCAATAAGGCATGATGCAAAATAATGATAAAATTTAAAACTATATAAATTATTGTAAAATGGATAGCATATTTTATTGACTGTCTTTAAGGTAGGCAACACTCTCACTCGTACCGTTGAGTAAGTTGTCTATTATTCATTAATAAGGCGCCCGTCTACTTGGAAGAATAATTTGATTATGAAGTTTATACCGTGGAGTAATATATATTTGTATATATTTTATCTTAGTTCATGAGAGATGATGATCGTGATACTTATTTTTAAAGATTATTTAACGACACTTAGTTTAAGAAAGATAATGTGAGTAACATTTATTTTTAAAGGTTTTCCATTTTTGTAAGTAAAAAATTCACTATAAAATTAGCCTTCTTTATTTATATGTCTGAACAAAATTTTGTCACCAAAAAAAAAGGCCTCAATGTTGTATTGATACGGATTAAGTTGATCCTGAACACTTTATAAATAATGTATCGTATATTAACTTATCAATATTATTGTATGCTTCATCTGGGTTAAAATAATCGTAGCTTATCGAAATTTCTACGTATTTCAATCGTCGTAACAATAATAGTTGCACACTATTTGAAACGATAACTATTAGGAATATAAATCTTCAGTAAAATATGTATACCTCTAATAGTCTTTCACCTTAATACTTTCACAGTAATTTGAATATTTTTAAAGTTTATAATTTTTTTTAAATTCAAATATTAGAAAAATTTGTCAGCAGTGAATGTTAGTAATTACTTTGTATACGTGATTTGAATTTAATTTATTTAAATATTTTAAGTTAAATAAAGTTAATATTAAAGATTGAACTTGGATGGCAAGGACCAACAATAAATGTCGCCTACATTGGTATTTAACTGCCCGCGTGATCACAAGCCTATTTCATTGTCTCTACAAATGTCAACATATTTGTGTCTTCTCTTTCCTTCCGTGTTTCCTCTCTCTCTTTCTCTCTGTTCTCATTTTCTCGCTATCTGTGAACGCCTTCCTCTTATACCGGGGCTTGGGACCACAATTACTCCCTCGGAATTATCTTGGCTGCAGGCGGTTCCAGGCCACGGTGCTACCCACCCTACCCGCTCCTACTCTTCCCTCACCCCTCTATATTCATATTCCCCTACCTTATCCCCCCCAACCCCTTATGTTGAAGCTAGCGGGGTGAAGGGGTTCCTGGACGTCTATACACAAACTTTCTGTTCCAAGACTTCATACTCCCTCTCTCGGGATATTGGACATCTGATCTGAGAAGTTTGAACAATTCTGTTTTGGAACAGCCACTTTGTAATGAACGGAGGCATTTCTAAGTGGGAAGGAAAGGGATTGGGGGAGGGGGATAAGGATGTGGATTAGTTGTGTAAATTGCTTGTATTTCCTTCTTCTGTTTCAATTAGACGACCCTTGCTGGTGGTTTATATTCTTAGTTTTAGTGTTTATTTTGTAGCGACGTTAGTATTTCCTGTGGCATGAGTCATACAAGAAAATGAGGCCATTTGTTATCCGTAATCCAGATACGAAAGTAATTTGAGTAGATTTAGTGGCAAGCACATGAAAGGAATCTGTTTAATTAATTTCCTAAATTAAGCGTACTAATATACACGATACGGTGCTTCATACTATCTTGTATAACTTAATGTATTTACACATATTTTCTTACAATTTAGTATCACTACTATAGTGATTATTTGTAAATGCTTGTGATTGATAAAATAAAGCAATCTCTAACGTGATTTGTTTAGTAGCTAGATTATTTTGACTAATGCATACAAATATGGAGATTAGGGTTGCCCCTATTTTCTTATAAACTATTTGAATCCTTGTCTCTTGTAAAACTACTGTGCCTTATGCAAAATAAAACCGTTAATAATTATAAGATAATAATTGTTTGGTATAAACAATTTAAATAAATGTATTTAAGTTTTAAGGCTAATGTTCTAAAATTACAATCATTTGCAAATATATAAAACAAAATATTGTGTAATATATCTAAAAACACAGTTTGTTCAAAGATAATGGCCTCTGATTTGGTGTGTCGTCAGACTTTACAGAGCTTTTTAATAATCACCTGTATCCCTTTTTGTTCCCCATTTGACCAACAATGGCTCTATGTCTCACATGGAGTATGTTCTCGTTGAAAGCTGGAACAACCAGTATTGTACCGAGCAAAGAGATAGGCCTACCATAATTATTCAACTTTAAACCGGGGCAGTCTAGGTACACCCTGATTTTGGTTGGAAGAACAGTAGCGAAAATTCAAACATATTTCTTTGCGGTCAACAGTGATAACATTTTAGTGTATTATTTGTGTTATTCTAGAGGTAACTATAATATCTATCAAAAATGACAGATGCAGATAACATGACTTGATGTATGAATATATTAAAATTGTTTTAGTAACTTTAGTAACTAGCTTCTACTGTTCTTCCTACAAAAATCATGTTTTAGGTAGTGAAAATAAAAGAATACATTTTCAAGTGATGTTTATTGTACAAGTATTTTCATATACGTAAACACTTTTTAGCTTACAGAAGATTCATTAACGGAAATTTCCACATAACATATGCTCAAGCGATTGGCTTAGACTAGTTCTAGGTGTTATTAAACCATTCATATTTCTCACTAGAACGTACTTTTTTAAGAACGGATTTATAATTTTAAATCTTATCGTATCGTATCCTCGAACTCCTAGTATGAAGATACAGGTCCGATAGAACGGCTTCTAAACAGCGACACCACGAGTCTGAGGGGAAACCCCCACTATACTCACACCAACACCTCCAGCACCCCAGCTCCAAATTACACCTCCGTCTCACTCTAGCTATTTGTCTTAACATATACTCCTTGTACTATATATCTCTTTCCACCCTATTACTTTATCTCCGTCTCACTCTAGCTGTCTGTCCAACATACACCTCTCTCTCTCCACCCTATTACTATATCTCCGTTTTCAGTGTTGTTGGCAAATAGGCAACATCAAGCGTGAGTTGTGTTTCTATGTATGCGTGCATGAATAGTGTAGATTTAGTGTATATGCGTGAGGGATTGTTCATCCGGGACCAAAATGCAAACTGGCCGAAACGTTGGGATGTACCTCTCAAAACGGAAAATTTCCGGTCAAACCGGGACGTATGTTAAGACTAAAGCTTGATTCACAGGTTCGCCGAAAATAGAAAGCAGAATCTTCCTCAGTGGCACAGCAACTCACACGCTGTATATTGACCCGTGATGCATTGCAACGCTAACTTAAAACAGCTGATTATCAACATATTTTATTTTCTAGTGAATAAATATATATTTTAGATCATTCTCCCGATGAATGTTTTTAAATTATAGCGCTGTGTCATGGCACAATCCAATACATACATCTATAAACACGCTTTACATTAATGGGTTATTTTAAATCTCCTCACAAAGGCCAACGAAGCTGTCTGCTAGCTTCTGGCTGTAGAGCATCTGCTTTGTTAAATGCGCATGCGCACTGATTTGATATGGTTGTTTCTGAGATTTAATTAGCTCTCCTGTGCCGAATATCTCAGGCAGAGCGGGTGAAGTAGAGATGAGTTGAACTTTAGCGGAATAGCTCACGCCGATTAGGCGGAAATCTTGTGATTGGCTTAGAGCTTGTCACGTGACCACGTTTTAGTTTTGCGCTAGATTTTCGGCGAACGTGTACTGTGCATTCGGGTTGTGAGCGTATGCACTAATTACTCAAATGTATAAGTAAATAGGAAGTTTGAATTTATATTAAATGTACTTGCATTTGCTTGTGATGGAGCTAAAATCTAATTAGTACCCTCAGTACAATTTACAAGGACTGTGACCCCAACCTCCTCATCACTGAAAATGCTGGTCTCTTGCGAGAGTGACGCCTTAGACCAGTGGTTTCCAACCTTTTTTTTTTTTGCTTGCGTACCCCTTGGCAGCCCATTTTCATAAATTGTGCCCTTGATTTTAGCAATTTTTTAAATTAATACAGTAGTATTTATAATTTAATTGTTGCAACTGAAAATAAATGGTCTAATAATGGAGCTATAAAACAATGTAATAAAAAAGTTAAATATATTTTTACATTCAAAACGCAAGAATTAGAATAAAAACTAACACATTTAACTTATTTATTAATAATTATTTTATGTTTGAAATTGAAATAATTTTCTCGAGGTTAAATATATAAGAAACCCCGAAACGTCCCTCGCCAAATTGTTGAGTTAGTTTCATAACTTTTTACTGATCTTTTGTCTTACACTTCTGGAAAATGTAGCTCTTTCAGCCATTATTCGAATATTTTCCCGCGTACCCCACGCTGGGAACCGCTGCCTTGGACCATTCGCCCACCAAAGCTGATCTTAAGAGACATAATTTATTTGATGATGATATATCTTTATCTTTAAATAACGGTGAGAGCTTCGACTTCCTGGCAAGTTTACCGAACGCCTCGCAACTGTAGGATTAATTAAATGACAACAGAGGATTTTTCTTTCTTCTTCTGCTAGCGGCTTTGATTACTTCACAGCAATGGCCCGGTAGACAGTTTCTAGATAATTGACCGAGACGAAAGTAAATAACTATCACTAGAGCTCCCCTAAGGGTGGGATGGAGTATGAGGGGTGTGTTGGGGAGGGAGGTCATCCAACGAGAACTCCCTGATCCAAATAGATTCTCTCATCATCTCGACATAAAAGACGAGCGAAAGAAACCTCGAAAGAAAAACAATCTCCGTGACACAAGGAATTTTCTTTCACATTATAAATTTTAGTTATATTCCAACTATCGCTAATAGATATCAGACCTACTTCAGTAGCAGAATAGTCTAAGGCGTCGCTAGGGGGATCGAGGTTAAACCTCCAATTGGGTGTACTGAGGGTGAATTTTTATAAAATGGTTTCCCACTCTCCTTCCACGCAAATACGGGTAGATTGCCTATAAAATGCTTCCTTCCATCTTTTACTTCCTACTCTACCCAGTCTAATACCACTGAATTCACAGAAAATTTAAAAAAATCAACCCCATTTCTTTGCCTTAGATTAGTTATTTTATTTTGAAAATAAACCAAACTGGCGGAATGGCGTAGCCCTTAAATAAGCATTTAACAATAAGAATGAGATATTCAACTTTTAATATAGTAGAATCGGCACTGGCAGATGAAATACAAAATAAAGGTAAAGTAAACGAATTGATTAAAACTTACTTCATTTATCTTACAGCTGTCAAAATTTATCGAAATCTTTCAAAAATTACAAGTTTGACGTATTCATACATGACAGATGATTTAGTAACTTTTTACCTATTGGATAATATTCTTTCTACGACGATATGAGGAGGTTAATTACGTATTTTAGCAGTTAAAAAACAATCACAGCTGATATATTTAGGGGTTGTCTTATAATCAAATACTAATTTGATTATATAAAAAATATTCTCTTTGATTGTACATGTTAAAGCCATTGATCAAGGATGATGTCATTAATCCATTCTATGATCGTTTCTAAAATTCGATTTGTTCATTACAAAATGAAATCAAATAACAATTTTAAAAAAACATGAAATTATTCAAAACCTACTAAACCTTCGTGATCATTGGATCGAACCAAATTGTAGTAACGTAACTTTCCCTGGCTTCGTTGTTCAAATTAATTAACCATTTAGAAAATTGCAACCATCATTAACTACATAATTACACGACTGTAAACTAATTATCAATTCATTCGCTACTAACGTTTCAGCTCCATTTGGGTTTAACTAATTAGAGAGTTCATAACAAAACATACTATGTTTTAAAATAAATTCTAGATAGGCCAATTCATTGCTCAATTTAGGACTGTGTTCACTATTAATATTCAGGTGTTTTGGGAATAAAATTAATGCTCATAGCTGACTATAATTATAATGGGTGATTAAATTTCATAAATGCCTACAATCTCATTTTCGTAGAAAGGGTCTGATAGCAGCTATAGAAGCAACTAGATCCAATATCATGTATATATGCACCGCATCTTATTACCCCTTTAGACTATGCGCTTGTCGCTTATTTACTAATTACGCTAATGGTTTTTAGGGATCAAGAAGGCTATATATATTGTTAGTGTAACAGTATTTGCGTGGAGGGAGAGTGAAAACCAATTTTGGAGAAACCCCCCTCAGTATACCCGACTGAGATTTGAACCTCGATCTCCCCGTCATCGGCAGTCTAGTCTACTGTGAAATTAGCGCGTTAGATCACGTGGCCATCAAAGCGGGTAATTTATCTGATACGCCAAGTGATGTTTTCCGAAACTCTCACTTTTGATAAAAATTATCAGTACTTATAAAATAACCTCAACAATTTTGGCCACAAAAATATATTTGTAGTTTATAATAAGCCCTTTTATATGAAAATTGAACTGTAGCGTTCATGAATCCACACTGCATTCACAACTAATAGTGATCCGCACCGGTGGTCGGGTAGTCAAATGCATCATTCTCGTCTAGATTGGTTTGTCGGTGGTAGGATAGTCACAGTTTGATTTCTGACCGGATGTAATGAGTTGTTTCTTACAACTCTTCCTTCACGCAAATCTGAGTACATTTCCTCTAAAACCCTTAGCTTTCTCACCCTTGCCTCATTAGTGTCAACGAGTGTATAGGTCAGGGGGGCAGTAACACGTGGTACATACAAACAAATTGTTCCGGCCAGTTGTTGGTTTATTGGTAAAATACGTGAGAGTGGCGCTCATTAATAATACTTTAGTGCCTTCCTCTATAAAAGTATGAACTGTCGATTACCTTTATAACGCGATTGTTCAAGCCTACTTCACATGGACAGGAATAATGAAGATGTAAAGAGAAATTTGAAAATGCTACGAGATCATTCGGGCTTGGAGTGTGGTTCATAGCGTCACACGAGATAAAAAAATATTCACGGTGCTGCCATGCACCTGGAAAACTAGAAGAGCCAGGAAAACACAGTTTTTTTTAAATATAGAAAGCAGTTTAAAAAACTATGAATATTATAAACAATTCTAGAATATTTTTGAATTTGATACATTAAAATATAATCTTTAAATAGTAAGCCATTACATAAAAGAAAAACCTATCTGATGAACTAAGCACGCTGCTTCAAATCCATTACAACACCCCCTCCCCCTACCCAAACGTCCCTCCAACATCTTGCCCTTAATTCTACCTAAAGCATTGGGTTGAACAACTGCTTAAAGTTTTCCATAAATATCAAATCATCCTGTCCTATACACCAATATCATAAATTCCAAATATTATTTAATATTTTTTTTTTAGCACCGCGTCTTACTACCCGTTCGGGTTATACGCTTAAGTACTAATTACACTAATGGATTATGAATTGGGAAGGTTTGAACCTCGATCTTCCCGTCCTCGGTGGTCTGGCTCAACACGACTGGCGCGTTAGCCAACTACGCCACCGAGGCGGGTTATTTAATATTGTCTGACACCTTAACTCATTCGGTAGCGTGTCTGCCTACTGAGTTAAGGGTCCCAGGCTCGATTCCCAGCATAGCCGAAAATTTATCATTGATGAAAATATGGGTCTACCCTTTCACATTAATAAAATAACGGCCGGGGACTGGGTGTTGTGCCGGTCCTAGTCTTAAGCTAGATTATAGGGCATATGCATCTACGACAAGAAAATATATAGCTTGAATAAAAAAATGACCCAGGCCATAGGGTAGGAACGGTAGTGGAAGTAAAAAAAAAATCCTTTATATTAATTTATAAAGTGTCTGTAAAAAGGGAAATTCCTTATGGAAACCCAGGAAAACACAGGAAAGTTTTTGTTAGTAAAATAGTGGCAGCCCTGACCCATCGTTATCATTTATTTATTGCCTCCCCCTCCCAACCAAACAATGGTTTTTGCATTAAATAATGAAAATGCATATGCACTTTTGAAACAAATTTCAATGATTTACAGTATAGGTAATTTTTGTATCATAGTTGTACAGGCACAAAGAGTATTGGCAACGCTTAAGGACCGCACTTGACCCCCTAAACCTTAAATAACAAGTTTCAATATATCAAAGGACACATAATAAGTGGTTTAAAAAGTAATGTTCTGGAGATCCCTATAAATGTGGTCAAGGCCACTGCTAGCTCAATTACCTGAACCGTTGGACACACGGAATAAATGCGCAGTCTGTTTTTCCAGTAATGGGGAGGTCACTGTTCGAATCCAGGCTAGGTATACTGAAGGATTTTTTCCCCTTAGTTGTTTCCCACTCTTCCTTGGATAAAATTTGGGTACATTTATTCTTGGTTTTAACTTTCTTATCTCCACTCCATTAGAACAATTAACTGTATATAGTCAGGAAGGGAAATAAGGTGGGGTGAAAAAACTAAACAAACTCAACCCGCTTCGGTGGCCACGTGGTGTAACGTGCTAAACTCGTTTTGGATTAGACTGCCGAAGACGGGAGATCGGGGTTTGATTCCGGTAAGGTGCACTGAGGGTGGTTTTCCCTCGCTGGATTTCCATTCGCCCTCCACGCAAATGCGGGCGCATTTTCTTTCAATTAAACCTAATTCCTAACGCATTAGTGTAGTTAGTACATAGGCGTATAAACCGAACAGGTAGTAAGACGCGGTGCTAAAAAAAACTCAACCTTTTAAGTTCGTTTGGATCACAAAATGTATAGCACGGATTAGCTTAAATATAGAAAACCATTGACCATTCATGTACCAAGTTCGGCCTATATTATGCGGATTTTCTAGTACCGGGTTTGTAAACCTGGTCGAAACGAACGTGCGAACGTGAGGTCCTCCTATATATTCCTGACTTGTTTTCGTCGTTATCCTACACCTCAAATAAATTGCCAAAGTTCAACTCTAATGAGAGAGAAAGTAATTGTATTTACTCATGGGAAGAGTGCGGGTAAGAGGGGAGATAGGGAAGGGGTAGAGAAAAGCATTAAACAGAGGAGGGAAGGAGACTTCTTGTTAGATGAAGCTTGTTTTGTAAAATAAGACCATCGTCAACATTAGCTTAAGGATGTAAAATAAGGTAGGAGGGGTTGTGAAAAGAGCCTCATACATTACAACCAGTATACGACTGTGGAGGTTAAATCTACAAAATAATTTATATATGACACACGAGTGCACTTTGTTATTTCCTAATATAAATTTCACAAACCGAAACTTACTGGCTATTAAATTCTGCATAAATAATAAAATATTATAATTGATCCACTAATTTGTGGTAGACTAGGTGATTATATTACTCTTACACAGATAAAATAACTGCTATTTTCCTACTTTTACATAAAATATTAGCCCCAGTAGAATGAATAAAATTATTAAGCTTACTCTGCTTTTGAAATTCATCTAGAAAAAAAATTGTGAGAGGTTAATAAACAATTTGATACGTTAACCAGTAAAAATCTTATATTTAGGTTTTTATTAAGATTATTTAACGAACTTTCTAAATACATAATTGTATGACCTGCAAACCAACTTAACCAAAGTTGATACACAAAATAGCCTATAATAAGCCTAATTTAGTGATTTGTATTTCTGAGTCTGAATTGAAAGGCTGGAGTTCTATCGCTATTGAGTGTATTATTTGTTTATTTCATTAATCTATAAACTAAAAAGGAACTTCAAACATAAAAGTTACGTAAATCATTTATGCTCATGCGCGAGTAGTTTCTGGGTCAAACTAGTGAATATTTTATGAAGATTACAGGATAAAAATGATAAACGTTAACTAATTCCAAAATACATATTTCTGAAAAAACTATGCATCTGTTTTCGCGTCATTTATATTAGGTTAAGTCGCTTTCTTCCTAACTTTGATCTAAAGCTCCCCCACTCCCGACTTAAAAATATGTATTTGTGTATTCAAACGACATTTAAAATATTCAAAACAATGACCACAGCTTGATCATCAGAAAAAGGTAAATGATAAATAATATTCTATCATATTAGAGCTTTGAAAAACTACTAATTATTTCTTAATGCTCATTCTATTGTCGGCATATGACATGGTTTTTGATTTACCGCTCTGCCTTCTTCTTCATGCCAGCAATACTTGAAAAAAAACCCTGTTTTTAGTAACTAAAATGACTTCTCATAATTCACTAAACACTACATTCCAACCAATTAAACAATATTTTATGTCATGCTAATCTATTGTTTATTATTTGTTCCTTAATCCACTTTTCAAACCGGTAGATATTAATATTATTTTCACTAATACAACGAAAATGAGATTTTTTTTAGCACCGGGTCTTTCTACCCGTTCTGAAATGCAGTAATTACGCTAATGATTTTAGGGATTAGTACGGTAATATCTAAAGGAAGTGTACCCGCATTTGCGTGGAAGGAGAGTGAAAAACCATATTGGAGAAACCACCTTCAATACACCTGACCGAGATTAGAACCTCGATATCCCCATCATCTGCAATCTAGTTTAACATGAGAATAGCGCCTTTTACCCTGCGACCATCGAAGCGGGTATAAGATTTATAAATGGGCTATTCATATAGGTAGAGAAGAAAATTATAGCTTACAATAAATGCATCTGCATTAACATTGATATATAATAGCATAACTATAGTGGAAATAATGTGAGAAATATGCTTCAATGCACCCAGATGCAGTTGGAACTCTAACCTCCCCGTCACTGGTAAACCAGTCAATATGACACTGACGCCTTTTTACGCGTACTCAGTGGTACTAAAAGGTATTAGCATTTAGGTCACGTGCCCATCCGTGTGTGTTGGTAACAAATATAAAATAATGTATTTTATTGTAATGTATTTCATTGGTTTTCATATATGCATAGTCTATGAATATGAAAACCTTATTTTTTTCGATTTATTTCATGATTCATGTATGATATTTTAAAAAGGGCAAGTCAAATATTTAATGTCTTATTCGAATTTTTACAGATTGGTTTGATAAGATTGTAACTTTTTTATAATTTTGAGATAAAACCAATATTTAATATCATTATATTATCTTATCAGTTGTGTGTTTTTTTTATCAGAAATCTCGTCTTAAATGTCTGCCTTTAAGTCCTAAAAGTTTTATCAACTGCGTGTATAAAGGGAAGCTGGAAAGATAATACCTTTGTTTCATCGGAGTGTCACATCAAGCTAAACAAACTTTTTGAAAAGTATCAACTTGTTGTGTCACGTTTTGTATGAGAAACAGTGACAACGTATATAGAGTATACTTTTTTTTTTAGCCGCACCCTCACCTCCATCACAAGCAGGCTTGAAGGGAAATCATTACGACCTTCCAAGGCTTTTCAACTTTGCCGCCTTGTATAACCAACCACCTCCTCTGTTACAAGATTGACTGACAGTTTGCTGATGGTGGAAAAGAGGTTGAAAGAATCGTCGAGAGTCCACCCACCTTCTCTTCAATCCCCTTTTCTCCTTCAAACACCCTCGCTCCCTCCCTCCCACACTTCACGTGATCGATTGATATACTTTTCCAAAGAAATACAGAAAGAGGATAAAAATTAGTTTTTGAAAGTCTCTGGAATTAAGTCGACAAGTTGAGGGATATTCCACTTTGATTGTGCTTTATTTGGCTGATTTCTAAGGGCTGGTACACACGAAACAACCTCTTGTATAAAAAGTTTTACAAGAAATTGCAGCCTGAAGATGGCGTCGTGGGAATATCATGGATTGTACAAGATCTACTTTGCACAACTTTTTATATTCCATATCTTGTACCGTACCTTGGGGGAATAGAACGCGTCCTATGTCAGCCACTTTTATTGTACAACTTTTGAGCTGCAAACATAAGTAGCCTCGTCTGCTAGTCAGAAAATTTGTTTAAATACATTACAGACTACTTATTAAGCATGAAATTATTGTTACTAGAAACAGGTAACGTTTAAAATTAGATTTTTATATATAACTTTAAACGCTACCTGATTTTAATAATATATATTTACTATATTAAATAATATGTATTATAATATATATATATATATATATATATATATAAAGAAATTTTTACTATTTCTGATTATTCACAGATTATGCTCAAGTTCTTGTGTGCAAACATAAATTATGCCGTGTGAACAGTCTTGATGTAAAACTTGTATGCGATCAATGTGACCAAAATATTGTATAAATTCTTGCACAGCTTTACGTACAAGAAGTTGTAACCCACTTCGGCGGCCACGTGGTCTAAAGCGCTACACTCGCAGTAGACTAGACCGCCGATGACGGGGAGTTCGATCGAATTTGGAATCTCGGTTGGGTGTACTGAGGGTGGTTTTTTCAAAATGGTTTTCTACTATTCCTCCACGCAAATGTAGGTACACTTCCTATAAATATAACCTTCCTCTTCCCTAAAACCATTAATGTAATTATTACATAAACGTATAACCCGAACGGATAATACAATGCGGCGCTTAAAAAAAAAGTTGTGACAAGCTCATTGTGATGGAAATATCGATGTTTGCCTTGTAACAGTTGAAATGATTTTTTTGCAAATTCATTTTTAATAATTTTCGATATCTGCATCGGTGGTTGCATAGTTTAACGCGTGACCGACCTTTTTATTTTGAATTGCTGTTGAAGAGGAGATCAGGGTTTGCGTCCCTTCAGGGGTACCGAGCGTATTACTTCTTAATAGTTTTCCCACTCTACCTCTATGCTTATATGAGTACATTTTCTTTAAAACTCTGCATTACTCATCCCTAAACGAGTAGTGTGATTAATATATACGTACAACACGAACACACATCAAGATGCGGGGAAAATAATAGAAGTTTTCGTGAAGGCGCTATATTTATAAAGTGTAAAATAACTTTATAATATTTAGTGTCACTTCAACCGACTAATTTTGACCAAACTTTATACTCACATAGTCGACATTTTATGCATGTTTGCCATATATATATATATATATATATATACATATATAAATTGTTTTAGCACCGTATCTTACTAACCGTTCGGGTTTTACACTTACGTACTAATGGTTTTAAGGATTAGGTAGGCTATATTTATAAGAAGTGTAGCCGCATTTGCGTAGAGGAAGAGTGGAAAACTAATTTGGGAAACCCCTCCTTAGTAGACCTGGATGATATTCAAACCTCGATCTCCCCGTCATCGATAATCTGGTATATTGCGAGAGCAGCACGTTAGACAACATGGCCACCGAAGCGGGATGGTTGCCATATAAGTAGTTTGTTTATTGGGTTCATATAATTGTTTAGTTTAAGATGGCTCAATTTTAAGGAAAATTGTATTAACCACCATGATAGGCGATTAAAATAGCTTTGTTACACTTATATAAGGTTTAATACTCCTATTAAAAAATTTACACTAGTTTTTGCTTCTATAATCCGTTCGTTCAATACAAATTAATTAGTCCGATAACTTAATAAAACCATTATTAAATATGGTTTTTGATTTTAAAAAAATACGTACACGTATTGCAATTTTGACATTCTACTTGTTTAAAATGCAATACCATCTAGAAAGATTAATGCAGGATATACAAACACTTTTAAAATAATGTCAGCTGATTCTAACCAAATATTTTAGAAAAATACTTTGACTAAATACTTCAGTAATCTTAATATAATCTCTTCTACCATACACTAAACTAAATTATTTTCACTTCACCAAACCTTACCAAAGTAAGTCGTATATTTTCTCAGAAAACTATATTATATATATTAAGTCATCATAGTATTTAAATAATAATATTCCTACTTTTAAATAATATACCGTTACTTGCTTTTTTCCCATTGAAAAAATTAATTATTTGTGTATTTGATAGGCTTTATCTTTGCCCCATTTCGGAATCAAATAAACATTAAGACCTCAGACTAATTTCAGCACTCATTTAGATAAAAATAGTATTAAAATAATATAGTAGAGTTTATGTCCTCGACTGGAATCCCATGGTGCTAACAATTATTTGGATAATTAGTAAATGAGTTATTGCTTGGCTATCCATTTAGGGTTTTACATTCATTTAAACTCTGGCGCAGTTTCTTAAAATTTACGTCCATCTTTATTAAAATAAATAGGAGTATTTTAGAGCTATAGTTCAAACTTTATGATAAGAACATTATATTACAGCTAGAAACGTTACTAAATCTACTTTCACGTGTTCGTACATTAAGTCATGTGATCTCCAGCTGTCAATATTGGTAGGTACTATCAATATAATATTTTACACTAATAATATAATAAATTGTTATCAATTTTAGCCGAAACAAAATATTTGTATTTTCTAAAAGATTATTCCTACAAAAATCCTTCTATAGCGCTAAATCAGCCAAGTAAGTGGACCAACTGTTATAATACTTGTATTTTACTAATTATTTATAGTTGAATAATAAAAAGGACGATATTTATGAACGCTGAAAACAGTAAATTTTTCAGACTTAATTATGTTTTTGCTTTACTTTTATTTATTTTTACAAGTTGATTTTTCTTTCTCTCACGCTATGTGTCCAATTATGGAAACATTTACTATCGTATCTTTTTTTTTTTCTGAATATTTAAAGATGAAGTAAAAAAATATATATATTTTTAATTACGTAAACATTGTTGACGTTGTCTGAAAGTAGGCCTACGTAGTAAAAAAAAATAAGAGGATTATAAATAAGTCTTGTCGACATTACAAAATCCGACATTTTACTGTTACGCACCGTTGGATGTAATATCCTGAACTTTGGAAATGTTACGAGATTCTATGAGAAGGGCAGTAATAAAATAAAAGCATGTTTGAAATCGGCCGGATTTTTACTAAGGCACTTTTTAAACTCATATATATTATTTTACCCACACACGTCCTACAAACTGACAACTTAGGACAGAGCGTTTAGTAGTACATACATAGAGCCTAGTGCAAGAAAGGTAATCAAGCAACCTACAAGGTTGGACTACTATTCACCAAGTTATGGTTATAGTGAGGGGAGGAAGCGCTCTAGTACTAAAGTTGGAGAAGGTGAAGTATTAAGCGGTAAACAAGCAACCTAGTAAAGCGAGAAATACTTTGCTGATGTGTTAAAGTGAGGGGAGGAAGCGCTCTAGTACTAAGGTTGGAGAAGGACAGGATGATCACTGATCAGGAAAACTGGGAATTATGCTAAAATGTTGTTTATCGATAAAAAAAAATGGGGAAAGTGCTTGAATGCTTCCGTCCATCGGAAAATTTTAAGTCCAGGACTATTTTTAATAGATTTTATGGGCATACGAATTCCCAAAATTTTCTGGGGATGGACCACTCAATAACGTTTTTAGAGGCATCTAATTTTTTTAAAAAATCCAGACAAGAACCACTCTAACAAAGGGAATTTAAATTTTGAACATTTTCCTGGGGGAGGAAGATTTTGGATAAGTACTCATTAACAACACTTGATCAAGTAGGCCTACTAAAATTATATGGGGGATTCAACACACCTTTTCCAAAATAATGATGGTGATTATAATAGTGAGAATATTTCTTTAAGATTCGAAACCAGAGGAAAAGGCTTTAAAAATAGTTTTTGGGAATAATGCTGGAATTTTATTCTAAAGTTTGGGTGGCCGTGCTGAAGGAAAGGAGAACTATCAAGAGGGAGAAAACAGGCAGCCTATTAGGATGAATTACTCATTAACAAAGTTTTGTAGAAAGAAGGGGGATAAAAAGTAAAAAAGTAACTATATCAGGTTCTATACGTCTTTTACTTTTTATCAGAATGAACTGCTGTGATTTTCCAAGTGAAATTTTTCCTGCGTGTTTCTCCGTCTTCTCGTCACACTAATAAGGGCTCGTTTATTTAATTCTCATAAACTAATCCATTCCTCTTACTTTAAGTAGTTAAATACTTCTTACCCACTTCGGTGGCCGCATGGTCTAATACTCTAGTCTTGCAGTAGACTAGACTGCCGATGACAGGTAGATCGAGGCTAGAGTCTCGGTCGGGTGTACTAATGCCGGGATCACGATCAACTTAAACTTAACTTAACGTAACTTAACGTAACTTAACGTAACTTAACGTAAAGAACCTCCTTGTGTGTTTAAATGGAAGCGATCACGATGCACTTAGCTTAACGTTGACTTGCAGTTAACTTAACGTAAGAGATGTCCTGGGAGGTCTTTTACTTTACTTTACGTTACTTGAAGGGTATCACGTGATCTAGCCAGCCAATCATTATGCGAGTGACGTCATCAGGGATATTTAGTAACTCATTTGTTGGTATTATGACTAATGTTTATTCTTTAGCGTAAGTTCTAGTGATCAGACATTGAAACAAATTAATTAAACTAAAATAGGAAAGCTAAATTTATCCAAAAAAATTGTAATAGATATTTATTATATCGGTTGAAAATTATAAACATTCACAGATCATCACTGTAAAACTAGTACAAATCACAGATCATACTCGAGAATGAAGATGTTTGGCTTGAATTGTTACGTTAAGTTACGTGAATCGTGATCACACATACGTTAAGTTAACTTTAATTTAACGTTACGTTAAGTTACGTTAAGTTAACGCTAAGTTGATCGTGATCCCGGCATTAGGGTGGTTTTACCTACATGTTTTTCCACTCTCCCTCCACGCAAATGCAGGTACGCTTCCTATAACTATAGCCTCACAAATCCCTAAAACCACTAGAGTAACTAGTACATAAGAGTATAACCCGAACTGGTAGTGAGACGCGGTGCTAAAAAAAATAATTCTTATGTTAAACTTTTAAACTATAAAATGACTACTCTAGCGAACTATTTATTTAGTGACGCAAGAGGTTAGGGTGAACCACACATTCGCTCCAGTTGTTTCGCACGACGTTTCCTCAGACATTAGAATTCAAACTAATTATCTTCATGAATATTCTGAAGAGATAGGATTCAGGGAAGAAAGCGATCCCTCGGTTGCGGGCGTACGCAAGAGGGGTGCTGGGTAGGAGGGGGGTGAGTCTACATGTGGCAGATGTCTTCTCCCGAGAGTACTGAGACCAGGACTATTCTGAAGGAAGTCAATTTGGGTTTTGTGTGTCGTTTGCTTTTGTCAAGGGGAGTTGAATGGGATGTGAATTAGTGTGTTTGACGTGAGATGTGTTTAATTTGTTCTGGAAACGTAGGTTATGCAGATCGTGTGTGTAGTATTATACGTGCAAGGAAACAACCAAATAATTTAGCCGTTTGTAATTTGTCTGGTTTTACAAATACGACGAGGACCGTCAGCAACGTTGTGGGATATACAAGGTATTAAAGGACCTTTAACAGTTCTGTTCTCATAGGATCTTATCCGATAGCTAGAAAATCTACTAGGTCTACTTTTGCGTATTCATACATCAAGCCCTCCGTCACGTTTGGTATATAATACCAATACCTATGAAATCGCACTAATAAGTTCAGTACAGTAAAATATTATTTGTATCGACTACAAAAAAAAATTATTTAAATAAAATGTTTTCTTAGCAAAGTAAATCTGAACTACTAGGCTCACGTCTTCAAGGCTGGAACCTGCTGAATATAACCACAACAATCTCTGTACATCAAAGTCATCTAAGAGGTATCGTAGAATTTCTTTCAAAGATTAATGATCTCTGCTTTTATAAAAAAAAATTAATGGTTTAATGAGATACTTCGGATATGAGCACAGACCTGATGAGTAGTGACGTTATTTTAAATAATCAAAAGTAAGCTTGAAAGCTATACTCCTTCACAATGGTAACACTTTGACATTCATTCCAAATGGCCATTCTTATCACATAACGAATTTCTAAAAAAATATGATAATACTTCTGGAGAAGATCAATTATGTTGAACATGATTAGGACATACAGTATATAGAGTTATGAAAGTTGTATCACTCCTGTTTGGAATGCATTTGGGGTACACCATGTGCTGCTGTTTTCTCACTGGCCAAGATGGCTCACTATCAACCAAACCCAGTGGCCACCACGTCATGTTTCACTCCTGGACAAATAATATAAAGAAAAATCCCCTTTTAAATCTTTGAAAAGTATATTTACCTCCTCTGCATTTATTATCAAGCTTGGATTGATGAAGAATTTTGCTAAGCCCACTAAGAAATTGGGCAAGGTTTTAAACATCTCAAGATTAAAATCACCCTCAATCAGTGATGCAAAAGTTAAGAAGTCCATATTTGTAGGGCCACATGTTAAACAGGTTATGAAAGATAATGTCGTTGAATACCTGATAAATCCTGCAGAAAAAAAGATTATGGTGTAGTTTTAAAATATTTGTTCAAAATTTCTAGGTACCATCGAGCTCCTAACTACAAGTAGAATTTTGATGAACTTTTGGCCAGCTACAAACATTTAGAGTGTAACATGTCCTTAAAATACAATTTCTGGCCTATTATTTTGATTTATTTACTTCAAACCTTGATGAAAACAGCGATAAACATGGAAAAAGATTTCAAAAGATATCGCTACGATGGAAACACGATAACAGGGAAATTGAAACCCAAATATGCTTTCAAACTATTGTTGGATACTGATGAGATATTTTAACTAACTATCTCTATCTACAGTTTTAAATCTTAATCCAAAGCAACCAAACCCTAAAACCTATTTTAATTATTGTAAACATATAAAAAGTTATATCTTTAATAAACATTAAATCATACATTTTTCAAAAATGTGCGTGGTAGAACTTTTTAAAAATAATTTTTGAATCTAGAATTAAAAGCTTGTTGACCAGTGCTATCTGTGGTTAAAACAACCTTAATTTTTTTAGCACCGTGTCTTACTACCGGTTTGGGTTGTACGCCTATGTACTAATTATTCCCCGTCGTAATCAGTCTACTCTATTGAGGGAATGACGCCTTAAACCATACGGCCACCGAAGTGGGTTATAATTTTAGTTGAATCAATAACTTTATGAACCACCAAGCCTACGTTATTAAGCAAGAATAATAAACATGAGATCACTATTGTACTTCATATTCAAATTTATCTTGGGTGCTCACTATTATATTTGTAAAACTAGATACATAACACATTTAACAATTAAATTATAGAATATTTTATTATTACTGTACGTGTTCCATTAAATCATAAAGTGATTTTTTATTACTAGTGCTATCATGTATCTTTAACACTTCCCTTACATATTAATATCGTATTATAGAATTGTTTAAACTACATTTAATACACATAATTGGCAAGATTTTCTTGTTTTACTGAAAAAATGTAATATTCACATGCAAAACAAATATATTTTACGTAACTAACTCAATCTTGGACAGTAGGCCAAATACTTAACACCTATACTTTGCATGTAGATACTTACTAGTTGGATAGCACGAAAAACCAGTACTTGATAAGAAGCACCTGTCATCGAGTTAGAGCCCATTATACATGGTTTTATCCACCCCTTTAACTACGTAACCATGTAAATATGAAGTAAACTTAAATATTTTGGTGGAGTCTAAATCAAAGCTACTGAAATTATTATTTGTTTGTACATCATAGATATTTTATTCTTTTAAATAATATTTATATAGTGTTGTACTTATCTTTTTAACACACTCCAATTCTGATTAATTCCTTCCACGCAATATACTGAATTGCCAATGATGGAAAGATTGAGGTTCGAATACCATTTGGGATTTTCTTTAATGGTTTCCTACTCTCCTTGCACGCAAATGTAGGTTCATTATCTGTAAATCATCCCTAAAACAACAGTGTATAAAATTCGAATAGCCCGAACTAGTAATAAGATTTTCACACACACACACACATACAAAATATAATTTTGTTTTCTAATTAATTAAATGAGAACCAAAACTAAACGGCATACTTAATAATAATAATAATAATAATAATAATGATAATGATAATGATAATGATAATGATCATGATAATAATAATAATGATAATAATATGCCTTTATGCACCAGACAAAACTAGACAAGGAAACCATGGCAATAGTGGACCAGCTTGCAGGGGTAGCCGGGCAGTTCCGCAAAGTAGTAATGTCAGATGTATTGCCTACCAATTCTGGGGCACACTCACGATGTTTAGTAGTTATTTAATGGAACAAGGTACAGTACATCAGTATGGGAATCCGGTTACGGGTAAATTTAATCTCTCTCTTGCATTTAATGCATGAAATAAAATTTTCACAACTTTCCAATAGTATGAAGTAAAATCGATCATCTTTAATAAAGACAAGATTTGAAGATGGTGTAAAATTCACTGAAACATATCGTCGTCGTAGGAGAAAATATATATATAATAAGGAGAAGGGAATAAAAACGAAGATTTTATTATATTATAAATTATGACTACTCCTTACCAAATAAACATGAACATTATTAGAAATCTTGCATTTAAGTTAACTTGTAAATAATGCGCCGATGAAAGTCTATGTTCATAAGTCACTGGGTGGATACATTACTGTTATAAAGTCTCGTGATCTCCAAACTGTAGCACGCGTACCCCAAGGGTGCGCAACGTACCTTTGAATTTTATTATTTATAAATATATCTTTAGAGGGCATAAAGTCTGATGTAAAAATTAATGTAGATTCTAACATGATATCATGTATTTATTCAAGCCTTTATTTTCCTCTATCATATTCTTTGTTTAACTTAGACTTTATTAAAAATAAAAGAAACTACTATTTATATTTCACAAGATATCAGGTATTTTTGTTTCCTCATTTTTGTATTATGAGCCGTACATGGTAAGTTGGTAAGGGCATGAATCCAAAAGGGGTATGAGACTGGGAAAATTTGGTCAAATACTATTATAGCGAGTCCTCATTAAAAATATATTGCCCATTGATTTGTCCCATTCCTCATCTTACCTTCTTTTAGCATTTAAAACAATTCAACACTTGGCGTACAACCCAAACAGGTAGTAAGACGCTATGCAAAAAAATTAAAAGTGGAGTGAGAATTTGATTCATCCAAATCTGGTATATTTGTTTTATGTATAGACATTAATTGGCCTAGTTTTTTCCACAGGGGCTCAACCAATTTACGTGTTATCATAAATAAAGTTTAAAAAATGATCGTGTGTGTGTAGATACAAAGCTTTAGCAATGGGGCGGGCCAGATGGATGTATTCCATCTATTAGCCCGATTTTAATAATTCTGACCCAATTAGATTATCAAATGGTCTAAGGCATTAGACTCGCATTTAACTTAGTCATCGTTAACAGAGGTAAGTCGGGGATTTAACGGTGAGATCTCCCATTACCTCTTCGTGCTTATTTAGGTGCGTTTTCTCAAAGCTACTGGCCATCTCCATATTTACAGCCTACCCCTCCGCATCCCTTCTCCAACACATATAATTCAGGTTTTCCTCTTAAGATCAAGCTGTAACAACCCTTGTTTAAATGTACAGCTATTAATTAAATAACACTATAACACTAAATTAATCGGACTGCATGGACTTTTAAAAATAGGTGTAGATTAATACTTTGGTTGTCAAAATATGGCTTATAATAATTATTATCTTCTAGCTTAGATGCTGATATCTTGGCTCGAGTCCAAGATAAAAGCACTAAGATTATTCTTTTCTGGGCTGGATGAATTATCTATAGCCAAAATAGGAAGGGCCAGGCTCTTATAAACTATAGTGAATCCGCCTGTTAACTTGTTCTGACAGCTCAAAATAATTACGATATCTACTCTTATGCATTTACGTGTTTTGAGGTAAGCCCAGCAGCTCTCACCCTTGACAATTTTCAAAGTTTTATACTACTGTAGCTAAGAGAAATGGGCTTGGGTCATATAGTCCCCCTGAGGTAAATTGTTATATTATTATAATCTAAAACAGAGGTTCCTAAGGTATGGCCATTGGGCCACGTCCTGCCCGTAAAGGCATTTGCTTTGGCCCGTCATTTAGTTGATAAGCCTCGGTATATTTTAATATTCTTCATTCCATCACTATATTTTAAAGGTTTACCCTTCAATTTTTTACCAGCTCATTCTATTTAAAACTTAAAATAAATTATGAATAATTTCTGTAATTATCGTCATATTTTGAGGTTATAAAGCAATGAATAAGTTGTAGAGAATACATAATAATTAGTTCTATCTCGTATATATATAAATCAAGTTTAAAAGACTTTGAATGTTAAAAAGAAATCCCTTCTTGCAAATAAAAATGATCACTCTTATACAATAAACCGGACTGGTGATAATGGGGAGATTGAGGCTCTCATCCCGGTGAGGTGTATGAGGATTTTTTTCCTATAAGGTTTACCACTCTCCCTCCACGCAAGTATAAGTACACTTCTTCTAAATTCAATCTTCCCAATCCCTAACACATTAGCTTAATTAATACATAAGCGTATAGCTTGAACTGGTAGTTAGACGCGGTGCTAAGAAAAATAACGCTGATAAAAATAACTGGTAAATTAAGTAATTATATATAATCGCAGTTTAAAAAAAAAATCTCAACTATTTGCTTAAATTAAATGGACGTTACAATAAATTAATATTGTTTCAATATTACTTTAATCGCAGTAGACTAGACTGCCGATGACGGGGAGATTGAGGTTATAATCTCGTTAGGGTGTATTGAGGGTGGTTTTTCCTAAATGGTTTACCACTCTACCTCCATGCAAATACGGGTACACTTCCTCTAATTATAATTGTCCTAGTTCCTAAAACCATTAGCGTAATTAGTACATCCAAGCGTATAACATGAACGGGTAGTAAGACACGGTGCTAAAAAAATTACTTTAGTTTATCCGGACTAGTAATTCATAATTCGGTCCTGCTCTCTGGACTAGCAATGTTGCCTTCACTTTCACTACCAGTGAGTCATCTCGTTTTCACGTCTACCTGTCGAGTTTTAATTCTACCTTCACCTTGCTTCTCACGAGATGAAGGGCGTTGACCGACTACACTTCATTTCTTCCTCGTGACATTCTTACTACGAACAATACTAGGTGACGGGGAATGGCACGGGGTTGCTCTGGTCCAGGGGTCACCAAACCTTTTGGTACGTGAGCCACATATTTTCACTGGTTAAATAAATAAATGAATAACATTTATTGTGATCTTTTTGAGGAAATCAGCATGGAATTATTCAGAATGGAAGAGAAATGTGACACTTAAAAAGAAAGGCAGCAGGGCATACATATTTTCAAGAAATAGAAACTCATATTAACTCTGGGATAGCAATGGGAGATTTTAATAGTTAGCTAGCAAACCATGAAGTTTTGTACAACAAGATCAATGGAAATCATGGAACTGCTTTTTTTTAATTAAAAATATTGCTGAACAGCTAAAGGTGACCATTATTAGAATGGACTTCAAATGCTTATAAGATAAATTTGCTTGATAGCTAGATTTAAAATATTTAATCCTTCTTTATTGAAAATTTTTGTTCATACAATTTGTTTTACCGAAAACATACACAGTTACACGATTAAATCGCTTCAAATTTGAAAACTGTTCAGGCTGCAAAAAATTATAAAATGGGATTAGATATATTTCTTGATACTTGAGTTTAAAATGTCAATTGATTCGAGATCATTAATTTCCATTTGAAACTTATTTGGCATTGTTTAAACGATGCAGTCAAATGGATTTTAAAATAGCTTTATTTCATCTGTTTTTCCATCAAGATTAGAAAATTTTCCCCAAAATTGTTTTTGTAATTTAGAAATTGGTTCTAATTCAAATGAAGAAGGAAATTCTGCTTCACGTTCTTCGTGAAAATTTTCACAAGGGAAATTAACCAAAACATGAACGTTTACCAATTCTTCAAGTAGCATAATTTTTGCCCTGGATGCCTTGACATGCGCGAGTAGATCACAAATCAAATTTGTTTCAGCTTGAAACTTTGGATTCAATTGATTCATATGGCTGGTGACGTCTGCAGAAATTCCACTTTCCAAGCCAGTTAATGTTTGATAAAATTGTTTCAAGTTGATTATTCTCTGTGATAAATATGTAATAGTTTATATTTATAATAACTAGTTATATAATTACATGCTATAGAAATAATTTAGAATATTTTGGGAGTTTTCTTTTATAGTCCTCTACCGGAAACTTGGATCTACCTAAAAATCATCGCAAGCCGTTCTGTTGTATGTATAATAAGTGAAACTAGCTGTATCTAACACCGTGTTTTGAGGTATTTAATCATAATGGCGTCTGCGACTGAAGATGAGGATTTGCAATTCCGACAGTACTCTGGATTGGTGTCATGGGGGGAAGCACGCATGCTTCATATATACTGCGTTGTTAAGAAATAACGAAGGGAAACAATTAATTTGTTTTTTAGTAAAATCTTGGGGCGGTCCGCATATAATCTTGCGGTGGGCTGGATGTGGCCCATGGACCATGGTTTTGAGATCCCTGCTCTAGTCTAAGTTGCCGTTGGTATTAGGGCATATTCTTATTTAGCGTCATAAGTTGGGTGGCCGTAGTCAGGGGTATTTGAATATTCTACTTTAATGTTAAAAGAAAGGGATGTTGGGATAGAAATATGTGACGCTTGGAACGACATGGCAATTGAAACCACCGCACTCTCTGAACTTCCCAAGTACATATGCTTACTACCAGATAGAGTGAACAGCACTAGCCAGCTGAAGGACTGAGTGCATGTCCGGATGAATGGTAAACGCATCAAACCAATCTTCGGGTTTCAGACTAGTCAACACAAACGGAACACAAATTAGGATTGTGATCTAGATTTATTTTAAGTTTACTATTTATTTAAAAAAACAGATAAATACATCCATTTGTTTACTGGCGCCCATATTTCCCTACCCATTTGGGCTGTATATATAAATGATGATAATATGTTAGAGGTATTAAAAGTGAGGTAATATATTTTAACACTCGCTCCCTAACGGCAAGTGTGGCCAGGTATTATGCTCTGTATAGGCAAGCGTGGAGAACAAGTGTGGCCAAGTATTTTGATACTCACTTTGTAGCGGCAAGTGTGACTATGTATCCAGGCACTCGTTCTATAGCGGCAAGTGTGACTATGTATCCAGGCACTCGTTCTATAGCGGCAAGTGTGACTATGTATCCAGGCGCTCGTTCTATAGCGGCAAGTGTGACTATGTATCCAGGCGCTCGTTCTATAGCGGCAAGTGTGACTATGTATCCAGGCGCTCGTTCTATAGCGGCAAGTGTGGCCACACACCCAGAGAATGCGTCTTTAGCTTCCTCTTTTTTTTGTGTGTGTGCTCGTCATTCATATCTGTAATCTCTTTTCTCTCGCCCCAACTATTTTTACATTCTTATTGCCCTAGAACTAGAATCTCGCACTTACTTTTTTTTATGTCTGTCATTCTTTTCTATTATTATTACTATTTCTTTTTCTTAATACCACTCTCCATGTTTTGTTTTGCTTTCCCTTTCTGTAACACTTTCACTACTCTCTGCTTGGGCTATTCGTTTTTTTTTTAAATAGCGAGGATAATAGCAGACGTCCATTTTTGATACGGTTGAACACTACCCTTTAGTCTCGGACTTAGAAGAAAATTTTCCCTTTTATTTTCGATTCTTCATAAGGTATAAAAAGGAAATAGATTAATCAACGATGCAAACAAATTTAATTTCTATATTAATACATTTAACGCCAAAGCTGTCAAATACCTCGGATGCTATGAAATAATGAGCTTTAGTGTAGTCAGAATATTTGTTTAGTGTTAGCCTCACTTAAGCGTACATCCCTGACCCTCCAAACATGATTTGAAGTAATTTGTTTTTTGTCACATGACCACGCACTTCTCCTAGCATGCAAATTTGGCCACTAAAACTAATACTAAACTCGGGCTAGTTCTTTTCTTTTGATATCGCGTCTTAATAACTTTTCGGGCTCCACGTATGTCCTAATTATGCTAATGAGTTAAGAATGAGGAAAGTTGAATTTAGAAGAAGTGTACCCTCATTTTCTTGGAGGGAGAGTGGAAAAACACCCTTAGTTAACCTGATCAGGATTCAAACCCCGATCTAGTTCTTATTTATCACGTTTGATCTAAGGTTTAAGTTGATTAGGTGAACTTATAGAAAGTGCACCTGCATTAGCGTGGTTAACGTATGGGAATGCCAGAGTAGTAAATCAAAGTCGGAAACCACTCCTCCTAACTCCAGTGCATCAAGCCGAGATTCGAACCTTGACCTCCCTTCACCAGCAATTCAGAATATTGCGAGTCTGACGCCTTACGCCAAGTAGTTACTTTAACCTTAGCGGGAGGGAGTGGTTTTAAAGTCTAGTGCTGATTTGACGCTGAGTATATAAAGTTAAAAAAATTAATATAAATTGCTAATTCGTTCTCTTTGACGTCCAATGTGGCTTTATATGTATAATATTCTAATACATAGCAGATATAATTAATTTAAAGGTATTCCATTTCATTCCGAGAGAGATACACAATTCTCTCTTAGAGGGATAATGAGTTTAGCTTAGTATGCCAAACGGATTATCTCGTAGTCTATTATATCTATCTTTACTAAGCTCTGATATTCATTATGCTGATAACTGTGATATTATTTAGATATATGGATGAACTTAAAACAAGAATTCTTACAGACATGGATGATAATTGAATTAGATTCCCAGGGACTTAGGTTTGGATGAGAATATTTAATGTCGGGTTCGAACGCTGGCTGCACGCACTTCTTATTAATTTAATTAGTGTGTCCGCTTTGGGGTTCATAATGTTACCCCTTTATAACTCAATTTAACAAATTCTAAAAGCAAAACAAAAACCATACCTCATACCATTATTGACACCACAGAATAAAAGGGGTGAGAAACCTAATCCTTAGAAAATAATAAAAGTCTTGACTTTGTTGTAGTTTGTCCTTTAGTGGTTTTCTCTCCTGTTCATGTGACCGTTGATTTATGTTCTTGAATTTCATTCTCTTCAGCCTTTGTCCTTAGAATAAGACTTGCGTTGTCTGATTGTGCACTATTACTCGATACACTTAAACAAAATGGCATATATTTATTTTAATAGCATAATTTTTGGTCAATTTGGTGCATTTCCAAGTAACGATTTTATTAAATACAAGTGCACTCTTTGTTAAAAAAAAACCTCCAAATTAAAAATAAATAAATTATTCCATCTGTCTAAGACTGGCACAAATGGTCGCACGCTATAAAGGGGTTCTAATCTTAGGGGGTGAGGGTGGAGGGTGGTTCTCTGATATGATTTATCACTGTGGCCTCCTCATACCATATTCTTGCCAGTGTGGGTGCATTATCTCTAAGGCGCCCTTCTCACACCTTATAATAAGTTGTTAGTATTCTTGTATTTGAAAGGACTTTTTTCTCTTTGTGTGTGTGTGTGTGTATGTGTGTGTGTGTATCGTGTTTTACCGCGGTCTAGGACAACCGGGTGTGGCCAACTGGGCGCCAGTGTAAAATGTAATGATTGTTTTTTTTTACGTAAATATTCATTTTTGGAGTTGTTTTGGAAAAAATCATAACAGAGGAACCTTAATTTGTTTGTATTTAATCAGTTGAACTACTTGCTATTATAAAATTTAAAAAAATTAAACACATTAAAAACATGAAAAATATTTAACCTAACCTAGCCTAACCTAATTTTGGTTTTCTTACAATCAAAACAAACATTTTTTTAAGGCCGCGCTAACTTTATAAAGACAAACCGATTAAGATTCCTCTGCTATGATTTTTTTTTTTAAATCACTTCAAAAATGAATATTTAAGTAAGAAACAATAATTACGTTTTTACACTAATGTCCAGTTGTCTTGGCGCCCGGGCTTGCCAGCGGCCAGTTGGTCGTTCCCAGTTGTCCCAATCCGGTTTGTATAGGGATACTGAAGGTAGAACTTAGAGGAAATGTACCTGTATTCTCGTCGAGGGAGAGTGGTGTAAACCATTGAGTATAAATCATCCTCAATATACTCAACCAGGACTCAAATCCCGATATTCCCGTCACTAGAAGTCCAGTCTCTTGCGACTACCGATGTGAATGAGCACTAATAGATCCATTTGTCAAAAGTGACTACTGAACGAATGGTATAAGCGAATAAATACATTAAAGTAGATCTAGAAACATGATTAACTTTTATATGAGGTTCTTGCTATTTTAATCTGAAAACGTTTTCCATTTCAAATAATATCTATAAAACGTTCTGGCCGCCTTCCTATACATTATCTCTGTTTTAGATGTGGAACTTAATTTGTTCCGTTAGCCTACTGCTGGCTCTTCTATTACCTCCGGCTTTATCAAAATGTAATGGAGAGCCAAATCTCTAGGTTCAGTGCATCAACGATGCGTTAACCTTAATTACAATTCACCAGTCAGCCACAGTCAAATAGGATATAGGACATCCACGGCGTTATCTGACACCGAGCAGGAGGTTCTTTATTGCAAACATCGACTGACTAGGAAACAATTATTATTTGCTTACTAATACTATACTATCAACAACAAGATTATCAAACTGAGGATTATTGTATGATTGGCGTTTTCGTAACTTATTGAAAGAACAAAACATATTAATAAAACTAATATGTTTTTTGTTTTGTGGTTTTGGCAACAAGAGATATTATACATGAGATATTAATTTAAAAAGTATTATATTTACACTTGTATTTTGTTATATTTGTTCACTAAAATAAATAAATATTTTTTATAGCTTAAAGATAGAGCCATATAAAATATTAGTTTTAAAATAAAACTTTTTACTGTGTAAACATTTCATGAAACCAACCGACAAGTCGATTTGGATGACGTCGTCAACCGCCCTTGTTTCGGTTCGTCAGCTGGAGTTCGTATACGAGGTCGTATTTTAAAAGTTCTTGTTTTTTAAATAATGTTTCAAATGAATCACAGTCAACCTCCAACTTGATATCTATGGCTATACCTCACGATGATATTTTAATAACTTATGCTCTTTAGCCAAGCCTTTAAATTAAAGTTAGTCTACTATGAATGATTTATTTGAACCTTATTTTTTTTATATGGCTCTAGTGATTTTATTTAAATTGTATAGCGAGGAATATTTGACCTCTCAAATAAAAACTGGTTCAAAATGAGTATCTGGTAGGATTTTTACAATATACAGTATTACATATTTATTTTTAATAAAAAAATTATCTTATAGTAGTTTACTGATAATGAAAAAAAGTTATGTTTAAAAAATGATAAACACACATAATAGATTGGTATTAATATGTTCAAATACATTGAAAACACCAAACAATCGTACTTTAGTGGCTTAATATATAAGACTTATACTCGTATGATGGGTTGTGAGATGGGCGTGTTCGAGTTCCTCCACGAAAGCTGATTTAAACCCCTTTTCGATAAAGTTGGTGGTTTGGGGGGAGGAGGGATCTAATTACTTCAACTTGGCGCTGGGAAGCCGGAAAGGAGAGGGGTGGGGGGTTGAGTTCCTTTACGACACCTGAAGGAATGGATTATAACTTATAAGTATGGTTGGCTAATCTCTACATATACTTATGGTTCTTAACCAACCTAACTTAACCTAACCTTTCACGCGTTAACGAATTTCTTTCTTATTTAATTTTGTAACGAAGTTGGTTAATTTCTACATATACTTATGGTTCTTACCCAACCTAACTTAACCTAACCTTTCATGCGTTAACAAATTTCGTTATTTAATTTTGTAATTTACTGTGTGAAGATCCCCTACTTAAGGTGTCGTGAAGGAACTCGACCATTGTTATCGGACTAATTATCTCCGTGGAGGAACTTGATAACCCCGTCCCCCAAATCATTCGGATAACTTAAAGTCCCTCCCTTGAGGCGTCGCGGAGGAACTTGACCATCGCTATCGGACTAATTATCTTCGTGGAGGAACTCGACATGCCCGTGTGAGATGAGTGAAGTTGTGAGAGTTGATTCTCAAGAGAGAAGACACAGACGTTCATCAGTAAGTCGGTTTATAAGATAACTTTTCCTAAGTTGCATGATTGAAAACACTTGTTAACATGAATATGCGGATGCAAACTCTCCCATGTATTTTTGGGAATGATTACCAAAGTTTTTTAAATGTTTATTTCTGCATGATTTTATAAAAATTACAGTCCGCCTTCTTTTATACTAAATCAAAGTTGAACATTAAATAAGTTCAGATTGAAATATTTCATAATATAATAATAATATATAGTTTCATTTGTAGATTACGTTTTATGAAAACCCTTCTACCCCTTGAGCATGCAAAATTCTGTATTTTTAAATTCACACATTAATAATATCGCTACTGAACCCATGCCTGACTTTGAATAGAACAAGCTATAGTTGACATTGATCCTTCTTCTACTAAATTACTCTAACACTCAACATGAATTTGGAGGTTAATGCAATGCCACTTTGTGGATTCACCCTGTTCTGCCCTTCTCGCCTACCCCCGCGCCTCTCTGATTCGCTCATTAATTCATGAGTAATTATTGTGCATATACCAGTGAGTGATAATATGTTCATTAGAAGAGTTGTCCTATTGCGTCATGTAACTATCATGTTGATGCACAACAAAGTTTATCCAGATGGGCTGGTATGTTTGATTTTATATCAAGCGTCGTAATTGATGCCTAGGGGTTAATTGAAAAGAAAAGATATTTGTTCTGGTAAATAGATAATTATACAAATAACTATATAAAATTTAAATAAATTAAATATACTGTACATGAAAATAGTTCTCTCTCTCTTTATATATATATATATATTAAGGATGAATTCTATTCATAATATGTATAGGCCTAATCTAATAACTAGTGTATAGCACTTCAGGGGCCACATGGTCTAAGGCATTACTCCCGCAGTAGACTAGACTGCCAACGACGGGGAGACCTATGTTTAATACTCACTCGGCTGCACTGAGGGGGGTTTTTCCAAAATTATTTTCTATTTCTTTTAGCACCGCGTATTTCTACCCGTTTGGATTATACCATTTTTTCAACAATTCCTCCACGAAAATGCGGGCACACTTCATCTAAATATAACCTTCCTAATCCCTCAAACCCCTGGCTTAAACTAGCACATAAACGTATAATCCAAACGGGTAGTAGAACGTGGTGCTAAAAAGAAAGAAAAAAGAACTATGTAGAATATATAATCCTTATTGTATATATATTCTAAGATATATTTGTACATACAAATATATAAATGGAAACAAATTACGTATATACACTAAGAATGTGTAAGAATATTCTTTATCACATTTGAATTACCGACGTAATTTTCTCATCCCCTCTCCACGCCAACACAGGTGCATTTCTTCTCAAACCTTACTCACCCATACCCCTAGTTGTTAACAACCCAAGTGTTAAACGTAGTAATAAAAATAGTAGTAATATACCGCCTCGACACATATCTGCACCCTCATTTTGCCCTCTTACACACCTTAATTATTGTAGGCCTACCATAGGAACAATGTTCTTTTATGAGAACGAATTTGACCACGTTGAGGTAAAAGGTTTTAAGCGGGGGTTAAGTAATTTGTCAATGTGAGAGCACTGGAGTGTCAAAACATTTTGGCACACATTCAAGAATCCCAGCTCACAGCATGGAAAATCTCTTTGACCTACTGAGTGATATATTGCAGTGTGTGAAATCGAGTGTGATCCATGCGGTAATCCTACATCTATCCAAATGAAGAGGTCGATTTATCCACAAGTTGCTGTCATATAGAAAATGGACGAGTATTCTATTTGCTGAAATGCACAAGGTTTTTGGATGGGACACAGTGGTAAGCTCGTTGAGAAAACTCCTGTAATATATTTGTCTGTGCTACGAATCATATTATTAGTTGGGCGTGTTAGATTAGACTACAGATAACAGGGAGATCGGGGCTCAAATCCCAGTCGGGTATATTGATGGTTGCTTTACCAAAAATAAATTCCACTCTCTTTTTACCCAAATGTTGCTACACTTCATCTGGATTTAACCTTCCTCATTCCTAACTCATTAGCATAATTAGTATATATGCTTACAATCTGAATAGGTAGTAAGACGTGGTGCTAAAAAAATATGGGTAGAGGCAAGGGAAGTATAATTTAGAAAGGAAGTGTAAGGACATTTTGGTGGAGAAACAATTAATTTAAAAAAAAAACACCTCGCTACACCCGATTGGTGCTCCAACCCCGACCTCCCTGTCACCTGAAAATTCATGAAAGACTATACCGAAAGCTTTGTCTGCGTACCTACCGTTGGGGGTAATAGGAAGATAAAATGTATCTGATTCATTTCAAAATTAATAAATTACTTTCTTTATATGATTTGAAAGAAATTATCTCCACTAATACTAATCACTCACATCTAACTAAACAGATATAGAGTTCACAATGCGCTATATCGTGTGGTATGAACCAGAGGAAGTTGTTACTTTCATTCCTCATTCCTCATTCCTCATTCATGGCTCTGACAAATATGTAAAGTGGGAGAGGTATGAACGATGCTAGTGATAACATTCAATATACAGCCAGTCCTTGTGATGAATGGAGTGAAGGTGTCTCTTGTAGGGTCAGTTGGATCCTGGGTTTAATCCATGTGACATTTCTTTCAATTTGAGGGGGTTATAGATCCTTTCTATCTTCCAAGTTTCATTATTCCTGTACAATTAACTGTACAAATTTTATCTTTCTTCCACAAACATTATTGTTTTACAAATTAATTATTATTGTGTCAAATAGTTATTTTTAAGTAGAATAGCTCTTCAAGATAACCTAAAAATAAGAATTATTTTCATTTATTATTTAGCACCGCGTCTTACTACTCGTTCGGGCTACACGCTTAGGCGCTAATTACGCTAGTGGGTTAGGAATTGGGAAGGTTGAATTTAGAGTAAGTGAACCCGCATTTGCATTGAGGGAAAGGGGAAAAACAGCCTAGTTCACCTGACAGAGATTCGGACCTCAATATCCCCGTCCTCGGCAGTCTAGCTCAATAGAAAGCTTGTGCGTTAGCTAACTACGCCACCAAGGCGGGTTTAATTATTTTTAAACTATACATTATATTTCCATAGCATTAATAATAAATTTTCCTATTTTTGACACACTGTTATTAATTTAAATTAATGTCACTTTCATCGTTGGTCGTTTGGCTTAAAGCGTCACCCTTGCGTTGGCTGAGAATTCCTATGTCGTGGCTCAAATCAGGGTTAGATTTATACAGGATTTTTTTTCTGAAATTGTTTGCCATTCTCTCACCATAAAAAAATATGGGTGCATAATGTAATTTCAATCACACTTTTCTCATCCCTATTATATTAGTTTAATTATACTACTATGAATCCACATGGCTGACTCACTCACTCACTGACATTAATGTTTACCCACTTCCAGATGAGCTATAAACTTGAAATTTGGCAAACTTATAGCTTCTAGCTTGTAACCGACGGGAAAGTTCCAAAAAATTAAATATTTCAATTTTTTAATTTTAATTTTATTTTAATTTTTAACTCCACAAAATTTTTCAAAATGGTGGAGCATCTTTAAAGTCGGGGTGGACCTTTCTTTGGAGGTCTCTTGTGGATAAACGGTAAGACCTATCAAAAAACGGATTGCACCAACAGTTATGGATTTGCAAAATCCACAGGTTTATTTCTATCACTTTTTGTCGTATCTCCATCGGTTATACCTTAGAAAAGCTAGATTTTTTGATTTTAGGTAAATTTGGCAAACATATTGGTAAATCCAATTTCCGTAAGCATGCCAAATTTGATGATTCTAGCTGCCCTATAAGTATGGAAAAACTAAAATAATATGTGAAAAATACAATACAATATCGGTAACTTTAAGTTGTTACGTTCAAAACAACGCTGGAATTAATTAGTTTACATCCACTTGCAAAGAAAACTCACTGGGGAATGGGGGTAAAGCCCCCAACGAGCAAAGCGAGTTAATACACATGAGCATAACCCGAACAGTTATTGAGAAGTGGGCCTAAAATTAAAGGTCCAATTATTTGAATAAACATGCTTGTCATCAATTTAAGTAAAATGCACAAGTTAAGGTTTTCAATAATTTTTATTACAAAAATGTATCAACAAAAATGATAGTGGTGAATGTGAAATGAAATAACAAAGGTGAATGAAGTGAATGTGGAAAAAAAATGTCAACGAAAAATGATAATGTGAAGGTACAAATCGAAATATTAAAATTAAAGAAGCGTATTCCCACGAAATGTTCAGTCGTGATAATTCCATGAGATCTGTAAAAAAAAAAAATTACAAAACTTTAATATACTTTGTTGAATATAAATACATTTATTTTTTATTATTTCTTTAAACATCATGGCTATTAATGGTTTAATCAATCAAAGAAGTAGGATTAAATAAGGTTGATTAAGAGTAAGTGCACCGGTATTGGTTTGCAAAAATTATCTCCAATGCACCTAGATAAGATCATAACCTAAACCTCCCCATTACCAACAATACGGTCTAACACGAGACTGATTCCCTAAATCACGTGGCTCCTATTGTAACTGAAATACATTAGCTAATAACTAATAACTATAAGTTGCTTAGCTTAGTTTATTCTAGGGAAAACGGTGCAATCAGATCCGAGAAAATTTAATTTATCACACATTTATTCAGTTTTGCATTTTTATCTCAACGTCTGGAATAGAATCTGGGACCATTTACTCAGTGAGTAAACGCTTAAATAAATGAGAAAATATATTAGATCAGATTAAAGTAGGATATTATATAGTTCCGTCCATAAAATAATATCTTATTTTCTGTATCCGTTTTTATTAATCTGGCTGTACCGTACGTTGAAGACACACTCTTAAATAGTAAATAGCTGTGCAACTTCTCCAAATGATAAATAGTTCTTCTGAACGAAGATAGCTAGCAAAACCTTTAACGCACCATGCTCCCACTCTTGTGCTCCGGAGCTCAATCCCAAGGCCCTACTTTAAGGATAGTTAATTTCCTCGAACGATAAATTTATTCATTTACCAAGGGTAATTAATGTGCACATAATAGATCATCTTATTATATTAGCACGATACTTATAAACTAATTTAATTCTAGAACAAACACAGCACCTAACCCGCTTACCAACAAATCATCAGTGTGAATGTGAGAACCCCAATTTAATCGATGACATTTTTTAGGCCACGCTAGGAATCGAACCTATAACCCTAAAATAGCTGAACAGAGGCTTTACTGTCCAAACTAAAGTGTCGGACACGGTGGATTTCCAGCCTTATTTTGGAAATTTAACTATTCCATATTCTTTAGACAAATTAACTCTTTAAATTCTTACCTTTTTTTTTAATGTGTACGTTATAAACACAAGGTAATATAAGCACATGGTTTACAAACTAACTTTAACTAGGACACATTGTCAGAACCTGTATGAATTTGAAAGTAGCTAGCACCAGTGATCAAATGGTCTAAGGGGTTGGATTTGCGTTTTAGTAGGTCGTAGCTGGTCGTCAAGGTTTGATTCCAAGCCTGGTGCCTATTTAATTTATTTTCTAGTGTGTTTTATCAAAGGAACTAATAAACTTCCCTCTTCACCTCTACCCCTTATATTTAAGTCACTAAGAATCTAGTGCTAAGAAATGGAGAATTAAACTCACCGTTTTATCCGTAGTTACGTTTGTCGCTCACTCCCCCATGCTCACCACTTCCCCTTGCTGTAATGGTGGATGTACTTGACGACGGGAACCTGGACGGGGTAAGGCTTGGGGATGTGGACCGGCACCTGCTTCTCTACGTACACCGGCACGTACTTGTCGACGGGGAACGGCACGTGCTTCTCCACGTGGAAAGGGACGTGTTTCTCGACGGGGACGTTGATCGTCTGTACGACGGGCACCTCGATCCTCTCGGGCTGTCTCACGTGCACGGGGTACGGTTGGGGGATGGCCACGACGACGGGCTGAGGGATCTTGACGGCGACCGGTTGAGGGAACGGGATCCGGACGTATTTGATCTCTGGCTGGGCGTGGCTGTATGTGCTCCCGTGGGAGTCATCACTAGCTCCTTCTTCGCCACCGCCGCCATATCCCCCACCGCCATGTCCTCCACCGCCGACATCACCTCCACCCCCACCCAGACCTACCCAGCCCCCGGACTCGCGTTTCTCAAAGGTCCTATACCTCGTCTCGTCCATGGAGAAGGCCATGGCACTCACCGCCAGGAAAACCACGGATACCTGGAGAGGAACACGAATTGAAATGTTAGGCTCGTTTCAGATATTGCTATATTTAAAATTGGTTTAAAATTACATCAGCATCATCATTCCTCCCTTCCAACCTATTTCTAGGCGTTGTTTCTAAAACAGGAGCACCATATAAAAATACCTTTTAGAGCACTATGCAAACACAATTTTTTTTTAAAAAGGCGGTATTGGTATTAGCTCACCATATTTATTTTAAAGCTCTCAAGGTTTATTTCGATTTGTTAAAATGGGCGGTTTAAGAATGCATGGTTTGATGTATGACTACATTAAAGTAGATCTATTATTGTTTAAGACTCTCATCTCCCTTTGAAGATACGACTCTTGCTCACGCTTTTTCAGTTCACATTTTCTCGCCTGGGACAGTCTCCCGACGTGCACCTCTTTTTTTAATGTATATTTTTAGTTTATTTTCCCATCTGTCCCTCGTGTTTCTTAGCCTATATATATATATATATATATTTTAATCTGAAATGTATACTTCCAAATCAAAATTTCGATATTTAGATTTTAATAACTATATAGATAATGGAAACTATTCATCCCTACGCCTAAGATTGGTTCCTATCTGAAATGTTCTTAATGAATTTACTACGATTAATATTCAAGGGGTTTTAAATTTTATAAAATATTGTACGTACCGTAGATGAAAACCATTAGTTCTAAATATGCATCAAATAATACAGTATGTAAAACAAGAGTTATTTTTGTGTTTCTAAAATAGCTACATAAACAATGACCTACCAGTACCGAGGATTACCTGGGATTCATTTTTTAATATTGTTGAATACAATTACATTTTATGAGAAAAGATACAAGTGATTTGGAACTAAAACCCTACCTGCAAACACGTGGACTAATGTCAAGCTCATCTAATCTGGTTATCCTATGGTAAGGAGGTCGAGTCTCGAATCCCAGCTATGTAAGGTGTTTTTTTCTACAATGTTTTCACAATCTCCCTCCACCTTCTACATGAATAGAGGAATATTTACCATAAATTTTACCTTCCTCATCAATACTATACTAGCATGATTAAATGCGAATATCCCAGATGGGTAGTAAGATGCGTATTAAAAAATATTCGGAAATTAATGATAATCAGGAAACCCCGTGCGATCGTAGCCTATCAAAATGTCAAGTCCGTTAAAAAAAAGTAATATGGCTTACAGGATTGTCAAAAAACATGCTCTTTTATAGGAATAGTAAGGCTTGTTTTTGTTTTTTTAAACTCTGTATTCCAGACTGATTTAAATATCTAAAATAAGTATTGTATTACATACCATGAACTTCATGTTATTATAGTTAGTGAATACGCCGCAATCACCGCTTGTGTGGTTTCTATGAAGCCTTCAAAGCTGCAATGATACTAGAGACCGCCTCGCCTCGTGGTTATATGCTCTTCCCCAAACCAAGCGCTAATTCAACTTCAGAACTTGAGAGCAGAGAAGAGCTCATTCACCTCTTTTTCATCATTAGAATGTTCATCCTTTCTCTGGCACATTTACTATCTCCGGACCTTTCTCTCTTCACTTCGACTCGCTACAGTCACCTGTTTTTTGTTTTATTATCTCCCCGGAGACAAAATAATCATTGTGTGTTTCAGAGTGTTTAAAAACCGACCGGTTTGGTCATCCTACAAGTATTTTACTACTCTAGCAATAAAAGGAATCATTTCCCTCTCCTTCACCAGTCGCTGAAGCATGGACTTCCTCTTCACCTCGTGACGACCGGGTGTGTCTGTCCTTCATTTCGTGACGAGCGGGTGTGTCTCGTTTGTTTGTCCGTATTTTTTTTATTTTTTTTAGCTGAAGGAATCTCAAGCAAAAAACGGGTCAATACATATTTCAATTGCTAGACGCTTACTTTGCAGTTTAGAACAAATTGGGTTTGGCTTCACAGTTAGATTGAAATGCTACAGAATAGAATTTAAAAATAAAGGTTTTATTTAAATTGGCAGAATGAGGTCATCAGGATTCCTTCTGACCCCCCAAAAAAATATATATGGAGCTACAAAAACATTTTACATGCTTCGGCTCATACCACACACACACACACACACACACACACACA
>CABFWB010000406.1:118538-159229 GCA_902151455.1 Timema bartmani | reverse complement strand
CACACACACACACACACACACACACACACACACACACACACACACACACACACACACGAGGATGCCCACAAATGTATAGTAACGCAATAGGGAGGGGAACGGTCCAAGCTAGAAGAAATATGACCACATTTGCGAGGAAGGGATTGATGAACTATATTTTTTAAAACCCCTAAATACACCCGACCATGATTCTAATCTTGACTTTTCAGTCACTGGCAGACCAGACAAGACGAGACTGTCTGGTTCCTTTTCTATCTACGTTTTATATTCTTTTTCCCTTCATTTGTACACTTGTATGTTTTAAAGGTCCCTGACTACCCCATATAAGCGATAGGGCGGGTTCTTATTATTTTCCTGTTCATTATCTACTGTAAACATACTATCAGCCCGTCAGGGTGCCACATGTATTCATGTTTTACTGTTAAAAATATTATATGTCGGTCTACGATCGAGAGCCCCTTGGGGGATGGTGTTCGTTATGTGTATCTTCTATGTCAAAATGTGCAACATGTAAATAGTGTTACAACTCATTAAACCCAACAAACAAAATAACTTAATTAAATACACTAGAATTTAATAAATCAGTGGTTTCCCCCCTGGGGGTCGCGGCATGTTTCGAGTGGGGTCGCATTGCTTTTATTTTCAGTATTGCATTTTAATACCCATTTGGGTTGTACGCTTATGTGCTAAATTACGCTAACGGGATAGGGATGAGGAAAGTTGAATTCAGTGGAAGTGTATTCACATTTGCGTGGAGATAGAGTGGGAAACCCTTCAGGGAAAACCACCCTCAGTACACCCGACCGGGATCGAACAAGAATCTCCCCTTCATCGGCAGCCTTGTCTATTGCAAAATTAGCGCCTTATACCATGCAGCCACCGAAGCATGTCACAATGCTTGTTGATGTTATAAGCGTGCATGTACTTTTTAAAATGATTTTAATGATTATAGAAAAGTTCAAAATTCAAATAGATATGTAAGAGTTAAAAATTATTAAAACTGCTAAGTTACTGTTTAGGCTACTTTAGATTACCCAACACTGACAGTTGCTTGCTGACTCAACTTTGTTTTAGCAGTCTAGTCTTTGGTCAAGTAGGCACTGCTAGCATAGATTACAAAATACCCGCTGGGATCGTTGATTCTCTTTAGATTCATCTTAGTCACATTCTTATACACATGATATAATCAATTTATAAAAAACTAAACCAAGCACTCGGGCCTCGTCACGCTTGTTTGATTTGTTGGAGATAGGGTAGTGATGCAAATATAGGTATATTTCCTCTAAAGCAGCAGTTCCTGAACTGTGGTACGCCGTGAGAAGCCAAATAATACAAGCAAATTAAAGTCGGAAAAATATGAGAGGCGCTTCATAAAATCCTATAAATATATTCGGAACAAGTCTAGCTAAAAGTAAAAAAGATTTAAACAGTGGTTGGAGGGGTGGCAGCGTTGTTTTAAGCTCAGACAGACGCACAGTATATGGGGCACCATTGAAAATGGACCAAAATAGTAAATATTTAAAATTATCATGGTTGTATTTCAGATTATAGAAATTTTTGGGGTGGTACACCATTCAAAAAGTTTAGGAACCACTGCTCTGAAGTATACCAACCTCAAAAGTGTAACTAAATTATGGTAGCCAGACAAATAGTAAGATTCAGTGAAAATAATAAGGCGTTACTTTCGCATTAGACTAGACTGGTGATGACGGGAAGATCGAGGTTTGAATCTCAGTCGGATGTACTAAAGTTGGTTTTTACAAAATGGTTTACACCCTCCTCCACGCAAATGTGGGTATACTTCCTCTAAATATAACCTTCCTTATCCCTGAAACCATTAGTGTAGTTAGTATATAAGCGTATAAACTAAACGGGTAGTAAGACATGGTTCTAAAATTAATATAAAATAATTTAAAAACTAAGATATAAACACATCAAGGGGTCGCGATGGTCTAAAAGTAAAAAATTGGGGTCAAAACCTGCCGAGGGTTGGAGACTACGGAGTTAAACCGCAATGAAAACTGCATTTTAGAAAACTACCCCAGTGCATTCCACTCTCTCTGTCAACGGTGACCAATTTAAATTTAAAATTAACGCCTTCGGCAGCTTGGACACCGTTTAAATTATGAATTTAAAGTTGACGCCGCGTCCAACGTGATAACAATTTTTGTTATCGCCGCTAGGGAAGGTATCAGCTGTGTCGGCACTGGGAGAGACACTAAATCTTGATTCACAGGTTTGCCGAAAATATAAAGCAGAATCCGAGCAGTAACTCACACAATTTAAGTTGGCCCATGATACATTGCAACATTAACTTAAAGCAGCTGATTATCAACATATTTTATTTTCTAGTAGATACATATATATTTTAGATTATTCTCCAAATGAATGTTTTCAATTAACAATTGTGTGTCTTGGCACAATCCATTAGATCGATACAGACGCTTTAAATTGACGGGTTATTTCAAATCGCCTCACAAAGGACAACGAAGCTGTCTGCTAGCTTCTAGCTCTACAGCGCATGCGTAGTCAAATGCGCATGCGCATTGATAGGAGATGGTTGGTTCTGAGATTTGATTGGTCATCCTGTGCGGACAATCTCGTACAGAGCGGACGAATTAGAGATGAGTTGAACTTTCGCATAACAGCTCGCGCCGATGAGGCGGAAATCTTGTGATTGGCTTAGAGCTGCGCTAGTTTTTCGGCGAACGTGTGAATCCACAGAAAAGACTCTTGCTCAAGCGTGGATCAGATTGGCTAGACATTCAATGTCATGGTAGATAGAATACAAAATAATGTATGTGTCCAGATCATTTAACAATAAATCAACTAAAACAATGTTCATTAATATTTATATTTACTATTGTCGATAGTAAACAACCGTGATAACTAGGCCTCTGACCATAGGTAAGATATCAGCTTAATTAATCTATAGACATATAGTATTTTTAGCACCGCTTCTTACCACCCGTTTGGGTGGCTAATGTGGGAGGAAGGGTAAATTTAAAGGAAATGTACCCGTATTTGTGTAGAGGAAAAGTGGAAAGCCGTTAAGGAAAAGCCACACTCAGTACACCCGATCGATATTCCAACCACTATCTCCCCGTCATTGATAGACCAGTATATTGTAAGAGTTACGCCTTAGACTATGCGGCCACCGAAGCGGGTAACATTAGGTGAATCTACTTTAAAAAATAAAAGAAAAGTGCAATATATATATATATATTAATACCCTATGCTGGAGTAAGCCCGTTTCAGTGGCCGCGTGGTCTAACGCGCTACTCTCGCAATAGACCATATCACCGATGACTGGGAGATCAATGTTCGAATCTTGGTCGGGTGTACTGAGGATGGTTTCCCCAAAATGATTTTACACTCTCCCTCCACGCAAATGTGAGTACACTTCCAATAGACATTACCTTATTAATCCCTTAAACCATTAGCGTAATTAGTACATAAGCGTATAACCCGAACGGGTAGTAATATGCGGTGCGGTCTGGAGTAACATGATATTAGTTGTATCTAATCTATAAAGTGTTCTTGGTTGGACCATTCAGATACATGATTTCTCCCCAAAAACCGACAATTTCTTCGGTGCAACTCGATGCAAAGACAAAAAAAATATTTGAAAGTAGTTTTAGCGTAGTATATTTATTAGGTTGAAATATACAGTATGGTAACACTTGGACACTGGTCTCGAACCTGGTTCCTTTTATTGCCATCACAGATGCTTATCCCAGGCTCAAGGTAGTTCTTCACAGATTCAAATACATAGGATAGCGGGACGTGGGCCCCATAATTTAATATATAATTAATTAAAAATCGTTAGAAAGATTAAGTCATATGAAAAGGTGGATTACTTTATTATAAAGTTTGAGGAGAGGTTAATATGGATATATATTGATCTATATCTTTGTTTGATAGAAGCTATTTGGTATCGCCAGAGACCCGTTTAGGCCGTTCGCATAGTCTATTCCATTACACACCTAATATACTGGATTGCCGATAACGGAAAGATTGGAGCTCGAATACTAGTAGTGTGTACCAAGGTGGTATTTCCATAAATAGTTTTCTATCATCCCTCTGCTAAAATATGAATACATTTAATATAAGCTCTACCTTACTCTTCATACCACACTAGCATAATTAATATATTTGCCAATACAGCCCGAACGGGTAGGTAGATGCAGTAATAATATTGTGCGTCTGGGTTACATCCCTCGTAGCCCAGTAGTGGAAAGATTAGCTTGTACTAGTGTACTGTTGCCCAGGGGACGCCCGAATGTACTAATCGTACATCCTTTCCGTCGAGGCTCTTTCCATGTCCCGATGAGGTGATGGTGTTAGTGAGGATGAGGGTGTGGAACCAGTAGAAACACTTGGATCTAATTAAGCCTAATCAACCAAACTTTGGCGACCGTTTGAGTAATTTCCAAGGTGCCAGTTGGGAATCGAACCCGGGACTCCTAGACTCGTAGATAGGTGTACTGACCACTACACAACGGGGATGGTCGGTAGACGCAGTGAAAAAAGTATATATCGTCAGAGCTAGATGTTTGCAAGTGAAATTTCTTTACTTTGACCTAGGGAAGGATGAGGGTTGGGGTTAGATTATGGTACCTGAATAGTTGTAATGGGAGGGTTTCTTCTTCTTCTTCTTCTTCTAAAATGTTGTTAAACATCCTCTCTCAATACCAACATCGATGAGTACATAATTAAAATTCATCTTTCTCATATTGATCTACCCGTGTGTTTTTGTTATACGTTACTAATAGCCATTACTCACACTTAAGCGTATTGATAAACAAAACTATCCGCACTGATGGGTGCGTGGGCTAAATGTAAATATAATTTATTTTTATTTGCTAGTTATGGGGAGGAGATGTCAGGGTTCAGATCCCAGCTGGAAGTACTGAGAATCATCTTATCCTTAATGGTTTACTCCTCTTCCTCCATGCAAATTACAGTACATTTCAATTAAAGTTCCACCTTTCCAATCAATACTCTCTATTAGCGTAGTTAAACGGGGACAGCCCAGATATGATAATACCCAGAGGGGGGAAAATAATTTGCCTAGTGAATATAAAGCTTTTTTCGATTAAAAAAAAACTAACTGGAGAAAATACTGTTTCCTCACTTTGCCAGACTACTTATACGTTTCTAAAATAAATTGGACAAATTTTGGTCACGAAATGAAAAATTACCTGGCAGTGCTAAGTGTTGCGTTAGAACATCTGACTCAATTTTTTTTTTTTTTTTTATAATAGCGTCTTACTACCTGTTAAGGCTATACGAGTAAGTAATAATTAAGCTAACGAGCTAGGGATGAGCAAGATTTAATTTAGAGGAATTTTACCGGCATTTACGTAGAGGGAGAGTGGAAAACAATTTTGGGAAAACTATCTTCAGTACACCATCCCGGGATTCGAACCCTGATACTCCTGTAATCGGAAGTCTAGTTTTTTGAGAGAGTGATGCCTTAGACCATACGGCCACTGAAGTAGGTAACTCAATTGTTGGCCCAGGGCTACTCCGCACAAGTTGAACTAGAAGGCTTCTTTATTAACAGTGTTATAGTTTTCATTGCCGCTGCAAGCCAATGTTGATTTGTCTCTTTAAAATTTACCCATTCAATTAAGTTTCAATTATGTTAGTATTAGAACGCTTTAAAATATTTAAGAAGAAAATCTATACTTTTTTTTCATACTTTCCGGTTGAATAATCTTATGAATCTACTTTATTGTTTGTCAGAATCAGAGGGGTCGTAGTAAATCCTAGCGACACTTCAGATGTTTTATAATTCTTTTTGCGAGTCTACAGCTTGATATCACCTTATATACCTTAACCACTTTGTTTGGACATCACAAACACCGTTTTAATATTGTCCTTATAGTCACCGATTAACGGCTTCTTCTTCATCTTCCAAACAGGTTTTAGTCCTGATGACCTTTTATGGTTTTGCCAAATGTCCAAACTTCGCTTCCGTACTAAAGTATAGACCCATTCTAGGGTTTTACAAAGGCGTATTCGGGCTTACTTTTTATTTACCAATGATGGCTTCAAAATGTTGTTAATAACGGCCATAATTTTAGTATATTTACTAAATTTATCGGACCAGTCAGATTTCTTATAAAATGATAAATTTACCCAAGATATTTTAACTTATTTAATCTATGTTGTATCATATCATTTTTGGCTTGATTGTAACTTAAAAATATATAAAATAAAAAGTAGGTTTTATTCAAACACTTTGAGCTATTTGTTTTAACATTTTATTTAGGATATTTTTGTTTACATTTATTTTGCTAAAATAATAATAAAAGAAACCATTAACATAAATATTAGTGATAAATAACATGTAAAAACAATTCGTGATTTATTAAATTATTTTGTTTTGAATTTCCTTGAAAAGAAACAAACACTTACTAACAAAATAACAACAAATAACAATAACATCATCATAGTTCTGCTATAAAATTCTGGTAAATCATTTTATACTTGTCTTAGTGAATAATTATTTACAAAAGTGACTTAAAAGTACAAAATGTGAGAAACTAGAATCTACTGCAATTTTATGCTTTAAACAAGTATAATATTTTAGAATAGTGTTTTTTAAATATATTTCTAAGATTTATTTAAATTTGATATCTTACAAATAAATATAGCTGTATATTTTTGAGTGCTGCCAAAACACTTGGGGAAAAAAAATCCCCTCCGCACTTGGAAATTTTGACACAATTCAAATGATATAGATCAGGCTACTTAATACAAACATTGATATCTACCAAATATTTTGAATATGCATATTAAAAGGTAAGCAAAATATTTTTCCTATATAGAAATTGTTGGTAAGATCACACTTCTAAATATACATTAAACGATGGATAAAAACTTATACAAAAATGAAAAGTTATTGTTTTTTATGGTTAATTTGAATGTATTTAATTTATTACAACCATGCTCTACCCAAACTGTCACTCAAACACAATAAGTTTTTTCAGCCATCATTACTTCATAAACACTAAGTAATATAGTCTAAACACATTTTGGACGAAAGGATAGCACAACTGATTCCGGAAAATCCGTGTATACTCCTTTCTGGCTGCACAGGGGCTAATAATTTTTTAGCTTTCAGACCTCTACGTGTGGTAGATATCGCACAATGCTCATGACAGACACACCAACCCTTCATTTTATTAATATAGATATGCAGAATTTAGTATCAAGGTGACTTAGATGACGCAACCTGAAGTGTAGAAATTAATCTATTTAGGGATTTCTCGGTGATCAGTAGGCAACCTCGAATTATAATAAAACTATCTTGGAAGAAACTATCTTCAAAATAGGGATTGCATTGTTCAACGCACAAAACCTAAATATATATGATTTTTAACATTCTTGTACTCAAAAGTTAAAATGCTTAAGGCCAGCCCTGAGACCACTTACTATATAACTCGGGATTTACAAAATATAGTGATCTCAGAACATCTGTGAAAATTTCCTTTTAGTTTTCAACTTAATGTTCTCAATCTAGATTTGGTCTTTTAACACGAATTTAATATGAATGATATAGTAAGACCATGTTTCAATTCCGATTGAGTGTTAGTATGTGTTCCCTAATTACTAATTATTGTTTATCGAGCTCCCTCAGGTTATCTAGTGATTGCTTGTGTTTGAAGAGTGTTTCCCACACTGTAGCCAGTCACGTGATCATTTAGAGACAATGACGTATTTAACGTAACCCTTTCAAAGTTTTATCAAACATCAGCTAACAAATACTTACTATCATATAAAGTATAAATGATCCTCCCAAATTGTAAGAAAGTTCTGGTGATAGTCTAAAGTGACGGAAGGAAAAAAAGCCTTATAAAAGTCAATGATAGCGCGTCAAAATCTGTGATAACTTGCTACTTATTTATTTGAGGTATTAAACGTGCACGTTCTGAACCAACTGATTACATCAGCATACTAGAATTTCTATGACCGAGAGTGAAGGAACCTACCAATTTTGCCTGGAAAGGTATTTTCAAATACATTCCAGGGTTCTTTTACATGCCACAATCGACATGGGACTGACGGCTTTACTTCCCCTCCAAAGGAAGTTGTACTATGAATTTGTTAATTTGTTTACTAAGCTTACTTTTACAACAACAAAAAAGTTGTAACTAAGAAAACTCGCGTTACGTCACGTACCCCTGTAGATACGCGCGCCACAGTTTGGGAAATATTGTATTAGAGCACAATCTAAAAGAAAGTAGTATCATCCAGTGTTCAAACAAGAATACTTTAAAGTCTAAGACAATTTCAGCCTCTTTACATAACTTCCTAACAGTTGGGGTCGCAGCGAGAGCATTTCCTCACCAAACAACCCTAGTGTTTGTGATGGTGATTCTTACTTACTCCTCCCCCTTCATGCTTCTTGTGTTGGTGGTGATGGACGTACTTGATCACAGGTATCTTGACAGGATAAGGTTTCTCCTCAGGCACAGGGATGTGCTTTTCGACTTGGACAGCCACTGGTTTCTCGACAGGATACGGCCTGAGTACCTCCACATTGTAAGGCACCCTCTTCTCGTAAGGGACCTCCACAATTTTGTACACTGGGACGTGAACTTTTTCGGGCACCTTGATGTACACGGGGTAGGGTTGGGGTACCGCTACGGGCACTGGGTGGGAGATGGCCACTGGGACTGGTCGGGGCACTGGGATCTTAAAGTAAATCACCTGGGGAGGTTCGGCGTGGTCTTCGGCGTCGTTGATGTACTTTCCTTCCCCGGTGGCGGCGGCGTCACCCCCCGGGCGGTCATCGAAGACGTCGATGTGCTCCGCCGGGGGTGGGAGGAACTTGAGATGGTTGTTGCTGTTCTGGCTGGCGTGGTCGTACTTGACATTATTATTGTTTTCGATTTGATGGTGCGTAGTGAAATAATTGTTGTTCTGAATATTTTCGTCACTTGGCGAGTAATTGTTGTCATTTTGGCCATGGTTGTAACTGGATAGGTTGTTGTTATTTTGATTGTTAATATTGTTGCTACCACTATTTATAGAAGGGGAGTGATAATTAGTGTTAATTTTCTCACCATAATTATTATTGTTGAAAACATTGTTGTCATTATTATGAACATAGTTGTTTTTTATCAAACTATTACTGTTCATATTTTTATTAAAGTTGTTAATATTTGTATTATAGTTGTTGTTAGGTGAATTATCGTTGTTAACTCTTTGGCCATTATTACTAGGCAATGTGTTGTCGTTGTTTACATTTTGGTTAAAATCGCTACCAGGTAAGTTATTGTTGATATTCTGACCATGGTTTTTATCAGGTAAAATAACATTGTTGATTGTTTGGCCATAATTATTATTGAACAAGGTTTCTTCGTTGTTGCTATTCTGAGCAAAGTTGTTATTAGGAAGGTTATAGGTGTTGCTATTCTGAGCAAAGTTGTTATTAGGAAGGTTATTGGTGTTGCTATTCTGAGCAAAGTTGAGACTAGGAAAGTTATAAATTATGCTATTTTGACCAACATTGCCATTGGAGATTGTATTGTTTTCATTCTGAGAATAGTTGTCAATAGGTAATCTATTGTTGTTGCTAAACTGATCATAGTTGTTAATAGGCAAAACGTTGTTGCTATTCGGAACAAAGCTATTAGGAAGGTCGGTGTTGATAGGTAAGACATTGTTGTAAATGTTGTTCTGATCGTAGTTGCCACCAACCAAGAAATTGTTGTTGCTATTCAGATCAACGTTACTACTAGTCAATAAGTTATTGTAGTTGCTACTTACTCCATGGTTAATAAAAGGCAAGTTATTGTTGTTTCCATTATGATCATAGATGTTGCTAGGAAATACATTGTTACTGGGCAGAACATTATTGTTATTGTTAATAGTTGGCCAGTTAGTAATATTGCTGATTTGACCAAACACATTACTAGGAGAAATGTATCTGTAATTCTGATTATAGTTATTATTAAACAAGTTATAGTTGTTGCTAGATAATATATTATTACTTGGGAATAAGTTATTGTGTTGGCTGATAGTAGAAAAATTATGGTTATGGCTATTCTGACTAAATATATTGTTAGGTAATATGATACTGTAATTCTGACCAAAGTTGTTATACAGACCATTGTTGTTATTGAGCAAAACATTGTTGTAGTTGCTATTTTGAGCATAATTGATAATAGGTATGTTATTGTTGTTGCTATTATGATAATCTATGTTGTTGGTCAAAACTCCAATTGGGTTGTTATTTTGTTCATTATTATGGAAGATATTGTCATTGCTAAACTGACCATTGTTTCTACTAGGCAATACGTTGTTTTTATTTTGCGCATAGTTGATATTAGGCAAGTTGTTATTGTTGATATTTTGACCAAAGTCGTTATTGGGATGGTTTTTCTGACCATCTATATTACTTAATAAAATGTTGTTGTGGTTGTTATTTTGAGCATAGTTGTTACTCAGTCCATTATTATTGTTGATATTTTGACCTATGTTATTGCTAGGTATTATAGTATTATGATTGATATTTTGACCAAAGTTGTTTCCGGACAAGATATTTCTGTAGTTATCTATCTGATCATAGCTACCAAGCAAGTTATTGATATTGTTATGCTGACCAATACTACTGGTGCGTAAGATACTGATATATCTGTTTTTCTGATCATTACTATTAACAGGCAAGTCATTGTTATTGCCATTTTGAGCATTGTTGTTACCTAGCAACATATTGATATAACTATTGTTCTGGACATAGCTGGGACCAAGTAATGTATTACTGCTGTAAATATTATATCCAAAATGGTTTCTAGGCAAGATATTGTTATTTTTGTTAGGATGAATGTAACCATATAAGTTCTTAATTTGGCTATTCTGACCTTGGTTATTATTGTTTAATATATAGTTGTAGCTATTGTTCGGATCATAGCTACTAATAAGCAAGTTATTATTTATGATTCCATTCTCAGAAGCGTTGTACTTATGGACGTTATTCTTGAGGTTATATGACCTCATTCTAAACCAATTGGAGGCTCTTCTTTGGAACGTTTGGTTCAAATGTTCTTCCCCGTTTTCTGCTCTGGTGGCCATCACTAGTGATACAATCAAGACAATCTGGAACAAAAGGGTGTAATTATAGTGACTATTGGGTATGGATCAAAATCATTCGCACGTTTTAGGGCGGCCTCAAAATATTACTGAGACGTGATTATAATAAATTATCCTGCATCAATGGGCACGCAGAATTAACGACAGCTCATATAATTTGGTTTAGGTGGTAGTATTTCAGAATGTCTTACATTAGGGAAATGATCAAAATTAGAATAATTAGACCGCTGACAGAAGGAAAATAAATATATAATTATGGCGGTATTTTTGTATACTAAGTATTTCCTGAAATATGTTATAAATGATAAAAAAATTATGTATATATTTATGTTAGACCATTTCTTGGACTCGGTTTTTGTTACTTAACAAATAGCCTCTTTAAATATTAACATGATACTAGTACACATCAGTACCATTGTATTGATTCTTATCGATATAAGCTATTTAATCTAAAGTAACAGGATGAGTAGGGTGAATACTAATTAAATAAACCTACACACGATTGGATAAGCTATGAGAAAAGCCATTTTATTTTGAAAAGTAACACCGAACCTGACCAGGGTTCAAAACTTGACGCTGTTGTATTTGTATCAAACAGGATAACTTCATGTATTGGTGGTCACACGGTCTTAAGCATCTCTCTTGCAATAGACTGAATAACTGGTTGGGGGGAGATAAGGGTTTGAATCCCAGCCTGGTGTATTTAGGGTGATTTTGTCTAAAGCTTTCCCCACTCTCGCTCCACTTGAATGAGGGTAAACTTTCTATAAGTTTTACCTTTCTTATCCTTAATCTGTTAGTGCAAATAGGAAAACTTGGATCGGCGGTAATAACATACATAAAACAGAATGGAACAAAAAACCGTTTACTCAATTTAAATTATTTGTTATTTTTTAAACTAGTTCTTTGATTCCATGCGACGAAAAACTAAATATCATAAATAATAATAAAAATAATAATAATTGATGTAAACGTGTAGTTAAAGATCATCTTAATAGATACTATATTCTGAAAATTGAAAAATGACACCTGGACACGGGAATCGAACCCGTGTCCAGGTGTCATTTTTCAATTTTCAGAATATGATATCTAGGTGGAGTAATCCCCACTAATAAGCATAAATAATAGCTTTGGCTATTAATTCTTAATAGATACTGCTCTACACATTTGGTCTATACAACCGAAAATTCACCTGTGAGCACGTGGACTAGGGCATCCGCCTCGTTTGGTTAGTTTTTTTGATGACGAGAAGGTTGAGGTGTGAATCCCGTCCGAGTATCCTGAGGTGATTTTTCTTAATCATTTTCCATTCTTTCTTTACTAAAATGCGGTCACACTTTTTCTTTTAATTTATTCCTTCCTCCATCCTATCTCACCAGGGTAGATTTTCATAGATCTCTGACGGGTAGTAAGACACGGAGCATGGAAAAACAAGACGTTAGTTCTATGATGATTTGACCATAATTTACTAAAGGTATGGTTGGCATAACCTAATTGTTATTGTTGCTAACTTTGATCAAGGATGCTAGTGATAAATTCCTAATCGCAATGTACTCGGGGTTGGCTTTATACTATTCTCCAAGCGAGCAATTATATCTTTATTTTATTTATATTAAATAGTAGAGGTCACCAATATCGTCCACTAAAATTAAATCGTAACTTTAATAATGAAAGACTACTTACTTTGCTCGGTAGAACATCAAATGATGGACGCTTTATGTTGAAAAGATTTCTGTCAACGAGCTTACTAGATAATTTAAACACCTATTATCTAGTGTGATAAATAACAAAATATTTAATTAAAACTTTATAAAAGTATATAAACATATTTAATAATTACATAAATTATATCAGATAATTATACTGAAAAATTGTAAGTTTAAAAGTTTACCACACCAAGAATGGAACTTATGACCTTTTGGCTATAAATTGGATGTCGCTACTTCTAAACTACCCCTTTCTGTTTAACGTTCTATAAGAAAACACACGACCACTTGATTAATTTTTATTGTAGAACTCTACGTTTACTTTCTAAAATCACAGCTTGTATCAGTCACACGACTTACACACTAACAGCTTTGAACAGCAAGGCTTATACCGGACACCCAGCCCTTACGATTATATATTTACTTATTGTATAGAAGGAAGAACCCGTAAGTAAATTAAGTAAAATATCTTCGACCAAACTACCCTTATTTAACCAGGGCTTAAACTTTATTTAACTTGAGGTTATAACCACTTAACTAAGATAATGCTAATTTTATTTTAACTAGAATGTTTAACACAGCGGCTATCAAAGGTTAAAAGGAGGAATTAGGAAGGTAATTAAGATATAACACATTCAAATTAGTGTGGATAGAGGATGGGAAAACCACTATTATAAATCACATGTAGAAAATTTACCCGAGAGGGTATCGAAACCCCCGATCTTTTCATGGACGGTGATCAAGTGCAATGTATTCGTGTGGGGACGGTTATAATTGTATTAAATTTACTATAAAATTAATCAGAATATTTGTAAAAAAAATGTCAATTAAACTTACTTGAGTCCACATGTTCCTATCCTTTCGTCCACCAAATCTGAGGACGATCCTCTTTGGTATGTGTTTCAATTTAAACTGTGAACAATTCTTCAGCTGTCATGTCAGATATACACTCGTCTGCTGCCCAAGCGCGAAAATAATTTTCATAGGCCTAGGTAATTGGACTCTTCTTCTACACTTGTCTACTCATCACGCAAAGAATGCGAAACTTTATCTCAATCTTAGATAGAAGAAAGAATGCATTAGATGAATAAAAAATATGTGTGTGTGTGTGTGTGAATGTGCGACACGCTTTCATTAACGAATGATACTTTTTTAGAGCTCACTTCTTTTTCAAACAATTTACTTTACCTTTGTTGGCTCCTAGTGTTTTCCTTTCTAAGTTATTGCTAATAAATCACTAATTTTATGCAAATAACTTCATTTAGATTTATCGGACTGGTGAATTTATGCAAATAGGCTTCCAAGACTGGGACGCCATTAGAGTTTCGTGAGCCATAAAATTGTTCGTAAACTTTCAACAGAAGTAGTAAAGTACTGAAACAATTTTCAGGTACAACATCCGCCCCTTCGCTTCCTTTCTTTCTTCTTCCGTTTCCTTTTTTTTTTTTTAATGAGGGTGCAGGCTACATACAATATTTTACGATCGAAAAGATCTTAAAGTAAAGGTCACCTGTTGACGTGAATGTAGGGGGGGGGAGAGTTTACACATGAATTATTTTTAATTTGCTTGATATATTTTTATATTTTCATATAGCATAAAAATAATCAGAAAACTTTAATAAATGTATGGACTAGTACATCATCAGCTCATCAATGTTTGTTTCAAAACTATATCATATTATAATCTGAAAGATACGTTAGTAGTTTAATATATCATAGATTAATTGACCTCCTCTTCGGTGGCCTATTTAGCTAATGCGTTTGTTTCGTGTTTAGCTAGACTAATGAGGATGGGGATATCGAGGTTCTAATCTCACTCGGGTGAACTGGGGGTGGTTTTTCCTAAAGGGTTTTCCACTCTCCCACCACGCAAATGCGGGTTCACTTCCTCTATATTCAACCTTCCCTATTCCTAACCCATTAGCGTAATTAGTACTTAACTCGAACGGGTAGTAAGACGTGGTGCTAAGTATTAATTTAACTATCGTAACAGCTCTGCTTTATATAGCATTTTTTCAAGGAGTCACACAATATTAGCAATGTGCTGTTCCTATAATGTTATGATTATTAGGAAGTCAGTTTTCCGTTCCAAGACTGTTAGTGATGTGAAATTAATAATTTAGTTGACATAAAATAGTTTTTGAATATAATATACTAAATTAATCATTTGCAGCTCTCTTATGTCTGCTGGCCCATCGGATGACTAATTTGAAAATACCCATATTACATATATACAAAAAATAATGGAGACCATGTTGATTTAGAATAATTGTGTGGAAAGTGGAATTTGGAAAAAAAAATTGCATAGTTTAAAAATACATACATATTTATAAAAGATATAGTTCGGTATACATCCTCATAATAAACTGTATTTGTAATTTTACAGGATTGGCTTATGTTAATAATAATATGACTCAGAAGATGGGTTAAAATATATCAAAGTGCACAAATATTTTTGAATACTTTAAATGAAACCACAAAATGACACAACAGAATAAACAATTTTATTTTATTTGTCTTAGTGATCTCTTTTACTCTTGGATTAAGTTATGATATTGGGATGAAGGTAATCCTAAAAGAAACTTGCTTTGCTTAGTAATATGTAATTTTATCATTACTGTTTATTGTTTATTATTTCTCAGTGACCCATTTCTGACTATCCATCCGGGCTATTTTTATATTCACACTAAAAGGAAAGGGTTAAGAAAGGTACAATCTTAGATAAAATGATAAAATGTACCCGCATCTAGTGTTTATCTAAAGTGGGAGAAAATATTCGGCAACCTGGTACCTAATGTCATGAGTAGTTGCAAACCGTTTAGGAGAAGATGCCACTGTGCACCTGAGCGGGATTTGAAACTTGACCTCCTCGTCTTTGTTGAATTAAACAATACGAGTCTTTGTCCAACGTATCCACCAATGTAGGTTTTATTATTATTTTGACAAATTTAATCCCTTTTTATTTTATTTTTTTTGTGAAAAAACAACTCCATAGCAATCCTGGCAATCGAGCCATACCGATAGAGCGGCCTTCATCTGTTTGTGGAGATAGTGCCAACTTACGCGGATAGAGGGTGTCATGGGGTCAGAACAACGACCCTTTCAACAACGACAATCTCAGTTTTCTAGATCGGAGCTGCTACTTTTAAATTAGAGTAGCTTCATATTTGTCCTCACGAGGCTGAGTTGACCACGTCTATTTTTTTGTAATGATAATTTAAATAATGTTAAGCACATTGCCTACCCGTGACGTCATGAAAGGTCAAGATAGGATTTACCATGTTTATTAATTTACGCTTTACTCCATGAGTTTTAAAGATATAATTTAGGCTATTTGTCTTGGTCACGAAAATGTCCTTTAGGTATCGTCCTGCCAGGATGTAGATTAAAAAAGTCCGTGTTAGCATATGTCTATCTAGAATAGGAAACAAGAAAAAGGTAAAATTAAAAAGCAAATCAATATTTTCAAGTTGTAAATAGTATGGTGAGTGTGTAAACTCGTTAGAGTAAAAGGGGAAGGTTTATCAGCAGGTTGACATAAGGCCTCACAGAGTGAACTATTCATTTTCTTCCCTATCTCTCTCTCTCTATATATATATTTCGTACATTGGCGTCTGATTGTGACAACTCAGGTGCGTCAAGTAAAATAACTTCGAAATCTCCAAGCAGGCAACGTCGTTAAAAACATATTAGGCTTATATTATTTTCCCACTCGAGGGCATCTGAACCAAATATTATTTTTTATATTTTTTTAATGGCCCCCTGTAGTATTTTTCCGACATTTCATGCATCCAAATCCACCTCTATTGTAATCTAAGAGGAGCAACTTTTTTTACCTGTATTTCTGGTAATAAACATGTTGTAAAGACGTCTTCTCTCCGTTTTATATCATAGTTAGTATGCCAAAAGTTTATTATCCAATAAAGATGTCAACATTGATATAGCAGTCGCGTGTTATGCTATGAATCATAGATAAAATGTTTATTTATAATAATACAAGAGTTATATTATCGGTGTGGAGGATTAACGACATTTTAGATAATGATCGAGACAAAATAGTTGTTTTTTTAGCACCACGTCTTACCACCCCTTCGAGTTATATGCCTATATATTAATTACGCTTATATGTTAAGGACGAGAAAGGTTTAATTTAGAGGAAGCGTACCCGCGTGTGGCTGTACAGAAGAAAATAATTGAGGAAAAACCACTCTCAATACACCCAACAGGGATTCCAACCCTGATTTCACCATTATCAGCAGTCCAGTCTCTTGCAAGAGTTACACCCTAGAGAAGAGGTTCTCAAAGGCTGTGCCGTGGCACACTAGTGGGTTACGCTTTTATTTGCTTCAAACTGACAGAAAAAAACAATTTCTTCATTTTATTTCTTCTTGCCCAGTTTTTAATAAATTCTAAAAAAATCTAATAAAAAATTTGAAATTTTTGAGTTGCACACGTTCATGTACAGGGGCTACTAATTTTAAAAAGTCAGACCTCTGGTGCGGTAGATATCGAGCAATGCTCATGACTTACACACAAACAAATAAACTCTTCATTTTATTAATATAGATCTTATAAAATGTTTGAAGGAAATAATCTGATCAACACTTTAAATGATCGTTTAAAGAGGCTATCGAGAAAATGTGGAAGCTTAAAACTCCACCATAAACAATCTTAGTGGGAAAAGGAACTGACAGAACTATTGGCCTATTTTTTTTTATGGCGTTTACAAACGTTTTTTAAGCAAGTAAGGGATTTTTATAGATTTATTTTCCACATTTTACTACCCGTTCGGGCTAGATGCATTTCAATCGCACAAATGTAGTAAGGATAAGGCCGGTATAATCCAAAGTAAACGCACCCACATTTGCATGAAGTAAGAATGGGAATACATTTAAGAAAAAAAACATCCTCTGTGCATTCAGCCATGATTCGAACTACAACTCCCCGTCACCGGAAAACGAGACGAGTTGAACCTGACATTTAGTCTACGTGTCCACCAAGGGGGGTTGGATAAGGTTTTTAAGCACTTGAGCCCACAATAAGAGAAAAACTGTTTTATTAATTTCTTTTCCACCGCGCGGATGAAGAATGGGGTTATTCACACCCTTGCCTATTCTCATCAGCAGTATATAGCTAGATTCTGGTCAAGTACATTGAAAAAATAAATAATTTGAAATAGTTTTGCATGTGCATGATATAATTAGATAAATATACTACTTTGGAACCTTTTTTGGAACTCGATTCATCGGCCAAGTGGTCTAGGTCAGTGGTTCCCAAACTGTAGTACGCGTACCACCAGTGGTGTATATATATATATATATATAACTATTCATTAAAGCGAGTGTAGTTTAATTTCATATTCATATACTGTTTAAATAATGTTATTATGATCTGAAAATTGAAAAATTACACCTGGACACGGGATTCGAACCAGTCTCCAGGTGTCATTTTTCAATTATCAGAATATGATATCTAGAAGGTGAATTCCTCTCTAAAATTAATAACAGCTTCGGCTATTTGATGTTATTATGAGTTTAATTTAAAGAAAAACAGATAATAGGGTTAAATGAGACTAATTTAATTGTAAATTGCTTGTTCAGAGGAATATGACACAATGTTTTAAACAAACTGAAATAAGCTACCACGTGAAGAACCCGAGCCTTCCAGATATGAATATATTTGCCAATTAACCATATTTACGAGATAAAACATTGCTCTTTTAGTTATCTTTTAAAGATCTTAAGTTGGGAGTGATGGTAACGTGAGTTAGGATCAGTTATATCACAGTTTTCATAAGAGTAATATTTTTAGTCAAAATAAATTAAATACTGCTTCAATAGATACGTTTTGTTAATTTTGTACGCGTAGTAATCTAAATGGCTCTTGGATAGTTGGCACTAGCAATCTCGCACGGCGTTGCCCGTGACCCACTGTGGTATAATAATTATATAACTCCCCCTCCCCCCCATGGTGCCCGATTTCAAATGGAAACCTTATCTCTGAAACGTAATTATTAACCAGATTAAAAATATTTTATTCAAAACTTTGTTAAAAATAACCTAATTAATAAGCTAGTTAAAAATTTAAAAATACTACTTCAACCATTCGGACCCCTTTCCATCCATCCACCTATGTTAAAAGTTTCAAATTTCTGCGTGCCGTAGATTTGGCTGGTCATCGCACACAAACAAACAAACAAACACACATACATAGACAAACACTTCCTTTTATTATTATAGATAATCACAGTGGCATTTGTAGAGGACTTTTGAAATGAAAGGAACAAGTGCTGATCAAATTCCGTGACAAATATATTCAATAAATGTTGACATTAATTTGTGTATTAAATTAATGGATCTAATAAAGCAATATTTTATCTATTTTGGCAAAAAAAAAGTTTTTTCTATACACACTGCAAAAACGCGCTCTTTGACAAACATTTACCTGATATTATAACTAGCCACTAAATTTAGTTCGAATAGTAGACGAAGAAATAAAACATGACAATAAACTCTATGAAAATATTTTACCAACAAAAATAACAAAAAACTAATTAGTAGAACCGACAGTAGCACTGATTAAACTCGACACCTAAGTTTTCAATTGTCAAGATACTGTCTTGCAGTGGTTTCACTTTTCTCCCACATCACGTGAGATAAAAAAAACATTTATCTAAACGCTCTAGCAGTGATGAAGGAGGCGTGAAATAAATTAAGATAATTAAGTGACACGGCTGATAGCGCAGACGTCTCCAGATTCACTGATATCTTGCTCTGAAGCACCATTTTGGTGTCCCAACTGTCCTCAAGTCACAGGACAGGATTTTTGGTCCCTTAAAAGATGAAATAATATTAAATGTCGGCGCATTTCTACTATACCAAAACTATTGAACAAACAGTTAAGTTTTTTTTTCATCCATTACTGTTTCCAGCCTATGTTCTAGGTATGTATTTTAAATAAAGCCATATATTTTACACTACCAGCTTGCTAGGCCGGTCGAAGCTTCATATGCCCTATTAATCTAACTTAAGACTAGAACAGGCACAACATCCAGTCCCCAGCCGTTAATTCATCACTGTGAAAGGGTGAACACACATTTCAGCTATTATAAATTTTTCAGCCATGCCGGGAATTGAACCTGGGACCCTTGGCTCAGTAGGCAGATATACTACCAGCTCAGTTAAGATGTCAGATAAAACGGTTAACTCTAAAACTAAAATATTTTGAAATACAGATAGCGTAAATAGCCATAAAATATATATATATATATATATATATAAATTATTCCTTGTTTTCAACTAAATTAAACAAAATCTTTGTTTACCCCTTCTCACGTTTCATTTTATTAATAACATTTTAGGCCGCTCCCATTAATAAATATTTGTTATATGTTCGTAAATACAGAGGTATGGTCTCTTAACTATGGTTTCCTGATAATGAAATGTTAGTTGAACACTAACTACTAAACTATCAAGATAACACTAATTTCCTATGCAATGTAGTGCACATTCATACTGTCCCATGAGCCATTAATATCGGTTTAAATGGCTAATATAACACATTCCTACCATTTTTCTATAAAGCATTGACCTGATTTAACCAACTATCCATAATTATTATTGTAGAGAAACCTAGATTTATAAATTTGAGCCGATAGTTATAGATTTTATCAAAGACGCCTTCAAAGCACCGAGTTACACCAATATTATTTTATAACTATATATTTTATTAATAAATCAGTTTCACAGCCTTTTGACACCAGTCGACATACAGACAATGCTATAGGCCACATCTTATATATCTGTTTTGGGACAAGAGAGAGGTAATTGGGGGTTCGAACTCAAGCTGGGTGTACAGAGATAGTTAATTTTCAACTCTCTATCCACGCAAATGCAGGTACTCCTCGTCTGAAATTCTACTTTGACTGTACATAGGTAGTTAATTAGTTTCCAACACACTATCCACGCAAATTAGGGTACTCCGCGTCTAAAATTCTACTTTACTCATCCCTACTACATTAATTTATTTATGTAGATATCCTGGATGGATATTAAGACAAGTATCACGCAAACAAGTGTGGCTGCTTCATAGTCCGCATTCGCTGAACTGTTTGTTCATGTTCCTCACAAACATGGGAAGCACTAGTGATGTTTTCGATGCTTCTTGCGCTTCCCGTAATGGTGAATATATTTGATGACCGGGACTTGAACCGGGTAGGGTTTCTCCACGTGAATGGGGATGTGTCTCTCGACGTACACGGGGTACGGCTTCTCTACGGCGTAAGGCACGAGGTTGTAGACCTCATAAGGGACCTTCCTCTCGACAGGTACCTCCACGGTCTGATAGACGGGCACCTCTATCCACTCGGGCACCCTTACGTGTACCGGGTAGGGTTCGGGCACTGCGATGGGCACCGGGTGAGGCACAGCCACCGGGATGGTGTGGGGTACAGGGATCTCGACCACGTGGACTTTGGGCTCCTGGTGGTGATAATGGTGTTCATGTTGCCGGTGATGGGGTTCGAAGTCGTGTTTGCTGTCCGGGAACTCGACGTCTTCGAAGTGTCGCTGGTAGTAGGAGGCGTGTGTGGGTAGCGAGTGACGCTTGAAGTGTGCGCGTCCCTGTCCCCAGGCGATCGTATACGGTACCAGGAGGATGAGAGTGAAGAGAGAAAGGTTGTTCGTTAGCTAAAATAAACAAAAGCTTGTTTGTACAATACGCTTGTATCTACTGAAATCAGGATGGATTTAAAGACTAACATTTTTAAAATAGTAATCATTATTATTATTATAATTATTTATAAGTATAACTAATTTTATATAGAAGCTTTACGTGTTTATTATTTTAGTTAAATCATCACTCACTTCGGTGGCTGTGTGATCTAACGCGCCACTCTCGTGTTAGACTAAACTGCCGATGACGGGGAGATGTACTAAGGGTAGTTTTACAAAATGGTTTTCCACTCTCCCTCCATGCAAACACGGGTATACTTCATTTTAATATAACCCTCCTAATCCCTAAAACCATTAGCGTAATTAGTACATAAGCGTATAACCCGAGCGGATAGTAAGAAGCGGTGCTTAAAAAAGTTAAATCGTCATTTTTTTAATTAAATAATTTAAAATGTAATATAACACAGGGTCCTCGAAAAAATTATCCAGGATTCCATGATTTATCCTCAGAAATATTTGACTTCTTGATTTGATACATACTTTATATTTGGTGACACCGTTTGATACATACCTTATAGTTTGTGACACCGTTTGACACATACCTTATATTTGGTGACATCGTTTGATACATACCTTATAGTTGGTGACACCGTTTGACACATACCTTATATTTGGTGACATTGTTTGATACATACCTTATATTTGGTGACATTGTTTGATACATACCTTATACTTGGTGACACCGTGTGACACATACCTTGTATTTTGTGACACCGTTTGATGCATACTTTTTATTTTGTGATACTCTTTTGTTCACCCCAATGTTTGATGGCGCACCTTGATATTTCCCCTATATTAAGCGATACCTTTTAATACAAAACTTATTTCTGGACGCACCTTTTAATACATATTCTTTATTTCTTCTTGTTCCTGCTCTGAAAAGTTCTTATGTCAAGGCGTTATGAGTTAAGGAAACATTTAGTAGTAGTACTTGAAATAAAAATATTTATATGATTTAAATTTCACATTACATTTCCTAGCTAAAGAAATATTTATGTTATTGCAACGCTTGTGGACTTTTATAATTTGATATAATATTATCGCGGTACATTTAGGAAAGACATTGTGGCCCCCCATTTGAGAACCACTAGTCAAATTGATACAGCATTAATCTAAATTAATGTAAACCTAACAATCCGGCAACACACAAAAAAAACTGACCAAAAGTCAGCGTGGCTGTGTTTTTTATGGATACAAAAATCTGACGATTTTACACGTCCATTATATATTCTGTCTTAAATTAAAGAGTGATGTGTGATACTGGGCACAGAACAAATCTTGTTAGCTCAATGTAAGACCAATGGGATGCTAAGTAAAAGGCCTCAGGGTCGATTCCCATGCCCTGGTATATGATATATTATTAAAATCTCTAACCTTGATTCTGGTGTTTAGATGGCGATACATGTCTACTAAAGTGTCAATACCAGACTAATGGTTCTGAGATCGCTCCAACGTGTTTTATCTGTCGAGATCTCTCACCGGTTTTACTTTTCTCCCCTGGCACGTGAGATGAAACATTTCTACAAGTAAATAATTGAAGTTTTCACGGGCGCTGGTTCTGCTCCGTTGCTTCTGCATGTGACGAGAGAACTAATTATTTTGTTTAGTTGCACTTTGATCTAATTATTGTATCATCTTTGGAGCGTCATCAGCTGGAATAATGTTCTAAGCCACATCTAATAAAAGTAAACTCTGTTTATGAAGCAAAGTAGTAAGAATGATCTTATTTAACTGCCCCCTTCGTTACGTAAAAGTTCTGGCCTTCAAATTTATTAATTGTTAAACATCAAAACTTTGTGTACGTCATTTATTAGATCTTGTTTTATTTCTATTCAGGAATATGACAAATGTAACTTAGGACGTTTATTCATCTAATGCCTAAGCTTTCTTTGTTAAATGGCATTACTCGTTTAAAATGTAAGCTATTAAACATACTTTTACTCTCCACCATTTTTAGATAAAAATTTATTGTTTTACCTATTAATTTTTATTGCAATAATTTAATTAGTTAAAGATTTTTAAAGTACCTATGTGTTTTATTAGATTTTCTATACCAAAGCTGATTAATAAACTAATTTATCTCATGGTCTATGTCTCCCTTTTTTCTACCATATAATAAATAAATAGACAGGGATCTAAATTGTGTTCTAATAGAGGTGTGAATTTAAACCATTCTATTTAGGTAAATATTTCACAAAGACACAAATTATATAACTAGGCAATTCATACAATTATATTTGGTCTGTATGTGAGAAGAAATGTATTAGAGGAAAGTTTAAGGAGTGGGCCTTCGCTATAGCAAACAGCAAGGATCGATCATTGAGATAAGATAGTCGCTGTTAACACGAGGATAAATGTCGGAATGTAGATACAGAATTAATTGAAAGAAAGAAAGAATGATGTATATATAAATCTAAGTAAATAAATATCATAGAACTAGATATAAATAGAAAAAGGGAGGTAGATTTGGATGCAGAAAGAGGAATGTAGAGAGAAATGAGGAAGATGAAATCTAAATAGGAATAAAATGTAAGTGATACAAATTAATGTAGGCCTGTATTAAAGCAAAGAACGACATTAGAAACTTGTGCAAGTATTTTTGTCCAATTGTCTGAGAGCCATGCAACTGTCTAAATAGTAGAGGTGCTTGTCTTATACCTCAGAATGGAATCGTTTCTCTGCCAGAACATACATTCGATAGGCCACCATGTTGTTCTCTGGAAATTAAAGCTCTCCCATAATATATATATATATATAACAATACACCGTATAATATGGTCAGGTGCATTATATCAAAATTGAACAGATTGTCAGTATATTAAAGAAAATAAGTATCCCAAATTGAAGATTATACATTAAAATATTGTATAATTGTTTTAATTGAGTTAATTTAAACATAAAATCCCTTCTTACCTACCCCGTGATAAAGGCTACTCGAACAAAAAGTTTGATTATTTCTAAACGTATCAAGTTAAACTCTAACTTCACCCACAACAGAACATTTGTAACTAAACATTCACATCTGCAGCAGTGACCATGTATTCTAAGGTTTCTCACTCCTCTCTCCACGCGAGTGTGGAGTATAATATATTAATACATCCTCAACCCTTAGATTAAGTGGTTAATACCGTTTTGTAGAACATGTAAATTAAAAAAAATATCCAAACGGTGATTTAGGGAAGGCGAGAAAAGGTCAGTGGTTTTTAAGTTTTTTGGTCAAAATAAATCAAATATTGCTTCTTTACAAACAAAGAGTTTAATTTTCTTCACATGGTGACATCAACAAATCTTAAATATCTGTCAAGGGTGTCCTGGAAATTAATGACAACTTTTTCTCTTCATGTAAAAAGTTAATCATCTAGTGCCACTTTGTTCATGACAGATATTTAACAACTGTTGATATCACCATGTGTAGAAAATCAAATTATATGTTTCTTCTGGAGCAATATTTTTTTATTTTGGCCCAAAAAAAAGGGTTTTGCTACAAAAACACTGGCCTATTCTCGCGTCTCCCACATCTACACCTTAAGAAATTAAACTAAATTTGGTGTCTCTGACCCATTAATCCTCTTTTTTTCGCAGTTTCATGACTCTTTAATGTAATTTATATAATGGCGTGGTTTTATTCCATTTATATATATCAAAGGAAATTTGAAGTTGCCACTTTTAGAGGATTCCAAGTCATTTACCTTTTATTACTGTGAATGCGTCAAAGGACTCGTGAAGCTTGAGTGAATCTCGTTGGTAACGAATCGTTACTGTTCCTGAAACAGTGAACACGTCATTTACTGCATCCTTTCCAGGACATGACGCAATTATTTAATCACCTTTCGTAGAATCCACGAATACAAACTTCCCTTTTTCAACCGGTTAAGAACTCATTTAATTCAATGTAAAGTTAAAATTTGTGGAAATAATAGGTTTAAAGATATCTAAACACACCAGAACATTGGTTCTCTAAGAGCCACGAAATTCACTAATCCAAAAAATATATTTTTTATCAACTGTAATAGCATTTATTATTATTATTATTTTTTTATTATTATTATTATTTCTGAGTACTGAAATTACTTATATAAATCGACAGCCATAAATCACACGACTTGAGTCCATTAACTTTTAATAACTTTTATAGCAGTCAGATATGTTTCTTTATGTCAGAATCCTACCATAGCTGAATGTGAATCGGCGGGCCAGCCACCACTATGTTATTTATATATTTTACTCTGTGGATGCGCGGTTATGTTTTAATCCCATTTCCCTGGTAAATATTTAGTGGTAAATCAAATGTCCAGAGGGATTTGGTTCGATTTAGGGATATGGCATTTAATTGCGGCTTCGTCCTACCATTCAAATAGTAAGTATCTATACACTGGGGCTGGGTATTCTAGTACTCGACGTATTGCTCTAGCCTAAACTATTTTGTGAATAAAGTATTGATGCATAGAAAATGCACATTAAATATACCAAAAATTAAATTAAAACAATACTTATATGTGACCCGCATCGGTAGCCACGTGGCCTAAATGTCTGACTCGTCTAATTTTGTCTGCTGATATCGGATAGTTCAGGTTTGAGTGCCGACCAGCTACACGGAGGGTGGTTTCAACTAATATATTTCTACTTTCTCTACCCGCAAATTCGGATGTATTTCTTTAAAATTCAACCTTTTCATCCCTGCCCCGTTTATTTAATTAAAATTCGTACACGTTCCACACCAGTGTTCACATGGCTTGAATGTCAAAGTCATCTAATCTGATCTATTGTTGATGAGGATATCTAGGTTCTAATCCCTGACAGGGATACTTAAGAGTTTATTTTCTAAGTAGTTTCTCCCTCTCTACGCCAATTAGGCTACATTTGCTCTAATGTCTACGTTTTAATCCTAACCCAAACGATTAACTAGATGTGACGGAAAATATAATAAATAACACACATATAAACTAATCCCAGCTCACACTGGTGGCCATGCGGACAATGGCACCAGTCTCATATCATCTGGCGTGTGAATAACAAGAAAGTGGTGGCTCAATTGCTGTTGGGGTGTATTGAAATGAATTGTCATGAACAGTTTCCCTCCACGCAAATGTAGGTACATGTCCTCATATTATTTGTGAGATTTGTTTAATATACTGACAGTATGTTCAGTATCAAACCAAAATTAGTCATCAAATTAATGTAAATATATAATCTTTAAGGTACCCCTTCGAGGGTTATGGAACCCATCATTAACGTGGTCTCAGGAGAAATTGATACTTATTCTGGCTAGAAAGTTTGGAAAAAACTATAAAATATCTTTTATACATTTTTAAAACACGAAAAAATCTAGAATCAGGTTGAATATGTAAAAAAAGTCTCGGTTGTCTTAGTTGTAAATAAAGCTTTGTTTAGATCTCTATATCATAGTTCGTACAGTAGCATATTTATCAAGTTGAGATCAATGTTTAGTCGGTTTAACGACTCACGTGAAATAAAATCGTACATGTCAATTTGTATTAATATTTTTTTTAATTTGGGGAATTAAACTAGTACGTTATGAACCATCGTATTAAATTATCACAATACTTACAATCTAGATTAGTTCTAAAACAGACACATCACCCGATTCCTCGATTCATCACTTCATTAATATAAAGGGGAAAATACACAGTTTTGCAATTGCTGTTGTTATTGTTGTTAGCACCGCGTCTTACTACTCGTTCGGGTTGTACGCCTGTGTACTAATTACTTTAATTTGTTAGGGATTATGAAGATTTAATTTAGAGGAAGTGCACCGGCATTTTCGGGGAGGGAGAGTGAAAAAACATTTAGGAAAACCCACCCTCAGTACACCCGACTGGGATCGAACCCCAATCTCCCCTTCTTCAGCAGTCTAGTCTACCGTGAGAGTAGTGCGTTAAACTACGCGGCCACCGAAGCGGGTAGTTTTACAAATTGATACAGAGAAAAATCGGCTATACCATAAATCGAACCCGAAGTCTCTTGTACAATGGTGCAGTCTGAGTTAGGGTGTGGCCACCTGGAAAAGATTCGACACAATCTTTAATATTTCAGGTGGAGTTTTGTTGATTTTTTTAATCCCTCCCTTCCCTCCTCTCCTCTCCCACTCCTCCCACCCTTTTTCATCCGTTTATTTTTCATTTCCATTAAAGCTAACATCACCCGAGCACTAAGTTATTCCACGTCATTTCACTTTCATTAGTCCATGTGGCAAAAGGGGTCCTTGCGCACTCGGCTGGGTTTAACCGTACCACGGAGCAAGGACTGAGAAGATTATGTACTTACATCCCCGATCCGTCCTCTCATGTTTATAGAAGATAGAGCAGGGATTTAACTACTTTGTTTTCATAAGCTCACACGCATTAGTCGTGTTCTTGGAGGTTCTTGAACAAGACAAAGGAATATGAGGGAAGAATGACCCTGAGCATGGGACGATTCCTGGATAGCTCAGTGGTTAGAGCATTGTCGTACTAAGACAAAGGTCCCGGGTTCAATTCCCGTGTTCAGGTGTCATTTTTCAATTTAAAGGATACAAGACAAAATGATAAGAGGCTGATATATAATGGCATACATAATATATCCATTATCTATCGAGTAGCTTGGGTTTCTTGTATGTTACAGTAATAGGATGTTTAGCTCTGTGTGTGTATGCGTGTGTGTGTGTACGTGCACGCGCACCACGTTTTACTAAACATCCGGGATAACTGCTTATTTACACTCGTGGGGTAGGAAGTTAAAATTTCCCAGGAATTGTCCCTGAATTTATGTTAAGAGACGGTTCCATTTATAAAACACTACCTCAGCAAGCCCAACTGTGCTTCGAACCCTCACCAACAAACAATATTATAAGGTACTACGCAAGCTCCTTTTTGACTATTTTGGAGCCCCCTTTGTAAGTAAAAATAAGCAAAGCTCGAACCCCGCTCCCCTCCCTAAGGTGCTTACATAATAATTGAACGTCCTCTAAGATCTTGTCACCTTTGTCCACGTGACCACGGGTACACATATATGTTTAATCCACTGAACAAATAGTGTGTCTGCATTTTTGTTAATTTAAAGCTTTAAGCGATAGATTGAGCACCTTTGTGGCACTTTTTAATTTTTTTTACATCTATTCTGAGAATAACGTCTTAAACCACGTGAAAAATGGTTAATTACTATGGATATGAGGTGAGACTTAATATAGAGTGTATTCATTTGTTTTCTGTCTTTCTTGATCAGCATGAAAAAACATCAACTTCCAATAGAAGGATAAATTATCGGGGATATTTCAAATTGAAATTCAAAGCGAAATTTTAAATTCTATTACGTTAAAATTACTTAACTTAAAAAAATATGGAGATAGTGAAATATACTGTTCACAGAATAAATACTTGGTATTTTATCCATGCTTTAAACTCAAAATAAATTAATAGCATGTGCGTATAAACCGAACGGGTAGTAAGACGCGGTGCCAATAATAAAATTAATAACTTAATTTATGAGGTAACTTAGAGGAAATGCACCTTCATTTTTGTGAAGAAAGAATGAGGAGTTTGCTTATTGAAAACAGCTCCCGATGCATTAGGCTGGAATTTGAAACCTAAGCCTCCCATCTAATACAAACAAATGTCAAATTTCGCTAAGATTTTAATTTAAAAATTATAAAACTGGAAAATTTGTGTCTAAAGATTTTGCTTAACTACTCAAAAAGAAGATATTTTTTGTCGCGAGTGTTTACTGTCATTAAGACAATCAGCCATCATGTTTATGCTGAGATTAGGTTTTGTCTAGTTATGATTACCAATTTAATATTATTTTTACCATATAAAATGTTTTATCTACGCACGAATGAATTTTAAGCTAATTAGACATATAATTTGTTTCATTAGATTAAAAAGGTAGAAGTTTTTCAATAAGGTTATTAAGTTTAAATTTTTTTATTCGATTATTATGTAAATTGTAAACTTGATGAAATAAAAACTATAACAGCGTACTACTTTATAAATAACCGCAGAGGTAATGACATCCACACCAGAATGTTTATATCTGCTAAAGAAATCACCAACCACAAATACTATCTTTTGTCCAGGTATTCCCTGGAATATTTAATAAGTGCAAAACATTAGCTTAGTTGGTAGCGTGTCTGTCTACTGAGTTAAGGGTCCTGGTTTTGATTCCCGGCATTGCCGAAAAGTTTGTCATTGGGGAAATGTAAATTTCCCTTTTTACAGTAATAAATTAACGGCTGGGGGCTGGATATTGTGCCTGTTCTAGATTTAAGTTAATTTATAAGTCGTGTACTGATATAATCAGACGTCACAAAAAGTGCAAGTTAAACATCTCAAATGAAAAATTAATAATAATAATCCAGATCTCTAGACTTGTCTGCTGAAATACTGTGGCTGGATTTGAGCACTGTAGTAACTGTTTTTCAACATAAGCTCAGCTTATACCTTATCGTCAAATAAAATAACCTTTCAAAGAATAGAAATAAAATTAGGGGAAATAGCTAAAGTCAAAAATTGTTGCTAAATTTAATCTCTATTTATCTAAATAACGCCATTTGTCAAGAGCTGAGGTAGAACATCAGACTTTTATCTTATAAAATACATAGTATTCGCGCTAGCGAATTTTTGAACTGTCAGGAAATGTACTTACTGCCATGGATCGACTATAGCTGGAGCTAGCTGTTTAATTGGTCTTAAACTTTGAAACAATCGTCTTAACATTCATTGTACCTAAAAGGATCTACCTAACAATTTTCATAGAAAGAAGTTTTAAAAAATACATTTTGTTTCAACCATTATTGATAGCAATTTTACCATTTTACTAAGGTAGGGTTATTTTAAACCTAATATATAGTAATAGTGACAGATGCATACCATGTAACTTTACATATGAACACATTAAACTAGATCTAGTAGTTTTTCCTATAAAAATTGGACTCTTGCTTTATTTCAGGTGGGGGCTTATGATGCAATATTTACTGATACGAAATATAAAAACGAATTCAGTATTTGTAGGTATTTTGCCTTCCCTAAAAGTGGAGTCCCATTCGATAATAGCCCTTTTTATAGATATTTGTTAAAAAAAAAGTATTTAAAACAAAAATAAAGAATCCGTACGGTAGTGACTCTTCCCTCAGTCTTTGCGTCATGCTTCCATTTGGCACCATTTACGGGCGTCACGACTCTACTACTCGTATATAAGGGCGTCCATTCCACTACATAGCACTTAGCAGCCACGTACCATCCCTCTAAACACCAACCAATCGAAAAAATGGTTGCGTGTCAAATGGCACAGGAAATAAAAAGGAAGGTTTTAAAAACAATAAATCCCGATTCCTAATAGCTTAATAGATGTATAATAAAATAATGAGTTATACTACTATCTCTTGTTGTTTTATAAAATATTACTACACATCAATCATCAATTTATTTAATCGAAAAGTATTACGTATATTTACAATGAGATTAATAATAGCACTATCAAATTTAAGAGTAAGCGTATAGATATATGATAGCAAATGAATTAATGAACACGGGGAAAAGTAGGAAAATACAATTATAGATAAGTTGTAGTAAGAAAAAATATTAAGAGTTAAAAACTTATACCTCGAATATCAATTAATATTAATTTTAATATGACTAGATTCATAGTTGTTTGAATACACATTTATTTTTAAAAGGTTAAAACAAAGTTTAAGAACAAATTTGTGGCGTAATAAATGATTAAAAATATGTTTGATATAATTATTGGGTTGGTGATTACAAAATTGTGTTTATAAATTAGATAAGGTGTGGTTGTATTTATAAAGGTTCTTAGTATATGCCTAATAAATAAATAAATAAATAAATAATTCAAATATGTCTTATATTTTAAGTTTATTGAAACCATTTGTCAAAAATAAGTCTATTGTATTATTAGATAACTTAAAAAGGACAAATGGATAAACCATTTAGGGAAAAACACCCTTAATACACCCAGCCTCAATTAAATCCATAAAAGCCCAATCATCGGTAAACAAGACTAAATATATTTAAAACTTATTCCATATACTTACCAATGCGGCTAATATAATAACATTATATGAGTTTTATATTAATGCCTTTGAAATATAAAGTATACATATTTAAACAAATTTTTTTAAAAATCTAACAACTTCATACATATCAATTCGTGTATTTAGGTAATTTTCTGGTGATTATACTTATTTTATAATTGTCCCCAATTCAGGCTACTTAGTTCATTCGTGCTAATGACTTTTAATACATATTCCCAAAAGCACGTTGATAAAAATAGCGCATGTGACCATTTGTTTATCGGTAAAATAAATAATTATCACTGCTTACGAACGGAATTTCTCGCTCCTTTACTTAAAAATGAAGCAGTAGACAACTAAATATTTGCCTAAAATTGTTCATAAGATAATTGAAACGAAATAATATACATTGTTACTTAAACATAATAGAAAAAAAATAGTGCATCACATTTCACCATATAGCACGAATGAAATAATACCGAAGCATTTTGGAAAAAGTGACGTAATGGTTCACCAAATGGCAATTACTGTTCACCGCACTATGTCAGCAGATGTTTACTTCAATGGTTCTGTAGCCAATAACTAGGCACTAATTTTCCTCTCGATTTCTAACTATGTAATTGCTATATTAATTTACCCCTTTTTCTATAACTTCTAATCTAACTTCCCTTTATTTAAGATGTAGAACAATAATTCTAAAAACCTGTTTGGGGAACGTTATGAAAATACTAGATATCATTATTTAAGTCCAACCGTTATTTCCCCCACCCTCCATTCCCCCATTAACAGTACTCCTACAAGTTGCGAGGAAGTAATGAGACATTTTTAATTTATCAGCTAAATACAAAGTGTTATGATTAAAAAAAGTTTTGATCTCGAGATTAATATTTATGTGCCCCCAAACTTCCCCCTCCTCTACCCCACAAAAATTTTAATCTTTTTTTCCCATCCGATTAAAAAAAATTGAAATATTTTTAATCTGTTTTAACGATTTGATTCAAAAGGGGTATCTGGTAAGTTTTTAACGATAGGTCCTATAAATTATTCTATATAATTTCTTTTCTTTTAAAAGAAAATTATTTAATAGTAGTTTGGTGATGACTGAGTTTTAAAATATTTGTATATTTTTGAAAATATCTCTTAAAATTTATTTCGAAATTAGTATTTTGGTAATATTATAAGCTTATTAAAAAAAAATTAAGGCTAGTTTAATTCTGACAAATTTTAGAAAAATTTTAATATTTCAAAAATAGATCTTAAAATTTAGTTAAAAATGGGTACCATGGAATTGGTTTTCATGATAAATAGAATTTTTTTTACGTGCTTAAAAATATAATTATTTGAAGGTTATTTACATATAATTAAATTGAAAATTTGATTTTTTTTTAAATGGTATAAGCAATTTTGTTTAAAACTATTATTTAAAGAGTGTTTATTGTAATTAACAATATGATATGGTTTTTTCTTTAAAAAAAACATTCTTCAGATTAGTTTAAAGAAAACCTATTTTTGAAAATTTTGTTCCAAGCTATAATTTACTATATGAGAAAGTTTGTACTATTACGTCGGACCATCTATTTTAAAATATTTTGAGTCTATGTATTGCGAGGGAAACAGAAGAGTGAGACCTAAAAAGTTGGTTGTGTGTAGAAGAGAAAGAGGGGAATATAAAGAGGAGGGGGAAATCAGCCTAGCGCGGTAAAATATGAATTTTCGTGGCGTTTTATTAGGGGGGGAAATGTTTAGGTCCCAAGAGTTGAGGGAGAGTGAGTTCAAGACTAAGTAACTTATGACGCAACAAGCACAACGCGCCCGCTTTAAATATAACGAGGAGGCACCGCCGTTAACCATCCAAAACACCAAAACAGAGAAAATGATAATCAGTAAAGCTTAACCCTAATCCTGCACCAATTATAGATGCACTCCTATTGTTTTCAACTCGGTTTATTAAAATTAAGTGTAGCCTGTTATTTCCTTTACAATTTTTTTTTTTTGCACCACGTCTTAGTAACCGTCTGAGATAACCGTATATTTACGCTAATGTGGTAAGTACCAGAAGGTGGACATTAGATAATATGTAACCGCATTCGCTTAGATGGAAGTTGAAATTCAACTAAGGAAGAAAAGTAGCCTCAGTACACTCAACCAAGATACGAACCCTGAATTACCTGTCACCAGCAAACTAGACAAGATGAGGTTGACGCCTTACCCAACATGTTCACCGATGCACAGAGTGGCACACAATGGTTAAATAAAGTATAGCAGAAATGTTGAAACTTTCAGAGCCATCTTTAAACACACCTTAATTACTCGTAATTCTTATATGAATAACGTCTTAAATAATAAGTAATTAAGCTAAAGTTCCATATATGATGGATATTATAGCTACTTACTATATTTTCCTGTACTAACATACCAAGTAGTTTTCCAAAACTGTAGAATTGAAAGTTTATATATTTGTTGGTAGTTTATTGTTATTGTTATTACTATTATTATTATTATTACTATTATTATTATTTTTATGTGTTTTGTATTACGACAGGTCTCCCTTTTGTCAGTGAACTTAGACCGCCAATGTAACCTGTCCTCTGCCTCCTCCTCCTTCAGTTTCCAGAATTTTCTTATTTTCTTCAATTCATTCAATATTTTAATCTTTCTTCTTCCTAGGCTTCTCTTTACTTTAACCTTGCCTTCTGTGACGTTTTGCATAAGACAGTTCCTCGTAAGGATGTAATGATGTGTCCAATTCAGTTTGCTCTGTACCGAAGAATCACATCCAAAATGGTTCTCTTCTCACCTTCTTGTTAGGAGGACGTCTTCTTTTGTCACCCTGTCTGTCCATCTGATCTCAAGTTTTCTCCATTACCACATTTCAAAACTTTAGCTTATTAAAAGATGGAAATATGTATGATAAAACACAACCTGTAGGACCCACTTCAGTGGCGTACTGGAGACACAAAACCAATGAAAATAATTAATATTAACATGTGTACCATTTAACCTTGTTTCAAACTTTCATCCAAGTGATCTCACTAAATGATTTATATACCATACTCGATATCTCTTGACCTGTTGACTAGATATGTTCTATGGGTTATTGGTGTTTGTTCTCTTGAAAAGAGCAGTTGATACTATGCTGTTCAGGCTTGCATTCAAGTACAAGGTGGCCATTTTGAGCACTTCTTATAAAGTTAATCAGCTCCACATTACTGGAGTACAAACATGACTATAGCTCGGGCACAAGGTCAAATGGGACACATGTGTGTATGGGTTTTTTTCTCCTGTCCACCACTGAAGTGTGTTCCAGATGTTATGGTACATCCTGTATGTTTTAACTTTTAAATTGTCAACTAGCGCAATCAACTTACACAGATGTTAAGATTTTAACCTCTAAAACAATAATAATTATTATTATACTGTTTCATCTTCCTTCTGTATCTTCTAATGACTGTTTCCCAAACAAATCAGTGTCCAGATAATATTTTGGGCTTGTGATGACCCCCCCTCCCCACTCCTAGACGCTTTTATTCCCCTGGTTGACAAGACTCATCACGCAAATTGTTTTCACATGCGGCGTGTCTCATAAATTGTGTCGGTTTGGTCGATAACGCTCACTTTCTTACTACTATACACAACATTATTTCATTAAGGAGCAGCGAACAAGCACAGCATCCTCGTCCAGATTTTCAAGAATATAAGCTTAAAATGTGTCATCGTTTTGATTATTTAGAAGAAAAAAAACATTAAAATATGAGAAACGGGGCTCTTACAATGTTGAGTTGCCACTAATGACATAATAAATTTGTGCCGATGTGATAGTTCACTTCCAATTTTAAGGGCTTATGTTGTTATTAAAACATTTACTCTCGGAGTTATTAAAGACTTAGTTTAAAAGTTAAGAAGGATAAAAGTGTTTTGTAAAATCACCTGCTTTAGATTGACTAGAGAATGGGAAAACCACTGCGTAAATTAGATGTTCAAAACCACCACCCTAACCTTCAACGGTAAACAAGTGCAATGCTTAACAAACTTATTTGAAGACGTTACTACTGGAGTCTAATATTAAGTTTAAATATATAATAGTATAATATATCTAATATTAAGTTTATATTTATTTATATATATATTTATATATATATATATATTTATATATATAAACTTAATATTAGACTCCAGAAGCAACGTATTCAAATAAGTTTGTTAAGCATTGCACTTGTTTACCGTTGAAGGTTATATATATATATATATATATAGCTAACGCTCACTTTATAAACGCAGAGATATTAAAGGTAAGCATGAACGTTGACGTATGTTATAGGTTTATTCAATCCCAGTTCTAAGAAGCTTAGTTTCGAATCATGTCGAGGGTGATTCAAGAGACGTATTTTGAAAGCAGGAGAATTATAATAGATGTGAAACTCACAATAATTAATACCTCAGACACTAGTAAATTCTCTCATATCAAGCGCTTGAATAAACGAAAATAATACATAAACAGATAATTATGGCCGTGTTTGAATGGCCAGCCCTAGGGCCCTTGGAAGACAAGCGCACTTGAAAGTTGCATTGACCTTGACTTGTGTGTGCTAATGCCCTCCTTACAGGGCACTTTAATAAAGTGCACATACGGTTTGCATTTTCTCGCACTTGAGTTATAATAAAATGTTCTTTTAAATGAAAGTTCTATATAGTTTTTTAAAATAAAATATACACAAATTGTTAAATAAAACAAAAATGTTGTGTTTTTGGTTTATATTGTGTTAGTTATTGGTTTTTATGGAGAAGCATTTTTTGGGCCGAAATAAATAAAATATTGCCCCAGTAAAAACATAAATTTGCCATAAAAACTACAAAAACACTTACTTTTTCGCCTCCTCTCCCTTCCCACCTTAAGGCAGCCACCTCGGTCAGTGAAAAAGTATCAATCGCTGTCAGGTCACACTGCTTAAAATACAATGGTGTGTGTCGTTTTATGGAACTACTTTTCTATTCTGTCCAAGCCTATACACCCTTTAACCCTTCACCTACAACCACCCTTTGTCATGTCAATAAGAAAGAGGGGAAAGAAAACTACGTAACTTCCTATCTCAAGGTAAAGAGGAAGGCTCGCTGCTATTTCTCAAGTATCTTAAAATGTTATGTTGTGGGCCTACAGAAAACTACTGTAGGCCTGTTTGTTAGAGGAAGATAAAATCTAGAGATATTTTTCATCAGGCCTAGTCTCATAGCTCCACAAATATGCTTGAGAACTAATTGAAAATGAGCTAATGTTACACTCTCTCACATTTTTTTATATTAATTAAACTCTAGATATAGGGTTGTAAAGGATAGACACAGGAAAAGATCCCTACTAAAATCTTTCAACTTTATTTTGGTGTGACCCACTTCTGTGGCTGCATGGTCTAAGGCATCACTCACACTGTGGACTAGACTGCCAATGACGGGGAGACCGGGGTTTAAACCCCGGTCGAGTGTACTGAGGTCGGTTTTCCCCAGAATCTTTTTCCACATTCCCTCCACGTGAATTCACTTCCTCTAAATTCAACCTTCCTAAACCCGAATGCATTAGCGTAATTATTATATATGTGTATAGGCTGGGCGGGTAGTAAGAAATGGTGCTAAAAAAATTAGGCTGGACCATATTATGAAATAAAGCATCGTAGAATTAAATACTTCTTTAGAGATGAACGTCTGCGCGACAATTTCTCTCTTACCAAGGCGGTCATCAAGTGAGATGTCGGGACTGTGACGTAGATCAGGTGAGCATGTATAATCAGCCACATTAAGTACTTACATTGGTTTTGATAAAACAGTCTATATTATTATATTTCTCTAACGCAACTCATAGGAAGAGACAATCTTAGTTACAAGTCAACCAACACAAACTGATACTGACTTATTTCGCGATCTTTGCCCTTTGCCAGCCAAACAATCAAGACCTAACAAAATTCAACTGGGGATATATTTGTCTAACGATGTACTAATGTCACGTTAAATAGGAATTCACGGCTTTTTTTCCACTGATCTTGTCTAATAATCAATCAAATGTGCTGGTTCTTGCACTCTAACGGCAATATTAAAAAAGGCAAATAGGCATATGTTAAAAAAATATTATATTATATTTCTCATAAATATTTTTACAATACAATTTTGTAATAGTTATTTTATCAATACGTTTGACACGAAGGATTATTGTTATTGTAATAAAATATTTAGCGAATATTTTTTAAACACAAAGGTTTTATCGGTAGGGTCTACACATCTTACAAGCAAACAAACTTAAACCAAGACTTTAAGCTTAATAACACGCTTTCCTACACGTTTAATAAATTAATAAACGGTTGAACCCGTAGACAAATATAAAAACATCTTCCTCGGGTGCATTCGGAATCGAGACACGCCCCCCCAAGACTTGAGATCGACCACTTTAAAAACCTAGCCTTGTGAACGTATTATATATATTGCTCCTCAAAAAGACTATTACAAAAATACATTTGTTTGGTGTTACTTTTTATAGTTCTATTAGTTGTATGATTAATACAAGGACTTGATTTATGTAGGCATACTTGTACGTTTAGTAACAAGGTTATTATTAACTACTAGTTAATCCAAGGAGTAAGGAGGAGAGTAATTCATAGGAAGATCTCGTGGAAAGAAGACAGGAATACCACATTTATAAATCACACCCTCGTGGGACCACGGCTTTGATTGATATAATAATAAAATATTTATTAATGTCTTAATCTAAGAGTATGGGGATGAATATGACAATCAATATAAAATTAATCAGTATAATATATTAAGGAGACAGATTGTATTTTTTCAAAACAAAATAATACTCATTTGCATTCAGTTAGGATTTGAGTCTCTACCTCCCATATCAAATTAAATCAAGCTATCTTTGCCTGATACTAACCTAAGGCACTCCTTATATTAAAAAAAAAGCTTTTGTTCACACTTTTTCATATGCTAAAGTAAGAGAACTGCGAGAAATACATAATTCCACTTTTCATTTGAACGTGAGTTCTACCTCACCCCACACTAGTTACATCTCCAGATAAAAAAAAAAGTGTACAGTATTAAAACAGCACAGGCAATTATATTGTAACGCTACATAAGCCGTTGGTATGTATGAGATGTATGAGTACGAAACGTGTAATATGTAACATGTCGCAGACCGTAACTAAAATACTTCTCATTTGTACATATTGCTCGTTGACTAGAAGGGAGAGGAAGATTTTTTTTATATATATATAAAAAAAAAAGGATGTATTGTTTGCCTGTATCTAAAATGGAAGACGTGGAATATGGCGGAATGAAGAGAAGTATATTAAGGCGCTTTGTCGACGGTGATTTCATTCCCTTTCCAGGATTCTCTGAATACACTTCAAGCTCAGTGAAATGAAGTTCTTGGTAAGTAGATATATTATTTTGACATACATATGCTTGGATGCAAACAGATCTAGAACTTATGATATGTATATCGCATCTTACTATCCTTCCCTGCCATACGCATTTTATTATTACTATTATTATTATTATTACTATTATTATTAGCTCCGCGTCTTACTACCCGTTCGGGTTATACGTATTTACGCTCATTTGCAATGGTAGGGTGGTTGTGAGATGAAATGGAGGACCTACAGTTTAAGGTGGGATCCGAACCACGGTTGAGGCCTGGTATTTCACACATTCACAAGTTGTGATTAATACATATCTTGTAAGAGGTGAAGAAAGGGTTTGGCAATCATTTAAATCTGTGCTGGGACCGAGGATTGAACCCCAGACACCCCCCCCCCCATCACAGAATTCCGACACCTTACCCCTAGACCGCCAGGTCACCCATACGCATTTTAATTACGCTACTGGAGTGGTGACGCGGAAGGTAGGATCTGAAGGAAGTGGTACCCGCATTTAAAAAATGGAGAGTGGGAAACCATTTAGGAAAAAAAAAAACGCTCTCAGTACAAGCAGCTGGTATTCGAGGTCTGACCTACCAGTCACTAGCAATACCAGATAAGATAAGCCTAAGCCTTACATTTAGTCTACGTGCCCACCGATGCTGGTAAAATATATATCAAGAGCAGTAATCTACAAATTATTAATTATATTTAGACTAAAGATTAAAAACTTGGACAGATGAGATAATTTAATTATAATGACACTATCAGTAGTAGAGAAACAATTTAGTGCTAGTTTGGGCTCTCATAAATTTAAACATCCACCATAGGGAAGTAGGATGACGAACATGAATATGAAGGGATACAGTAACATTCGCCCGGAGGAAGGATGGAAAATAATGATGTAGAAAGATTAAAATACACCCTAGCCTTCTAAACGTGTTTTTTTTTATTCAAACCCCGTCCTATTGCCCTCATGCTTACTTACACATATGGTTAAGGAATGTGAGATAGTTTGAATTTATTTGGTAAAAATCATTCTCAACATATTCGATAGAGATTTGAACCAAGAAATTCCTCTTATAAGCAATGCAGTTTATTCATAGAGTAACGTCATATACCGTATGACCACTGAAGTAGGTCTTTTTATAATCCATTCTAAGTACCGTCTTAATTACTTGCATGAATTTAGTCACAATAAAAGGTTGAGGCGATGAACTTAAAAAAAACACTTCTGCCTTATCTGCTTGAAAATATAATTGAAAACCACTGAAACAAAAATAATCCCATTGACACTTTTGGGGATCATACTTTGGTTTATCATGTCAGACTCTCTCTGGCTCACACACACATGCATACACATATACGTGCTGCTTCGAATACTGATAGAAAATAATGATTAGAGAGTAATTTACAAAACTTAATACCAGCTTCAGTGGCCGAGTAGTTAAAGCCATCACTCTCGTGTTGGTCTGGCCTGCTGAAGATGGAATGATTGTAGTTCTAGTATCGGTTGGGTCTGCTAGTGGTGTTTTTTTTTACTAAAAGGTTTTCCACTCTCCTTTCATGAAAATGAGGGTAGATTACCTCTAAAATGATTCCTTCGTCATACTTACACCAATAAAGTAATTATCATATGCGTTTAACCTGGACAGTTAGTAAGACGCGGTGATTGTTATATATATAACAATATATATATATATATATATATATATATATA
>CABFWB010000406.1:96967-118339 GCA_902151455.1 Timema bartmani | reverse complement strand
ATATATATATATATATATATACACTACTGTAAAGGTGTTGAATGTGTTGACTGTGATGAGTTTGTACAGTCACCGGTGATTCTACAAAGCCACTGGTTCAGTTGGGGAATGTAAAAAATGTATTTACTATTTCACATACTCGCTGAATATTTTACAAAATCACCGGTGAATTTACAAAATTATCATCAGCCACAGATGAATGTTAGTAGGTCACGTCAAGATTAGGTTTAGTTAGGTTAATTTAGGCAAGTTTATACTAGTTTATTTTAGCTTAATATAGGTTAGACTAGGTTAGGTTGGGTTAGTTTGGATTTATGTTCTATATTTTCATCAACATACATTATCTATTTTATAAAATCACCGGTAAATGTAGATAATACAGTTTATGTTTCATAATTTCACCAAACTGCATTGAAAAAGTTATAAAAATATCACTAGTAAATTATTTGTTAAATAAACCATTGCTTTCGGTGATTATATACATTCACCGGTTATTTTACAAACTAACGTATTCAAAACATTCACAGTAATATATATATATATTTATATATATGTATATAAGTTCTTAAGTATTGATGAATTACACATATTTATTCGACTCTTATATATTATCTTACCTTGAATTGAGAGGTTTAATTTTCACCTTAATGAAGGTTTTGTTTAAAAACTTCCTTAGCGTTGATTTTTTACTGTTCGTTTTTCTTCCATGATTCAGGTATCCGCAGTTCTCCTTGCTGTGGCGTTGTCCTCAGACGCGTCAGGACACAGTCCGATCCAGGAGAAGGAGGTACACAAAAGAAGTCTTAACTGGCTTAGTGGTTCGGGATCCCACAGCTTCGGGGGAGGAAGCTTAGACGGGGGCAGTTTTGGAGGAGGAAGCAGCTTCGGAGGAGGAAGCAGCTTCGGAGGAGAACACTTTGGAGGAGGAAGTTTCGGCGGAGGCTTCTTAGGCCACTCGTCACCTCAACTGAGCATCATCGACTTCCACGGTTCCGGCACCGGCTACGACCACTATTCCGGTTACGGAGGTGGTTTCGGTGACTCCGGCTCTTCCCACCAAGGGAAGGTGGTGCATCACGCAGTTCCCGTGCCTCACCCTGTGCCCTTCCCCGTGCCTCAACCATACCCCGTTCATATCAAGGTACCCGAACGAGTAGAGGTACCCGTCATCAAGACTGTGGAGGTTCCCGTCGAGAAAAAGGTCCCCGTTAAAGTCGAGAAGCTCGTTCCTTACCCAGTGGTGAAGCATGTCCCGGTTTACTTGGAGAAACACGTGCCTATCCACGTGCCCAAACCTTACCCTGTGAAGGTGCCTGTTTACAAACACATTCATCATTACATCGTCAAGAAGAGCGGAAAGAAGCATTACCATTAGTTTTTAGTGCCTGGTGTTACCCACTTTCTCGGACTGATATTGTTTGAAGTATGTTATAAACCATTCATCTTTGTTACATGTATGTTATTATTTTTAAATTCAAGTAAATTAATCTGTCACTAACATGTATTACGAAAAAGAAAGGAAAAAATTTATTTTCCTACAAATAATTAAATAGATGCATTGTTTTATATTTATTTAAATTACAATTTTTGTTGTTAATTTGTATGTAACTTTGTGAATAAAAGTTTTTTTTAATTGATGTATTCATATATCTTACTAATATTATAAATGCGAAAGTTTGTGTGTTTGGATGTTTGTTGCTCAATCACGTCAAGACTACTGAACAGATTCGAATGAAACTTTGTAGGTAGGTAGAGTATGTCCTGGAATAACATATAGGACTATTCCCAACCTTTGATTTTACATTAATTTTACAATACTAATGTTTAAACTTTTCGTCGGGCGAAGCCGCGACGGGTAACAGCTAGTTATTTTATACAAGTAAAAGTTAGTTTAATTTATTTAAGGTATTTAATGTGCAGTCTCTGAACCGACTGATTATATCAGCACACCACTCATATTCTAACTAAATATAGAACAGACACAACATCCAGCCCCCGGCCGTTAATTCATAACTGTGAAAGGGGAAACCACATTTTACCAATGATACATTTTTCTGTCATGACAGGAATAGAACTTGGGACCCTTTGCTCAGTAGACAGACATGCTACCTATGGATCTAAGGTATCGGACAAGTATAAGTTAATATTCAAACAAATTATTATAATGGAAGACACAACACTTTAAAGAATATAATTCTTATGAACTCGTTACTTTGATTACATTTCTTTTAAAATGAACTTATATAGAATTAATTATATTTTACAGCACAAATGGATTAATAAGGAACTGATATCCTTAATTTTGGGAACAATAATTTAAATATCGTTTCACTTAAGATTATTTTCTTAGAATAAAAATATGTGGAGGAATATGTTACATTTATTTATGAAAAACGAATACTTTCTGAAAATACAGATTAGCAAAATCCATTCATAGAGGGATCCAAACCTTTCATTTTTAGCAGATATATTTTCAGTTTATTAGAGGCTTACTGACTAAACTGTAATATAAGTTTGTTCTTGTTATGAATTATCTACATTGTAATCTACAAAATTAGTTTAGGTGAATATTTCATCAGTAGGACTATGCTTTAGTAGCCGTGGTTGGTAATCCTGGCTCTGAAGTCTTGAAAGATTAAAACAAAGAGAGGGGGGGACGAATTAATGGTATCACCTCACAATTGAACCATACCGATCGAGTGTCCACCATATGTTGGCCAATATATGGCCAACTTCCGTGAATAGAGGGTGTCATGTGGTCAGCACAACAAACCTTCCAGCCATTAGTCTCATTTTTCTAAACCACTGCCGCTACAATTTCATTCAATTAGGTGTGACAAATTTCCCTCTGAGCGAAATCTCTAGTATTCTAATATTGATCCATGGAAATTTTGAAAATATATATTTATAGATTACCTTGAAAAACATATCATTTGACAGGGTTAGTGACTTTTAATATTTAGGAACCATTTAAACTAATAATAACGATATTAGATTTAAAATTAGGAAAAGAATACAGTCGGGAAATACATGCTATTACTCGGTCAATGGGTTGTTGACATCTTGCCTGCTGTCAAGGAATGTAAAACTCAGCATATACAAAACAACAATTATTTTACTGATCTTCCTCTATGGATGGGAAAAGTGTTCTCTTACCTTACACGACGAAAATAAATTTAGGGTATTATAATTTAGTCCAAAAAGGGGTAATAAAACTGGTGATCAGAGGAGGTTACATAATGATCAGATACATACCCGGTACTCATCATAACACACTGATAGGGCAGTAAAATCTCGCAGATTACGCTGGGAAGAGCATATAACGTGAATGGAATAATCTAGAATAGTGTTCAGAGTATTGACTGGCAAACCCAATAGAAGAATAACATTAGGATGTACCTGAAAGAAACATGGTGTAGTGTATTGGACTGGATATAACTAGCTCAAGATAGGGATAGGGTGTAATGAGGTAGACTGGATAGAACTAGCTCAAGATAGGGATAGGGTGTAATGAGGTAGACTGGATATAACTAGCTCAAGATAGGGATAGGTGGCGTACTTTTATAAGTGCCAGAGAGTATGTAAGCAAGTAGATAAGTAGAGTGAAATAAGTTTCTATTTTTAAGAATCTTTCGAAGCACTGATAAATATGTATATATATAACTTACAAACAAGAATCAAGAATCTGTTAAGAACATACTATATTTGGTCTAACTTCATGCAATTGATATTTTACAAATGTCAACAACCAATGGTTTTTGACCCATAAAATAGAATAGTGGCTACAAACCATTAAAAAAATTATTTCTCATACTTCTTTGAAAAAAAAATCTGGACTTTTTTTTCTATTTGCATAAAAAATTATAGCTATCAAATTTTAATATTTGAAATGACATTATGTATGATTAAATTAAACTATAAAAACTATGTCCTGATGAAGAAATATTTGTATATCAAGTTTTGTAAAATATTTAATTCTAAAATGCTTGAGCATACCCTAATTCTAGAAAAATAAGCAGAAACACTATTATCAAATTAATATTCTCTATTGAGTAATAAAAAATATTAGTTATCTTAAAATACTTCTTTCTATAGCTCCACAAATGAGATATTAGTACCCTAGTAGAATTGAGATGTAAATGGTATTGTAGAATTTAGATAAATTAATGTACCAGCATCTGCACTGATAAAGAGTGAGAAATATGAAACTATTTATGAAAAATTCACATTCTCAGTGCACCCATCCGGGTTTCAAGCCCTGACCATCTTCGTTACTGACAAACCAGACTAGACGAGACTGACATCTAGTCCATATGCCCACTGGTGTAGGTAAAATAGACCTAATATTTTACTTTTATATACATGCCATACTCCTAGTAGAATGGAAAACCGTAGAATCAAATTTTAATTTTGATGTAAAAAATATTATTTTTTACTTTTATTGCTGTTATGGTTAAAGTTTACTTTGTTAGACTGGTGACCTAGTGGTCTAGGGCTAAGGTGTCAGACTTAGGTCCTGGGGGTCCAGGGTTCAATCCTCGGTCCCGGCACGGATTTATCTGATTGCCAAACCCTTCCTTCACCTCTGACAAGACGTGTATTAATCACAACTTGTGAATGTGAGGAATGCCAGGCCTCCACCGCGGTTCGGATCCCACGTTAAACTGTAGGTCCTCCATTTCATCTCACAATCACCCTACCATTACACATTAGCGTAAGTGCGTGTAACCCGAACGGGTAGTAAGACGCGGTGATAATAATAATAATAATAATAATAATAATAATACTTTGTTAGACTGGTCTAATTAATTTTGCCTAATATCAATTTAATGAAAGTCAATAATTTTTTAGTGCCACGTCTTACTACCCGTTCGAGTTATGCGCCTATGACTAATGTGTAAAAGATGAGTAAGGCTGACTTTAGAGAAAATATACCTGCATTTCGTGAGAGAGAGAGAGAGAGTGGGAAAACACTTAGGAAGAACTACCCTCAGTTCACCTGGGACCAAACCACGATCCACCCGTCATCGGTAGTTTAGTTTATTGCGAGAGTGACGCCTTAGACAATGCGGCCACCAAAGTGGGTTAGACAATATTTAAACAAATGAATATTTCTAATAACTATATCAACGCAGTATTGTGTCTAGAATAATTAGGTCATAATTTACATATTTAAAAAATGAATTAATAAAAAATATATTAGTTTACAATTAATTTTATAGAAATAACATTTTTATATATACTCAATTTTGTCAGATTTACAAGTTTTTTAAACTCAATTAATAGAAACACATTGCTAAATCATTAGAGCCAATTCATAGATGGATGAATTGATTATTTGCTTTCATTACATATATGCATGTGTCAGAAGTTCATTCGCCCTGGTCATCCCAAGAGAATCTGAGAAAACCCCAAGTGGGTATTTACGAATACCACTTGGTATATAAACATATTTTGGAGATCCCCAGAAATGTGTTGGAAGGATCCTCATGCATATTCACATCATATTACTTTGTAAGAATCAATGGTTTGACGTGGTTAAGCAAAGCTTGTAAAAACTGTCCCTGTGTTATGTTCTTTTACACTTAGTCTTCATTCGATCAATCTGCTCTGCTCTACATACCTCATTTTGGAATGAATGTTCGTTGAGGAGTAGTTTACACTAACTCTGATTGCTATGGAAACGAAATTTATCACGTCACTGGTAAGTATACAGTTATGTAGTTCATGTTTGTTATAAATGTACATATATACATATATATTGCATGTTCAGCCAGTTTGACTTAAATATATATAACGTTTACATTACTAGCTTTAATTTTTGGTTGAATATAAGAACTCTAATGTTTTTATAGCCTCTGTAAAGAATATTCAGATAATTGTATATTTTATATATATTTAATGGCCTACATATTTATTATATAATATATATATATATATATATAAAACTACCTACATATTCATTATATATATATTGACCTACATATTATTTACAAAGGCTAGGCCTATATGAAAATATATATAATTATAATATTCAACCATAAATTAAAGCTAGAAATGTGAACGTTATATGTGTTTCAGTCAAACTAGTTAATAAAACATGCAAGATAATTGGGGTGATGTTTTCACAGTGTCTGTGAAATGTATTTCAGTATGTACTTAAAATAATGTTGTCAAACAATATTTTAGCAAAGCAAAATTAATCCAAGATATTTAAAAACAATGATATCTTTTTTTAATATAAGTACTAGTTTGAAAATTAAATTGGTCTAATTGATGTGTTATTTAGAGAACCTCAGAGAGCAGTTCAGAAAATTCTAGATTTACTTTTATGTGTTCATACAACTTAACGTGTTTTCTGCATCTGTGCTTTTTGACAGAATGTGTTAATTTCAACAACTCAAAGACTGATACAAAAGATGTTTGAATTATGACTACCATTGAATTATATTTTAAATCTTATAAATTGTTATTCTTACGGTATTCTGAGTATACATTTATGTGCACATCAATAAAAACAAACAAAAAAAGTATAATTTCTTGAAAAATATTTTATTACAAAATGAAATGAAATATATTACAGATGATAATGAGCACAATTCGTGTGATCAAACTTAACAAACAGTCAACATTATGATTCAACAAGAAAAAGAAATGCAAAATGCGATGAAACGATGTCAACATAGGTAACAACATTTGAAGTTGTGGGTGACTCCATCGAATATAAGGGTTATTCCATTCATCTGCGCTAAGGGGTTCGAAGGTCTTTTCTTAAATTTGCTGACTTTGAGAATGGGTTTTTAATTTTTCAGCTTAGTTTTGTAAACTGCCGGTCACTTTGAGCAGTCAGATGAGATGGAACGAACCTTCTTATAAAACGCTATAGACTCCTCTTCCCTTAGTGCCACCCCCCATGCCCTCCGTGCCCACCCCCTCCGTGCTTGGTGAGGTAATGGTGGACGTACTTGATGACGGGAACTTTGACGGGATAGGGTTTGGACATCGGGTACGGGGATGTGCTTCTCAATATGGATAGCGACGGGCTTCTCGACGGGATAAGGAACCGGCTTCTCAACCTTGTAAGGTACGTGCTTATCGACGGGTACTTCGACCGTCTTGATGACAGGCACTTCTATCCTGTCGATGATGCGAACCTGTACAGGGTACGGCTGAGGCACGGGGATTGGCACCGGGTGAGGGACGCCGACCGGGACCGCTTGCGGGTAGGGGATCTTGACTATCTTGATCTCCTGGTGGCCATGGCCGTAGCCTCCGTGACCTTGGCCGTAATCGTATTCGCCCTCATCTCCGCCATCGTCATCTCCAGCCCACTGTACCCCGCGTTTCCGGATGTTTCTGGTCTCTGGGAAATAAGAGGAGTCTTCATCCGTTGATGCTACTGCTGCCACGATCAAGGTGGCGGTAGACAGAAGAACTACGGATACCTGTGGGATATTATATAAAGTGATTAGGTTATTGTTGCGCTAAAACCCTTTATTTTGTAACTGTCCGATTGGCCCAAAAATAATCTGGTAAGAATTAAGTGGATGGATATAAGGCCTGGACAACCTAATATGATGCAACTTTATTAGTATCTAATTATTCTGACACGTTAAATGTTGATGTTTACTGCTCTGATAAATCTTAATTAAGTTTTCGTTACTACTCCCTCCTCTTTAAAACTTTTCATCCAACTAGAATTTAATGCTAAATTATTATCGCACTTGTCCTCCACTTAACGAATAAAATAGTTAGGATATAGTTCCATTATTTGATGTGTGTGTGTTTTATTCAGGTATACTCTACATCCCTATCTTTAGCAATCTTGTCCTGTTCTTAGATTAACTTGTGTTATAAGAAAGCTCACAATTCCAAAATAAGGTATTTTCAGGATTGGTGCCAGCAAGGTCAACCAATTTTCACACACTTTCTAGTAATAAATAAACTCCCTGCATTGGGAATAACAACTAAGAAAACCTTTTGAAAATTTAATAAAAACTTTTATAACAAAATACAGTAACTTTAAATTTGCGAGGGAAAAAAGATAAAGGAAAAGCTTTGTACATACAAACTAATCTTAAAGGTGTTTTTTTTAGCATCGTGTCTTAATAACCGTTTAGGCTATACACTTATATACTAAATACACTAATGTGCTAGGGATTGGGAAGGTTGAATTTAGAGGGAGCGTACCTGCCCTTACGTGATGAGGGAGAGTTGAAAATAATTTAGAAAAAAAAAACACAACCTTAGTACATCTGACCGGGATCGAACTCTAATCTCCCAGTCTTCGGCAGTCTAGTATATTTCAAGAGTAGCGCCTAAGACCATGAGGCTACCGAAGTGGGTTTTAAAGGTGTTGTTATTTAAATTGTATTACAATGGTGAAAAAATTATTTGACTTTTTTTTAGTTTGTCAAAATAAGATAAATTACGTGATGCTAGTTCGATTCTTTAGAATACTTAAGTTTAGTTTACAAATACCTATATTTTTGTGAGGTGTGGTTTTAGTACCATTATACAGTATATCAATATATGTTACTATCTTTAGCGTGTAGTTTTTTGGCGTCTTAATTTACTACCCGTACGGGAAATCCATAGCTAGTTATTATAATGAGATGAGTGTGTGTCAAAGTTAAATTTATATCAAATGTACCCGCATTTGGGTGGAGAGAATAATAAAATATTTATGAAAAATAGCCCTCAGTACAACCGGCCTGGATGTGAAACCCTACCTCTCTGCCATCGGAGAGCCAAACTAGATGATCTTGACGTTTATTCTACGCGTCCACCAATGAGACGTATTAAAATATTGTTCTAGATCACATTAGCTTTTAAGATATGTGCTAGTACAACTATTAGCGAAGTTCAATTTAAATATCCCAAATAAAAACTAAAAACTAAACCTAACCTTTCGTCAAATAATAATAGAAATATTTTCAACCTGTAGCTCTGAAAGCTGCCGTTGTTGCCTTTGTGTTTGAGCTACAGTTTTATTTATTTATCCCCTCGAGTAAGTAGCTGAATATTTGGTTTCCACAGAAGCACATAGATATCGAGTTTTCTTGTATTTCGGAAGACTAGAGGGAAGAAACCAGAAAGGGAATGCATAAACCATAAACACAAACACGACTCGAACTACATGGTCTATTTTCAATAGCGCCTGGAGCTTGAAGAGGTGAGAGACTCAAAACCTGCACTTACAAAAGTTATGGGAGTGAGAGAAAGGTTAAGGACAGAAGAGATTTAGAAGGAGAGAAAAGTTAGAAGTAAGAGAGATGGAAAGAGAGAAAAATAAACTGGTGAAGAGATACGTTTAGAAGTTTAATACTGAAGCGATATCAAAGTGCATAGTTTAAAAAAAACGGTATGGAGTAAAAAAAATACATATAGGACGAAGATAAATATGGAATAAGAATTTTAAGAAAGAGGGATGATGAGATAGGGGAGGATTTAGGGGGAGAACGTGAGACATGGGCAGAGAGCTGTTCGAGGTTTTGCAATCCAAGCCAATGTATCCTATCTGCTTCTGCCTAAAAGAAGGCTTTTTTCACCGTCGTATCGTATTATGAAGTACGTGGCAAACATCGGAGAGTTAGTAACAGAAAAGGATAATCCAATATCCAGGAGGTATATAGTCTTGAATATATGTAGTCTATCGGCATGTACAATATAATGGGTTTTTTCCCCTGCAAGATGGAAAAGAAGAAATATAATATTCTGAGCTTAACAATGGCCCACGATTAAGGTTTGTAGCTTATTGGAAATTTTGATTTACAATAAAAGTGAAGATGATGAAAAAAAAATGTATTGTTGTGGTCAAACTAAATATAAATATTAAAATGTTGAAATGTTTTATTGAAAAATAAGAAAAGGTTCAGATTCATACTACCAACTTTTGTCAGAAAAAATGTTTGATCCTTCTTACATCTTAAAATATTAAATCTACCCCTATTTTCAATTAAATCTCGCTATTAACAGAATATTATTTTAAAATTGAAATCATACAAGTGGAACTTGTTTTATTTTAGCACCGCGTTTTACTACACGTTCAGGTTATACTTCTATATAATAATTACACTCATGGATTAGGGATTAGGAAGGTTTGATTTAAAGGGAGTGCACTGGCATTTGCATGAAGGGAAAGTGAAAAATCCCTTAGAAAACCTCCTTCAGTGCACCCGACCGGGATCAAACTCCGATCTTACCGTCTTAGGCAGTCGAACTTATTAAAGTACTAACTAAATTTCGATGAAAAAATAAAAATAAATCATATTTACTAAAAATAATTTTAGAATGTACAAGAATATTTTGATATTTTTATTTACATTTTGATTTGATTTTACTTACTTACGAAAATAAATTAGTTTAAAAAATTGAACTTTACAAATCATTATTAAACAGGAAGTATAAGGGATATCAATCATTAACATCCATGCTCATGATATTTTAAAGGCAATAAATAAATAAAATTTGTCTTATATATGGAAGGTTCTAACTAGTTCAGCGTTTTAAACACATTTATTTAGGGTAAATAACGTGAAGAGTGATTTGTGAATAAATACACCAGCATTCGCTATAAGGGAATATGGAAAACCACAAACCAGTTCACCCAGTTGGGAATGAACCCAAATCCATTCCCAAAGTAAGGCTCATGAGCTAATCAGAGTAACCTGTCGGTCTTAACCTAAAGGCTGAAACGAGTTTCGACTCACAGTTTAATTCTTTTTTTACAACTGGCTCTAACGTGAATTTCTGAACACACAGGTTATATCAGCCCATGACTTGCAAACTAATGTAACTTTAGGCAGTACATTTAACACAAACTAGAATCTAGAAGTCCGAGATATTTACTCAATTAAAAGCAGAATTAACTCGTAAATATTTTCTTTGGAACCCTCTGGAAGCTATTTCCCCCTAGACATATGGTCGATGGAACAGGTTAATACGAAAAACACTCTTAAAAACCAGTCCCACCCCACTAGATAGTTAATACGCTCGAAACAAGTGTCACGTGGTGGGTTTTTTGTTTGTTTTTTATTAGTTTCTATTTGAAAACATTTGAATTAATACCAGTAAAACTATCTTACTGTATTTAAAAAATACAACATTAGTGAAATAAAACTGTTATAAGATTAAATAACTATTTAACTAATCTCAATTTTGGCTATTTTTGAGTAAAATATGCATAAAATCGCACTTTGATATGATTTCTAGTTCGATTCTCGTATTTAATAAATTGTTCATGAGACGGGATCCTAAGACTCATAGGAAAAGGGTCAGCTGTCGCCTACATGCCATACATGCCATACATGTCATACATGTCACTACACTCACCACAAACTTCATGTTTCCACGTGTGGCGAAGTAGATGGAGCTCAGATGATGCTGTGAGACTGTCTCGAGGATGAATGATGAACTCCTATGCAGAACCCTCTAGTTTTATGTCCGAGGCGATGTCGAGGCGATGTCCGCCATCTTCCACTTTCACCGCCGCGCGGGTCCGGTCAGGTTGGCCCTTCCCTCCTTGTATCCCGTTCACTTCGAGAGGTTGGTCTACAGTTCGGTCACTCAAGAGGTGGGAGAGAGAAATATCACACCCCAATAATTCCATGCTAAGGCCGTGACGGGCGTAGTTCGTTCACACTACTTCTAGAATAGTCGGGTAACTTCAGAGGGGTGTGTCTGTTAGAACGGACAGGTTGGGGTGCGGACGGAGGAAGGCTGTTTCCAACACACACTTCCCCACACACTAAGTTCTAAAGTTTATCATTAATATCTTGTTGAAGTTCAACCAACGGGTCATTATCAGGGTGAAATATAAATAGTGTCTATGCGACGTAATGTAAACGGGGTGTTAGCAGATGTGTGGTGGGACATTATACTTCCATTAGCCTAAAAAGTGAATGTATAGTTTCTCCGTATTAAATTACATTCCACTCTCATTGTTTTTAAACTTTTATCAGACTTCTGTTCTTCTCAAGATTTGTCTACCGGATGTAGTAATATAGATAACTAAATTTGAAAGTAATAATTCTGAAAATAGTCTTACAGTGTCAAAAAATTATTTTTATCTTGAAGTAGTTTTTTAAGAGTGTTTTTTATGGATCATTTACAGCTTAGGCTATTTGGCTTGGTCACGAAAATGGCCTGTATAAATCTCATATCAGGATGTAGATTAAAAAAGGTCCGTGGTAGTATATGTCTATCTAGAATAGGAAACAAGAAAAAGGGTAATTCAAAAAGCAAGTCGATGTTTTCATGGTTCAAATAGTATATTGAGTGTGTAAACTCGTTAGAGTAAGAAGGTAAGTGCTATCAACATCCAAACAAGAGACCTTGCAAGGAGAACTGATCAATCGCCCCCCCCCCCCTATATTTTTATTTCGTATTTTAGCGCCCAAGTGTGATAGTGCTTAGACCACCTAGGTACGTAGAGTTAAGATGCAACCCGTTTCGGTGGCCGCGTGGTCTAACACGCTACTCTCATGTTAGACTAGACTGCCGAATACCGGGAGATCTGGGTTCGATCCCAGTCGGGTGCACTAAGAGTCATTTTTCCTAATTGGTTTTCCACTCTCCTTCCACGCAAATGCGGGTACTTCCTATCAGTTAAACCGTCCTAATCCCTAAACCATTAGTGTAATAAGTACATAGGCGTACAACCCAAACGAGTAGTAAGACGCGGTGCTAAAAAAATAAAATTTAAGATGCAACCCACCTCGCAAAATAGCCTCAAAATCTACAAGTACAATCGTTAAACTTGACACGGGAAGCTACGAAAACATTCAATTACGGGTGGTATTTTTAACTAGTCGGTCCCCTTGTGGCAGCTACGCGAGAATGTGACAACAGTTTGTTTGGGACTATTATAACCACAACATGCAATTTCTTACATGAAGAAGAAATAAGCTATTATATACTTCAATTTAAAAAAATTAACACCAATAAAGAAGAATCAAATAGCCAAAGGTATTATTTATGCTTTTAGTTAGGATTACTCCATCTAGATGTCATATTCTGAAAATTTAAAAATGACACCTGGAAACGGGAATCGAATCCGGGACCTTTGGCTTAGTACGCCAATGCTCTAATCAATGAGCTATCCAGGAATCGTCCCGTACCAAGGGTCATTCTTCACTCATATTTTAAGGCAGATTCTGTGATGTACGTGCGGAAATCGTCGGCTACAAATGTGTTATTTTATTAAGCTCACGAGCTATCAGATAACGCAGCCACGCCATTTGTATTTTTATAGAAGCTATTTCATAGTTGAGTTACTTATGAAAACAATCATGAAAAATGGTATTACTTCAAATTTAATATTAATTAATTTATATTTTCATCCACACCAGTCGCATCTAGTTTGGTTTCCCTGTGACAGGGAGCTAGGGGTTGGACCAGTGATTCCCAAACAGGGTTCCGCGAGAATTTGCAAAAGCTTGCGAAAAAATAGTACAACCTGCCACCTTTTTTTGTAGATCAATAAACAAATTAAAATATTAAGGTTTCAACGTGACATACAAATAAAACAAAGACGCACTTTGAAAGTTTTGTTTGTTTGCTTACTCACGTCAATCGTATGCGATCATTTCTCTTTGATAGTAACAGCTCCAGATTTTCTTCAGAGAAAACAATAAAAGTTCTTTTTCCAACTATCTTGAGGACGAATCGTGGCTTCTGAAACTAACATACCTGGCAGCTATTTACGAACAATTAAATAAGTTGAACACCAACATGCAAGGTCCCAAGGAAAATATTTTGACGTGTACAGACAAACTTGTAGCATTCATAAATTAAAATTGGTGTTTGGAAAAACATCTTTCTAAGGATAATTTTGAAATGTTACCCCTATTTTCTCATCTTCAGAGCATTACAAGTGACAACCACCGTGAAACCATTACTCCCCTGATTTACGGCCATATGGAATTTCTGGCTGAAAATCTTGCCAAGTACTTTCCTCTTTTTCATTGAAAAATCTTTCACAGATTCTCCAAGCAGTTTCGAAAATTTACTCAGCCTGCAGGAAGAACAATCATAATTGGCTGAACTGAAGTATGATCGCACAATAAAAATTAAATTTAATGAACTGTCATTAGATATGTTTTGGATATCAGTGAAAACAGAGTCTTCTGCCGTCTCCCAGATAGATATAAACATATTGATACAATTCTCAACATCGTACTTGTGTGAGCAAACAATTTCGTGTTTAACGAATTTAAAAACCAAACAGAGGAATAAACTGTTGTATGTGAAAGAAGAACTTCGTGTGTGCCTATCAAAGATGCGACGAATTAAGTTGTTGTGTTCAAAAAAGCAAGCCCACATTTCACATTAAATTAAGAGACATTTGGAATAATTTTTATTCTATTGGAACTTGTATTATTTTCAGTTATGAATTAATAATGAAACAATAAAATGTAACTTATTTTTTCGTTAACAAGCTTATAAAAAACATTATAGTAACACAAATCTATTGCAAAATATATATACCAAGTCTGTTTATAACCAGTAAGCCAGATGTAAACTGAAAATGTTTTGTAATTTATTTTATTAACAGTTATATTAGTAAGCTAAATATTAATAGGCAGTAAATACTCGTGTAATATTTTATTCAAAATTATGATTTAATTATTATTTACTACTAACCCTACTGCTTTACCTTTCTTTATTTAATTTAAACCTGTCGAATCTATTATATGTCAGCCAGGTAGGGGTTCCTCGAGATTTTTCGAAATATTTCAAGGGTTCCTCCAAACAAAAAAAGTTGGGAATCACTGGGTTAAACTAAAGACCCAGTGTACTAAGATACTTTCTCCTCCCCGAAAATTCAGAATTAATTTATAAAATACTGTATTCCTCGTCTATATCTAGTTAGTGTAAATATGGGGACAGCCCGAACGGGTAGTAAGACGCCGTGTAAAATAATAAACGACCTTTAGGACATTTTAACTTTACACATCAAAAAATTCCCATATGTATAATGTAATAAGAGATCAATATTTATTATACTTTAAAATATATTATTTTTTATATGGTATAGATAAACAAACTCAAGTTCAAACAAAACTTCAGAAAATTTGTGGGGGGGGGGAAAAAAGTAATATCAAAAGCATTCATTATTCAGAGCACATTCAGTAGTCTACTTTCACATCGCAGGGATGCCGGGTAAATTTTTAATTTCCTTTCCATCTGTCTGCGGTTTAAATATGCATATTTGACATCATTTACACAGGTTCCAACAGTGAAATGAACATTTCATGACTACATTAACATGAAAAAAATAATAGAACTGCATTTTGTTTTGTAGTTTAGTATAGAGATGATAAACAAAATAGACTGTGCTATGATTTTTTTTCTTTGTTTCTCGTTAGTAAATTAATGTATTATTAAAAAAATTGTTATCAAAATCTCATTTAATTTTTTTAAATTAAGTATATTTAATTTGACTTTCTAAATAAAAAACATGATGCATAAAGTATTTGAAAATCTTGTGTTACTGGAAAAGAAATAAATTCTAAATTTCCTTTTTTTTTTGTGGCCTCCAATTTTTAAATGCCGTTTATTTATTTGTTTTGCAATTAATTGGTTACGTCTGTATTATTCTGGTCTTAAACGTAAAAATATATGTATATCATTACATCTTGCACGATAAGTATGAATGCAAATACATACAAATAAATGAGTTATCTTTTATCTAAAGCAACAGATTCAAAAAGTTAATTTGTTTGAGAATGACTATAATTATTGTATACTAAAATCCACTAATTCATGAAGCTATATACAACTTAAGGCTATGGCCGACACTTTTGAACATTTTCGGCAAATGTATTATTTTTAAAATCCTTTCAAATATTAAAAGGAAACGTATATAGCCTTTCACAATGTTCTCATTATTTTATAAATAGCGTTCCGACTTTCTGGGAATATATCTGTTCATTACATAATTATAACTAATAGGACATTTAGTATATTGGATATCGCACTAATAGTAAAACCCGAACTACGCGTGTTTCAACATAAAGTAAAATACTCAAATCCGTCCCAGCCAGGTTTTTTTTTTAACTCACGATCTCTTACTGTGTGCTGGTCAGTTTCAGGAGCTAGGTCAATTTATTAACGCTCTCTAGTCGGGTCAAAGCCTTCACTGATATTAGAAGACTCGTATAATAAAGAAGTTAATTTATTCTGCTTCGCCTTTCACGCTTTTCTTTGCCCTTGGACTAGACCTTCATGAAGTTTATTACTACCGCTATGAGAATCATCCAAGATCTCATTCTGTTCCCGTGGCTGAGTCGTTAACAACGTTGTCTAATTGATTTCGAAGCTAGTTTTCGAAGCGGCTTTCATTCTTAACTTGACTCACCTAAGCACTCTAAGCACTAACACACTTTGACACCAACGTACAAGATAGAAACAGAAGGAAGCAAATTAGTAGTTCACCCTGCGAGGTCTCTTGCCTATGGGTTGATACCACTTCCCCTCTTCCTCTGACGAGTTTACACACTCACTCTACTATTTGAACCTGGACAACATTGGCTTTCTTTTTAAAATTACTTTTTATTTTCGTTTTCTATTATAGATAGACAAATGCTTCCACGGACTTTTACAAACCACATACTGGCAGGAAGATTCATACAGAACATTTTCGTGAATGAACCAAATAACCTGAGTTGTAGACGATCTATAAAAAATACGTAAACTAATTGAAGATCAAAAAAATAATATTGTGACACTATAATACTATTTTTAGAATTCTTTAAAAGTTTTCAGTTTTTGTTTCAATGTTTTAAGCTCGCCGAATTAATTGTAAATACACTTAAATTGGAAATACTATCACGATCAACTGGGACGTCACAGGTAGGTAACATCCTTAAGAATATAACTGTAAAGGAACCTTGGTTCCCTCCTGGACTGTGTATAGAAGCTCGCGCTAGTATGTATTTGCTCTATTTCCCAGATAATACAATGGTTGGAGCTAAAAATCGGTGCCCGATTAACCATCAAGGTTGGTAGCACGTCTGTTTACCAAGCTTAGAGTCCCGAAAACAATTCCCGGCTTGGTATAAAAGTGTATCATTGGTGAAATTGGGGTCTCTCCTTTCGCAATAACGAATTAAGGTGTGAGTATAAGGAACGCGTGCTAATGTCGGTGTTGTTTGCAATTTTATAGCAAAACCTTTTATGGCAAAAAAAAATTATCTGCTATAAATATAGAGTTTAATTTTCTTCGCATGGTGATATCAACATTTGTTGAATATCTGTAAAAAGCATTGCACCATTTGATAATGAACTTTTTAAATGAAGGTGACCTGGTGGTCTAGGGGTAAGGTGTCAGACTTCTGTGCTGAGGGTCCGGGGTTCAATCCTCGGTCCCGGCACAGATTTATCTGATTGCCAAACCCTTCCTTCACCTCTGACAAGACGTGTATTAATCACAACTTGTGAATGTGAGGAATGCCAGGCCTCCACCGTGGTTCGGATTCCACGTTAAACTGTAGGTCCTCCATTTCATCTCACAATCACCCTACCATTACACATTAGCGTAAGTGCGTATAACCCGAACGGGTAGTAAGACGCGGTGCTAATAATAATAATAATAATAATTTTTAAATGAAGAGAAAAAGTTAACATTAAATTCCAGGCCACCATTGACAGATTATTATTATTATTATTATTATTATTATTATCATCATCATCATTAGCGCCATGTCTTACTACCCGTTCGGGTTATACGCACTTACGCTAATGTGTAATGGTAGGGTGATTGTGAGATGAAATGGAGGACCTACAGTTTAACGTGGAATCCGAACCACGGTGGAGGCCTGGCATCCCTCACATTCACAAGTTGTGATTAATACACGTTTTGTCAGAGGTGAAGGAAGGGTTTGGCAATCAGATAAATATGTGCCGGGACCGAGTATTGAATCCCGGACGACCTGCACAGAAGTTTGACACCTTACCCCTATAGCGCCAGGTCACCCACCACACAGACAGATATTAAAGTACTATTAATATCACCATGTGAAGAAAATTAAACTCTAGGTTTCTACTGGAAAATTATTTGATTTATTTCGGCCAAAAAATTGCTTTCATATAAAAACTACAAATATACTGTCCTTTATTTGTGTTCCCTACACGACCACCTTAACGGCCGATAGCAGTGGTGTTGCGTCTGTTCCAGAGTAGAGTCAATCTAATAGAAAAGTGCATGTTAAATACCCATCTTAATAATATTAACAATAAAGAATATAGAGTTGGTTGTTTTGACCCTTCAGACCACTAGGTCGTGGGTGCGACCATAACCTCTGAAAGTCTGGTCTACAACCAATCTCATTTCACAAAACAAGTTTAGGTAGGTGAATGGAACCGATTTTTTTTAATGTCTTCAGTAAATTAAGTGGCTAACTGATTTTGTGGATACAATAAATGATTCTTTTTAATTGAGGAAATAATTATTTCCCAGGGCAGAAACCATTATATCTTAAAATCAATGTAATAATCAAAAATTGATTTTACATAAATATCCACAACGCTGGTAATTTTTTCAGCGCGTTTTAATATTCGCTTGAGTTATATACACGCAATAATTAAGTTAATGGAACTGGAATGAAGAAGTTAGGATTTTGTAATAAATATACCCGAATTGACATAAATAAATAATAGTAAACCATTTGGGGAAAACCACCCTCAGTACAACCAACCGGGTATTTCAACCCCAATCTTTTCCTCACCAGCAATCCGGTGTAACACTGGACTAGAGTAACAACTTAGACCACACTAGCACCAATGCGAGATATTTAGAGCATGATTTCCAGTTTATCAACGGGTTTACTAATGGAGGTAATTATATGAAGTCATGGTACTGTTATCGTGTCATAAATACTTTCCTTCAACGTAGTTATTTTAATGTGGATGCTCGAAGTGCAGTTTTTAGACACAGACCTACCTCAACAGACGACTTAATAACTAACTTGATCTAGCACAACACTTTTAAGACTATGCACCCAACCCTAACGCAATAAATTTTAATTTTAGAATGAATAGAACATTCCTATCTTAAAGGTAATGAATGGTAAAACAAAAGACAATTAATATAATATATTTCACTCAAATGGTAGACCAGGCTTATCCAGGTGCTGGTCGTTTAAGGTGGGAGTTTGAGATGCGCGGGAAAAGGTCAGTTATTTTTATAAATCAAATATTGCTCCAGTAGAAAGATAGAGTTTAATTTTCTTCACATGGTGATATCAACAGTTGTTGAATATCTGTCATGAGCGTAGCGGCACTATATGAGAATCTATTTAAAGGGAAAGAAAAAGGTTTTTATTAAATTCCAGGACTTCCTTGACAGAATATATTAAAAATAATTGTTGATATAACCATGTGAAGAAAGTTAAACCTGTTTCTCTAGAAGAAATATTGAATTTATTTTGACCAAGAAAAATCTTGATTACAAAACTGTAAAAACACCGACATTTTCTAGCGTCCCCTTCATACACTCCCACCTTAATTTAGCCCTTATATCGGTCAAGGGGGTGATCACTCACTTTTATTCCTCTCCACAAGACTAAACTAAATTAAAGTTCTTTTAAATGTAAAATAGGTAAACATGGCTGTCAAATCCTTTCTGTGTCGCCGAACTTGACAAAGCTAGCGAGCCGACTTCAACTTGTTAATCTACTTTTCCCTTCCATCCGATTGTAGGCAGCGATAAATTAAATGAGTCCAACGAACCAGTTTATGACTTCTAAGCTGCTCTTGTTTTTTTTTAAATATAGTAATTTCTGTTAAAACAAGGCCATGACCATCACGTGAGGGGCAGGGGGATCAACAAACTCCCCCTAACACTTGAACTGTTCAAACAATTTTAAATACACATACAAGAAAATATAGATGACTAATAACTTTACTTTACTTTACATCCATTACTGTTTCCAGTCTGTGGCCTGGGTCAGTTTTTTATTCAAGCTATTCGAGCTAGGCTTGTTGTAGCTTCATATGCTTTATAATCAAACTTAATATTAGGACAGGCACAACGTCCAGTCCCCGGCCGTTAATTGATCACTGTGAAAGGGTAAACCAACATTTCACCAAGGATAAAGTTTTCGACCATGCTGAGGATCGAACCAGGGACTATCAACTCAGTAGACAGACAAGCTACCGACTGAGATAAGGCGATTTCACTACCTACTATCAATCTGATGTTTAAGTCCATGATTGTTTTTAAGGCTTTAAATACAAACTAAGGGTTATAAGCCCCTGTGATCGCATTTAGAGTTCAGAATCGTGTGTACTATACCCAATTTCGTATCATACTAGGACAATATCGAGATTTAAAAAATCCAATTTAGCAGAGCATGTTAGTTAACGCATATCGCATAGCCCCTTGGCAGTCTTGACCACATCTTGGGGTTGGTAATTAAGTGAAAGATATTTCAAACCACTTTAATTAAATATATACTAAGAGGTTAAAAAAAAACTAGAAACTAGGGTTGTGCGAAGCTTCGACTCAGCTTCCACTTCGCTTCGAAAATAATTCCGGCTTCATTTGTGTATTTTGTTCATACCTTGTTATTTTTATGTATTTTTGGGTATACATATGTTCTTATGTCTACATTTAAACTATTAGAAAAATTAAGTTTGGCATAATTTTTATATATGTATGCTATATTATTTTTCCACTTAAATTATACTTATCAAGAATGTATTGTGTAAAAACTAAGACTTGTGTAAGTATTAATAACTATCCTACGTAAATACGTCATAGACTTTATAGAAAATATGACACTACATTTTTAAGTCCCGCTTCAGTGGCCGAATAGTCTAAGGCGTCACACTTATGTTGGACTGGCCTGCTGATTATGGGGAAATTGAGGTTCGAATCCTGGTCGGGTTTACTGAGGGTGGTTTTCCCTAAATGGCTACTCACTCACACTCTCCTTTCACGCAAATCTGGATATAGTACCTCAAGAATGTTTGCTTCCTCATCCCTACCTTATTAGAGTAATTTTCATATATGCGTATAACCTGAACAGGTAGTAAGATGCCATGATAAAAAAATGTTTAAGTGGAACTATGCGTCATATTATATATTATACTATATTTTATACTTTAAATTAGTTTTCCGGTAGTATTTCACCCCCTCCACCAAACTAAAATACTGCCTGGGTAACACCACTAGTCCTACCACATCATTTAGCTACTAATTCAAGTTCCGGTGAAAGGATAAAATGTGAGTTCTAATTTCGTTTTAGATTAACATTGAATACAGAAAAATCACGTTTTTTTCAGCCCATTCTAACTGACTGAATTAATTAGGTTCTATCATATGACGGAATCCGTGAATGCTCGCGATTGAAATATAAGAATGGA
>CABFWB010000406.1:42565-89063 GCA_902151455.1 Timema bartmani | reverse complement strand
GCTTTTTTATTTGTTTTTTATTAGGTAGTAGACCATTTCCTTGCAAAAAGTCAAATTTTACTAACTCAAGGTAGTAAGAGTATACTTTCCCTAGGCACGGTCAACTCTGACTAGTAAATGTTGATCGAAATTCATCACTTTTCGCTTTTAATCAACTTTTACTAAAAAGACCAGTAAGAGTCGACTCGGCCTAGGTAAAGTCGATTCTTACTGGAGAATCTACTTTTCCTGTAACATATATAACGTTTTCTGTAGATTGCACTGCTTTGAAAGTTTCAAGGTTTCAATTTTCAGGTAAAAAAACGTGACATAAACTTTTTATTTAGGGTTCTTAGTTTTCTTATAAAGATGTCCTCTACTAAAAGAAATATTTGAAATATCGTGTGGAGCAATCACTGAGCGAAATATTAGGTAATATTCATTCGAATACAAATTTGTTTAAAAATTAATAAAAATATGTATATAATTTGAATTAATATCCTTGAAAAAGTATGATAGCTTAATCTAGTAAGAACTACAAGGGAATATAACTATTATTTTAAGACCTGATTTGCATATTATTTCATTATTGTAAATTATTACTAAATCTTGTATGGCTATCGGTTTCACTCAAATCATTTAATTAGACATCTGTGTTCTTATTAATTTAACTATCGATAGACATAGTACGAATAATTTATTTAAATCTTATATACTGTGGCACATAAAATAATAAATAGAGTAGTTGGTGTGGATTGAGAAGTAATTAAATGAAAAACTTTTTTTTTTGCTTCATTTTATTATAAAAGGTGTATTATAAAACTAAATAAAATACATTAACAACAAATGAATAACACACAGAAACAACAACAAGAATGAACAACGATGAGGATATGAAGAAAATAATGTGATTTAAGCCTTTTATAAGCGTATCTGAATGGTGATGGGGTCAACACACTTTAGTTTGATTCGTTTCCATGGCGACCGTTGTCAAGTAATCAGGGAGGGGGGAGGAGAATTTATGACAAGGAGGACAAGGACTCGACAAGAATAGTTTTAATAACTGTTCTTGAGAGGTCATCCACCGTGTAAGAGAGAACGCCGCTATGAAGAAAGTGGATAAACCACATTCGCCACATTCTCAAGGTGACTTGGAACGAGACTAATTGAAGGGATTCTCTAAACGAGAAAACCGCGTTAATTGCGTGGGTAGTTTTTGTGTTGGTTGAAACCGGGTTACTTGAGTTTGATCACCATGTCAAATAGGGAAGTGCGAGACGAAAGGACTATGTACGAGATGAAACGCGAGACGAACGTTATAGCACCAATCGAAGAGTTCGCTGACGACGAAAGACGACCGCAGTCTTTTGTCTAGTGATGCTTGGACCCGTGATAGATGTGTTTGTAGACAGGGACGTGAACTGGGTAGGGCTTAGGGACGTGGACAGGGACGTGTTTCTCAACCGTCACGTGGAAAGGTTTCTCCACGTCATACGGTACGTGCTTCTCGACGTGTACGGGATAAGGTTTCTCCACAGGAACCTGCACGTGTTTGATGACGGGCACCTCGACTGTCTGGGGCACCCTCACATGAACGGGGTAGGGCTGGGGGACGCCGACGGCGACAGGGTGAGGTACTGGGACGGGGATAGGCTGTGGGACGGGGACACGGATGATCTTGATTATCGGCGCGGGGGCGGGTTTGTTGATGTGGATGTGCTTGGCCACGGCCTTCCCGTGCAGGAGGCTCAGATCGGCGCCTTCACCTCCATATCCACCGCCTCCAAGAGAGTGGCCTCCGTATCCACCGCCTCCCAGAGATTGACCTCCGTAGCCACCGCCTCCTCCACCGGAGGCAGAGAATGATCCGTGGTCACCACCGTAGGATGAAGCCCCTGAAAGACCTCCGCTACTGCCTCCATGGCCACCCCCGAAACTCGCGACTGAAAGTATGGCACCGTGTCCGCCTCCGTAGCCACCTCCAGAAGACAAGGCTTCGTTTCCTCCACCGTATCCTCCACCACTGCTTCCACTGGAAAGAGCAGCGTGTCCACCTCCTATACCACCTCCAAAGCTTCCACCGTAGCTACCACCACTGGATAGGGAAGCGTGTCCACCTCCGAGTCCACCGCCCCCATAGCCGCCACCTCCATGAGAGACGGACGCCGTGCCGAGGTTACTGGAACTGTAGCTGGTGGCGGGAGCGCCGTAACTGCCTCCTGAGCTGATGGCACCGTGGTTGTCACCACTGTCACCACCTCCACCACCGCCGCCGGAGTACGATCCTTCTCCGAGGTTGGAGGACTCGTAGCCACCCCCACTGGAGCTGCCGTACCCGCTGTCGTCAATCACGCCCCTCTTCTGCACATGTTTTGTCTCGTACACGTGGTACTCAACAACTTGGGCTGCGCTGAGAACTGCCAAGGCAGGGAACAGCACGCAGATCTGTGGGCAGAGCATTAAAAACACTCGTTAGCTCATCTTTGGAAACACATTATATATCATCGAGATTCGAACCAGTGTACATCAGATATGTTTGGGTAAAATAAAAGGTGAAACAGCTCGACGAACTTGCCCACAGTCTTTACAGATTTTACATTGTAGTACAAAACACTCTCTCTAAGTTATAAAACTTAATCAAATCTAAGATAAAACTTTTAATACTACTAGCAAAATAATTACTATATTTATATAGGGTTGTACCCAAATTCCCATTTAAAATATAACAAAACTTTATTACTAGAATTAGGTTACTTATTAAGTATTGGTTGTATATTACAATAAAAAATAGTGAAATTATTTTCAAAAAATTATATGGAAAATAGTAAAAAGGGAAAGCCTTCAGTTTAACAAAAATAAAAGTTATTGATATTACCATGAACATTGAATAAAGTGGGCCTACAATCTCTCTAGGAAGAACCTTATCTGACAACTAAAAAAATTACTAGATCTACTCTCACGTACGTCAAGTTATGTGATTTGCGGCTGTCATTTTTTATAGATATTATCATTACCTATAAAATAACACAAATAAAATAGATTAATTATTTATTCTGGTTCGTTTCTTAAAATATTAACATATGCGCCCTTAAGGAAAGCTGTTTTTGTGAACCACGAGTTTACTATAGCATTGTAATTTGAAAAAAGACGTTAGATAAATCTGTTTTAATATAATTTCATGATAAATTATAAATTTGATTAGTTTAGTTTGTTGACAGTTTCAATATTTAATTGTTCTAAAACCACCTCATCGCAATGAATCCTCAATTGGCACACTTTTTTAATTCAAGTCTTCACGTGTAGGTCATTACACTACCAACATTATCACCATCAATAGATACAAATGAACATAATTTCCCTCGATTTAATGAACTCTATTGCAGCTCTCAAAATACCCACCATCACACACACACACATACACACAAAGTTCTCTCAATGTGGTAGAGATTAATTTAACAGATTACACATTGCTCCCTATACCGAAAAGCTTCTATTGGTTTTATTCAGGGAGACGTCTAATTCGGTACAGAAAACACCTTCAGCTAATGTAATTACAGTTCTGTACAATGTTACTGCTTTCGTGCAACTCTATACAGAAAACCGAGCCATGCTTTAATGAATATGTATGGTGTCTTGGATTTTGTTATTGTGGTATAATGCGCGGTATTAATTTTAGAATGTTTGTGTTAATTATACATGTTGCGTGTATTCCGTTTCGTTAAAGGCGTGTGTTTCAAGCCGATAAATAATATGTGGTAATTAAAAATATATGTGAAACGTTGAGTTATAGAACAATTTCAAGAGTATTATAATTGTATCTATTGAATATATACTGTTTTTACTATATACATTTTATTATTTCTTTATTTAATAATATATTATATTATTTTGAGCACATGAATTATCAGTATACGACCTACAGATTAAATTAACTTAGCCCACACCCGCTTCGGTGGTTGCATGTTTTAACTTTTAAAGCGTCACTCTCACAATAAACTAGACTTCCGATGAAGAGAAGATCGGGGTTCGAAACCCAGTCGAGTGTACTGAGGGTTTTTTCCTTAAATGTTTTAACACTTTCCCTTCATACAAATATGGGTACACTTCCTCTAAACTCAACCTTCTTCATCTCCAACACACTATCGTAATGAGTACATATGTGTAAAGCCTGAACTTAGCCCACCTTTTCTAATGGAAAACACAAATTTAAGGCCAGGGAATTTAGTGGCTAGGTAAGAAGACGAACACATTAACATATATTAAAATCCTTTAGGAATAATCTGGGATCAAACTTGGATCGCCTAGACCTGTACACTTGTAGAAATTCTCACTGACACTTTGGCCACGTTTATTGTCTAAAATATTTTTTGAGTAAATTGTACAAACTTAAATGCATATAATTAAACATATTATTTGATTTGATAGGCGTAATTTATAATCATAATTTTTATGTTAATATAAGCTAATAAATTGTATAGTTTTATGCAAATATATCATACCATTTAAACTGAAAACATAACACTTTAATTATATATTTATTAGAAGGGATTGATTTAAAATATTTTAGTCAAATTATTCTTTTAATGCACCCCAACCCCCTTGCCTAAAAATAATTGCTAAAAAATTTTAGAGTATTAAAAAAAATTTAATTTTAAATCTAATTTCACATAGGCCCTATGCTATTGTAAAAACAAGTCAAAACGTTATAAAGATAAATAGACTAAAAATGTAGCATTAATAATTATAAATAGTTTCAACGCTGAAATAGTAATGATAATATCATTAAAAAACTGTTCATTGTTTTGCATATTGATATAAACAAATATTATTGTGTATATATTTATGTATAGTGCATGTTTATAAAAAAAAATGGCTGAAATAAAAGTTTACTCTCTGACGCTAACGACGAAAGGAACCGCGCAATAATATTTATAAATCCACTTCTCCAAAATGAATCTCGCCGCGACTCACCGATATCCTCATCCTCGCTGTGTGTGTGATAGGATGCCGAGGTGTGTGTGTGAGTGTGTGTGTACTCTTACAAGCTGGAGCACAGACTGATTGAGTAGCTGAGCAAGGGTGCCTTAATATAGTGACGCTATGAGGGGTAAGAGGGGAGAGGCATCACCTCGGTAGGCTCCTTGCTCTCTACTTTCACTGAGGGAACATTTCTCTCTCCCGCGGTATTCTGTTGTCGGTGAGACCGGGCCCTCAGAACTTCCAACGTCTGATCTACTTCCTCTCATTTCAAGTGATGAAAATAGAGTAGTTATTTAAAAAAAAAATTAGATCACCTGTTTAGAGTGTACTTTCTTTCTAAACGTTGGAGTGTATCATCTCAATGATTATGAATTATCCGGCCCCGTAGTGTAATGGTCAGTGCACCTGGCTATGAATCTAGAGGTCCCAGGTTCCATTCACGGCTGGTAACTTTGGTATTCTTTCTTTTAAGGGGGAACTATCCCAACGGTCACCAGGGATTGGTAAATTAGGCTTAAGTTATATTTAAGACTTCCGTTGGCCCACACCCCCATAATCACTATCATCATCTCACTACGGGTAAGTGTAGACAGCCTCCTATGGCGTACCCTGGGCAAAGTTCTGTGACACCAAATCGGCGAATAGTCTACACATAAGGCGACTAAATCTGGATATTATGTCCCTCCCGGTCATAGATGCCACTCCACAATAAAAAACATTATAATAAAAAATTCTGAACTAATTAATTAATTAATTGAAATGAATTAATTGAATTGATTAAACTATGTATCTAGGCACTGTTTAGTATTATAAATAATGGAAATTCTGGTTTTCCCATGAAAATGAATTTAAGCGTATTTTACATGAGCAGAAATTTCCAATTTTGATAATCTCTCAGAACTATTTGAAATACGAGATAACTTATCGGGAGGACCTTGTGAAAACACTAGATACTCAATTCTAGCCCAATCGGAAAAATTGTTTCGGCTTTAGGTAGAGATATAATCACACAGACAGACGGCATAGCGAAAACCACCTTTTCGATATCAGGGTGGCATGAAACTTCGACACATTTTATCAAAATCTCTAGCTAGATTTTTTTTTTTCGGTGATTCGTGTTGAGAGAAAATAAATTTGAAAATTGCTTCTAGAAAACCTTGAAAAATATAGGGAATTTTCATTTGAAAAATAGTGGCAACCATGACTGCCAGTGGGTTTTTTTCTAATTAACTTTCCCCCCTCACTCCACCAAAATGCGGGTTTATTTCCTCTAAATTTTACCTTAATTATCATTACAACATTAGCTAAAATGTATAGTCCTATTGTCCAGATGGGTAATTAGACGCGGTGAAAAAAGTAAAATGTTAGAGAGGCTCTTTAGCGTGTACTTTCTAAACGTAGTGTTGTACCATCACAGGACCTGTAAACTAGGGAACTACGTAACATATCATTAGCGATATTAAATCTACGTGATATCAAGCTGGTACAAACAAATGTTCACGTAGTTCTCTCACAATCTTATTGTGTGTGTAACGTGCACTTTTTAAACACACAGATCATATCAGCACATGTCTTACAGATTAGCTATATCTAGGGCTGCAAGTCTAATACTACAAACCCAGCTTGAGTTTCTAGATAGTTACTAATTGAATTGGAAGCCCGTACAAGTGGTCACGCGGAATAAATGTCAAACTTATCCGGTTTGTCTGTGATTAATTCTCGCCGGGCTTACTTAGTGTTTTTTTACTAAATGGTTTCTTACTCACCCTTTAATCAAATGTGGGTACATTACCTTTAAATTCGACCTACGCCATCCCTACTCTATTAGTGTGGTTAAACTCGTATAGCAACGGAATTAATAAATGGCTAACAGAACCAACATCTTTACGAATAATAAAAGTCATCATACCATGAATTAAACCAGGGTCAACCACTCTTGTGGTTTACTTCTATAAAGTATATGCAAAGGGTAAGGAGACTAATAAAGTCGGATTAGCCCACATATGATATGTTTTGGGTTCAAGCTCTTGAATTGTTTTTACTAATACTTTCAACACCGAAGTTATTTGCGTCAAGCATTGAGGGAATTGCCATCTAAGAAGGATATCTAAGTTCCAAGAATTATGAACTAGGTATTACGATGAGTACATTAAATATTTTAAACTGGTACTTAGGTACCACCTAAGAAATAAACCTTAGTCATACTTTCTAGTGACCAAGCCACAGGGTTTATGATGTCCCTCTAAAGTTGGTCAGAATATTTTCGGTGGCTGACATGATTTTGTGTCTTAAAATACAGTTAGGCTTTACAATGTATCATTCATATCCGTCTAGCAAATTTTTTGAATTCATATTCAGTATAATATTAATTTATTTGAAAGCTGACACTTAAAAAATCTTTAATAGCTTTAATAATTTTGTATATAATAGCTATGTCAATTTTAGTGCTAATATAAACGTATGAGTGTAGAAGTCTTAAAAAACAAAAACTTCCAACTCAATGAAATAAAAATAGCTCACAGCCATATTTAAGTGGCAATAAAAATAATACTTATTCCATTATAAATTAAACTGGTTTATTTAAATAGGGGTCAGTACAGGTTTAACCAAATTTATTTCAAATAGCTGTTTCACAGTACTTTTTAAGTAAAAAAAAGTTTTTTCAAGTAAAAATAAAATTTCAACCAAGTAAGGTGCCTATAAAATATGGATAATTCAGAATTACAATTCTTTCCAATGAGTTTTATAAAAGTTAACTTCTCATAAGAGTTAAAACAAATTCAACAAATTCAACCTAACCTTACACATATCGCTTCCTTCCTCATAGAAAGGTATACATGGGAATAAGAGGATGGGAATTCCCTTCTCTTCCTTCCAACACACATCACACGAAAATTAATGGAAAACTTTCCACTGTTTGACACTTCTGTTACCATATATGGAGCAAATTAACGGATGTATTGGCCGACGTTATTTTAAGCGGCTAGGCACTTAACACGCAGTCTGATTCAGATAGAAGAATACTTTTTTGATTGTTACAAAGGTTACCAAAACATTTCTCACACATTCAAACAAGTCATGTCACTTTTGATACATATTATCAACACCCCCAAAATAATACTAAAAACAGTAAAATGTTCTATTTTTTGTACTTTTTAACACCACGTCTTACTACACGTTTAGGTTATACGCATATATACTAATTATACTAATGAGCTAAGAATGAAGACGATTGAATTTAGAGAATGTGTACCTGAATAATATTTGTATGGAGGAAGAATGGAAAACTATTTAGTAAAAAACCACCACCAGTACACCCAACCAGAATTTGAGCCCTGATCTCCCAGTCATCAGCATTCTAGTCTATTATGAAAGTGACGCCTTAAAGTTAGAACATGCTGCTGAAGCAGCTATTTCCAATGTTGGTCCCCCTCAAAAAAAGTTTATATTTTCTAACGGGTTCTTTATATCTAAATCCTACCATAGTAATGGTTGCGTGCTAGTATAATTGACCGTAGTCTGGTATTGTGGTTTTCATACCTCATCAGATGAACTTTTCTACTCTGCGATATGGCGTCTCATCTTATATTATCTTGTAGAGAACACATGCATTATTATAAAATGCGCATTGTTCATTATTTTATTTTAAATTATATGATGCAGTCCTTTAATAACCAGTGTTAACACAGTTTTTTTTTTTAACTTTTCAACTATAGTAAAAGGTTGAAAATATAATATAATAAATGATTGATGGATTTGACAGGAAGATTTAATGGTTTTATCCAAGGAAAGAAATGCATCAGCACTCTTCTGGAAGAAGGATAAAAAACCATAGCATGAAACATACTGGGCTTGAATCCACGCCTAAAAGGTCAATTACCATGTCGACATTAAGAATACTTATAAAATTAAAAACCAAACAATATTTATTAGTTTTCCGGAAAAAGTAATTTTGATTAATTAAAATAATATCATTTAAAAAGATATATGTGGTCTAATTTTCATAAGAAGTATATTTTAGAAAATACAAACATTATCTGATGCAGCCAACATAATATAACACTATTATTAGTGTTATTGTTATTAGTGTTATTTTATAAATATTTGTATTATCTAACAAACGTGAAAGCTGATAATCACATTACTTGGTGTAAGAATATGTGAACGTAGGCCTATATCTAGTAACTTTTCTAGATGTCCTACGAAAACTGGACTGCCTCTTCACATTTTGTTTAAAAATAGTCTGACACTACATTTAATTACTATTTTAAAAATAAAATAGTGCGTCTACACAAAATTTGTCACTATATCAAATTGTTAAAATACAATATATTTTTCTATCTAGACACACTTTTAAGCCTGTGCGAGCCTTCGAAATGTTGAATATTAATACAATATACACGTAACTAACCGAGGTAATAAGGACTGAGCCTAGCTTGGATACGGAAAAACTTGGAAGATACGGAGCGTGTAGGATTTATAGGTTAAAATAGGATTTTTAGGTTATAGATCACTAAAACTTACTGGATTTGTGTACATTGTTTGTCAGTTTTAAATTATAAATTTATTAAAACACATTACATTACAAAGTATTACATTTACTGTATTATATAGTTAAACTAAATTTAAAAAAATGTTCTTAACAAATATTAAATATTGTGTTAAAATTGGATACTTAGACAGAATGAATGTATCGGTTAATACGGAGCCTCGGATAAGCGGGGCTCGGATAGTTGTGAGTCTACTGTATTAAAAGATTCGAATCGTATTCAATATTTCGAATCTCAATAAATATTATATTCGAGTTTGATGGGCTTAGCTCTAAATTAAAATATAAAACTAATACTGACCAAATTAATATAATCAGACCGGAAAACAATTTTGCGTTGTAGAGCGAAGAGAATTTGAGCTCCAGGTCATAAAAGAATTACATGGGCTACACTCGTTTATGACAGTGAATATCTTGTGCTATGATTAAAAATATGGTTTGATCTTTATTTGATTTCTCACATTTTGAGATTGGTGGTGTTCATTACTTTTTTATATATACACCTAAAGTGTGTATATAATATCTATCAACAATTTTTGAAATATTTTATTATTATATTGGATTCGTAGACTTAGCATAGTAAAGTATTCAACAAAGATTTGATTTGAAACATTATTATAGTAAGTCTAAAATAAATGATTAGATTCAGCTCTGAAACTTTTTTTTTAACATTCATCCTCTTTTTTTAAGCATAGGATTCGAATAGGATTCAATTGGATAAAATAAATTTAGCATGAGATTAGATTCGGATTTGACTCGAGCATTGTTTTAGGCATGAGATTCGATTCATATTCGATTCGAAATTGAAAATGATGGATTCGCACAGGCTTACACACTTTGAATGCATTCGAGCATCGCTTAATCAATTGGTAGTAAATAAACTTTTAAGTGAAAATATTATCATTGGACAATTACATAATTCCAGCTCCCAGATAACATGTTAATAACACATGCCATTTATTCTAATCCTTTTAATGGGGTAATATCATGGAATCACACATAAACTGGAAAGTTTACGATTTTTACAAATACCAGTGTTGTTTTAATAAACATGTAAATGTATTTACTTATGAAAATTAATGCATTTAGTTTTTCATTTTTTCATTTATTTGAGGTATTTTATGGCACTTTCTGGACCGACTTATTATATCAGCACGTTTGAATTTCTATGAGCGAGAGTGAATAAGCCTACCAATTTTGCCGGGAAAGCTATTTTTACATATATTTCGGGGTTCTTTTATATGCCACAATCGACGTTGGACCGACGCCTTTATTTCCTCTCCTAAGGAAATTGTGCTATGGATTTTATAACTCAAGAAAAATCTGTCTACCTCCACTGGGTTTGAACCCACAAACATCGGGACCTGAGGCGAGCACTTTACCCCAAGACCACCAAGGTCAACAAAGAGTTTAGTTGCTTTGACTTAATGAAATATGGGCACGCTTTAATAAGTATAAGATATCTAATTTATTTAATCTTATAGACAGAGTAAGATGGGGCAAATTTAAGAACAATTAGCAGCATTAGCTATATATAAACAACCATAAAGGTATTAAGCTGGAGATTGGAGACTAATATTCCATTTCATAGTTAACTAAATCAGCTTTAAGATTAACCTTGATAGGATATATGCTTATTTAAATAAATCTGAGATTTACGACTGACTAAAATAAAAGCTTTACTTTACATCCATTACTGTTTCCAGCTTATGGTCCGGTGAGTTTTCTATTCAAACCATATATTTGCTTGCTAGGCCTGTCGTAGCTTCATATGCCTTATAATCTAACTTAGGACTTGGACAGGCACAATATCCAGTCCTGTTACGTTAATTTATCATTGCGAAAGGGTAAACCCACATTTCACCAATGATAAATTTTTGACCATGCCGGGAATCGAACCCTTATCTCAGTAGACAGACATGCTATCGACTGAACTAAGGTGTCGGATACAAAAACAAAATCTACAAATTAAAAACTATTAATTTTTTTTAATGATTTATTATTTGGTTATTCAAATTTGAAATTGATTAGCGCTCATTTCTCGTTTTGTCTCATTTTGTTAGAGATACATAGTTCCCTTTCAAATCACCTTCATTACTGGATCTTGTTCGTTTATTTCATTCTCTTACAACTGTAACTAATGGCTACAACCATTTGTCATGTCGACATTAGAATTGAAGTCTTGCAATAGCTCGAAACAATGGATGAGCTCTTTGGATGAACCAAGCTCGCAGACCAATTTATGTGAAACTCATTTGATCCCACTACATCATTTTAGACCAGACTCACAAATAAACAAATAATAATTTGTTTTAATATTGCTAAAAAGCGAATGAGGTCTACCACCTGATTCATAAACTTTTGAGGGTTTTTAGATAATATTGTAACTGAATTTACACTCCTCAAGAATATATTCCATGACGTCAGTGCCCCGTTTCAATGACTTATTTTTTACTGTACATCTATTACCAAAGAGGATGGGGGTAATTTAGAGGAAATGCACTAACATTAACTCTAATGAATAGGGAAACCGTGGTTAGAATCACCGTTCTGGGTGTCTCAGTAATTTCTTACTATACATCTGAATATTTGGTGAACACCTAAAGGTGAATCGCTCCGTAATTAGGTTTGTTCCCTTCCATTTCATGGGCCGCACACTATCCGGGGGAATATTTACCTCAATGCACCTGGCTGGGATCTTTAATTCACTTTCCGGACCAAAGTTGTACATGTATCGCTTTGTGCCCTAGAATTCAAATGCAAGGTTTTGGTGTTTTCTTGTTCTAGCAAAGTACAGCTTGTATAAAATGTTGATGCAATTATTGTTAAAATTATTATGTCATTATAAATGTAATATATTTATTTTGTTTTCTGAGCACTGCGCCTTACTACCCGTCCCAGCTGTCCGCATGGCGGTAATATACAAATTATTTTAAAACAGTGTCTACTATAAATCAAAGTGGTCTCATGAACAGTAGAACGGACGATGGATAAAACAAAACTATAAATCATCATAGAATTATAAATTGTTAATTTATCTACAACACCCTATTTTTAGGTTCATGCTCATAGGTAGAATTTAGGGGGCCGTAAACACCTATGCCATATGTTAAAATGTCAAAATTGCATTCTTAGACATATTTCAGATGTAGGCTACCTGACGATTTAGAGAAGCGGCCATAAATAATGTAGGTACTTGAATAAAATAGACGTTTATATAGGTGGGGTATTGGATGGGTAGGAGAGGGGGAGGGTAAGTAGTCTAAATGTCAAGCTCATTAAGTCTGATCCGCTGGCGACTCACACTTTCTTACCACCCCTCAAAATAAGCGGGTGTATTTCCTCTAAATTCTACCTTCCTCATGCCTAACCTATTAGTGTAACTAAATTAGAATTTTTAATTTCAAGCCCACCACACCCCTTTTTCTAGAACAAATTCTTACTTATCTGCTTCAGTGGCCGCATAGTCTAGGGCGTTACTCTCACGATATACTAGACTACTGATGACAGTGATATCTAGGTTCAAATCCCGGTCAAGTACTGGGTCATACTGAGGGTGGTTTTCCCTAGAAATGTTTTTCACTCTCCCTCCGCGCAAATGCAGATGCACATCCAATAATAATAACACCCTTACTAATCCCCAGCCCACTATATTAGTTAGTACATATGCTTATAACCTGAACAAGTAATAAGATGCGCTGCTAAAAAAATATTTTACTCCTTAAAAGTTTGACTTTGTAATCCAACAAACTAAAAAAAACACTTATTTAACTATCGGTAGCCGAATTGGTGGGCACTTGAGCCAAGGCGTCAATTTCGTCTGGTGTGGTTTGGGTGTGACAGGGAGGTCGTTATTCGAATCCCAGCTGACATAACTTTTTTCCTAAATGATTTTACACTCTCCCTTCACGCTAAATTCAGTTATATTATATTACCTACTTTTAACTCTAATTTTGTCACCCCTACTCCATTAGTATAGATATTCCGATAACACGGACGGATAGTAAAACGCGGTGCACAAAAATTATCGTTGAAACTAAAAATACGGACAATCACGGAGAAGGCAGTGGCATCTTGTTAGTTAGCATTTCATGCGCTATGAGGCGTCTCGCAATCTGGCGCGCAATCTCAGCGTCGTTAACTCAACCAGAGTGCGGTACTGTCGTTCTGCTCCAAGGAGTTTGCTTTTGTAGCCTGCGAGATAATTTCTATTAGATAAAAGTATTCTAATTTCTTTCCCGGCCATCTTATTTCCTTCTCCTTCGCCTCTCCTTTTAATATCGCTCCCAAGATGCTCGTTACTACCGATGATTATTACAACCGAGTCGACTTTTTGATAAAACGAGAAATATGGTGGTACTACATTTTATTTTATTAGAGAGGGGGAGTAAAATGGAATTGGAAAGTGTACCATTTTATTAATTCAATGCTGGTGAAGTTTTATATTTTATTTCCTTAGGTATAATTCCAACAAATTAGATGATACAGTCCTTAGATTAAAGAAAACTGTCACCCGCAACGGTGGCCGAATAGTTTATGTTGTTAAAATCATATTGCACTTGGTCATTATTGAAGGAAAGCTCTCGGCTTGAATCCCGACTTGGCACGTTTTATAATTTTTCTAATATTATTTGTATCGTGACCCGCAATGAAGGGTACAAGAAAAAAGGCGTCAAACTCGTCTTGTCTATGACGAAGAAGTTGAGGTTCAAGTTCTGGTTAGGTGTACTGAGGTGTATGGATTCCCTCTCTCATCCCACACAAATGCGGGTACGCTTCCGATGATATTCTTATCTATTCATCTTTAATTACATTTGTTTGTTAATATTTAGATATCCCCGACGGTAAGTAAGACGTGAAGTCCGGAAAAGTTATAATCTTATGTTAACGCTGATAATGATTAATTTTCTTTACGCTACCATCTTCGTCCCTTTCACTTAACTTTTGTTGCTAATAATGGTCTGTGTTAAGCGTAAAACTAACCAAAAATATAATGAAAAAAAAATCTTATTTCTTAGTAAACAAATTGTTCTGAACGTGGTTTGAAATGAGAGTAAGATTCTGATAAAAGGAAGAAGATTGTAGTTAAAAATAACTGTTGCTGGCTGGTAGTTTTAAAAAAGGGGTCGTTTAATTTAAGTGTTAATGTCAAATATACAAAAGACCATGTAAAATAAACTTTAGTTCTTTAAAAAAATTTAATAACATGAAAGTGTCTAATAGTATCTATTAGTTTATATTTTTAATTCAAGTTCTGGGAAACCAATTACGTCTAATGTGGTTTTAAAAAATAAGGCTACTATGTTCTTATCATGATCGTTTGATAAATATCATAAAATTAAAGTTATTATCATTAAATACTTCTTGCTTAGTGAAACCAAATAAACTACCCTCTGCTAACTACAAATGAATCCTTGTATGTGCGCAATCCCTACCTCCTTTATTTAATACAGCTGCATATGAGAAAATTTGCTACTTTCTAATTCTATAACTGTGCAATACTCTCAGTTATTATTTTATATATAATACTTACACTCGCAATAGATTGTGTTTCAGGTAAAGGAAAGTGTGAGGTTCAAATCTAGACCAGACATACTTGGAGTTACCCTCAACATGTTATTTATAACACTGATTTTCACATCGCTTATTGATTTGGATTCATTTCCTCTAAGCTACCCCTTAGAATAAATTATTGAATACCTTACTGTTGGTGCTAGTAAGAACAAAAACAAAATCTTCTCCAAGCTACATGCTTTTGGAAATAAGTGGATCATCAAAAATTCATGTGTCAAAAATCTGGGTTTTCAATAACCCGGATCGTCAAGAAAAAAATTGTATTTATAAAAATAACCAGTGTATATCGATATCAGTCACATGGCTAACAAAAAACGCACATCAAAACTTGTTTAAAAATCGTAGACTTTTTTCGTGGCTAGATTTTTTATTTATTATATTCCTTTTGAATTTGTAATATATAGCGACAGCAAAACAATGTGTAAGTTCGTTGTTTAAATAAAGTTAAAATGTTTCTACCTTAATACTTGAGTTTTTGTAAGTAACCCCTCCATGCTAATTTTTTATTTTTAGTATAGTTACTGTATTTTCCAAAATTCAGACAAATCGATAATCCAGACAGGATCATTTCACGATTAGTCAAATTTTTTACGCTCTATTGTACATTTCAATTTAATTGAACAAGAAATGTCAGTTCAGCTTTTTTTAAATACAAATTTTGAATTTGACAGAACCCCTTTAAAAGGTTAATTAATATTTATATTTTATTTATAGTTCTCACTTTTCTACTACGGTGATATTTTTTATTTCAATATATTGCTTTCTTTAAGCTCTAGTTTTCAGTGATATGAAAGGGTTTTTTCCTATCACTGCCTTGTCCTATTACCATAACTTGAAGGTATTTGCAATATATTTTGTGCATTCAGCTGGACGAGATTTATTCCGAGAGGAATTGTAAATTCAATTAGGTACATCGTCCTATTACTCTTTTAGTAAAGTCTCATTTAGAGGAAATAAGATTCATATTTTCATCTGGAAAAAATTATTATTGTCTATTCAGTCCAAGCTTTACTGTCTATTCAGTCCAAGCTTTATTATAACATGACATATTTATAATGTGTGTGTGTGTGTACCTTGTAGTTTTTTTATTTGTGCCCAAGTAAACAAAAATATTGTGCTGAAAATATTGGCCTAGTATTAAGACATGAAATTATATTGTAATATCTTTATACTCAAAATTAAAATACTTACATACATCATAGGAAATTAAGCTAGTAAACAAATGCTTTATTAGGTACTATTTTCATTATCTCAACAAATTGATTTCCTAGGCTCTAATATATATATTTTTTCTTTACAGGTAGGCAAATCTCGATGCCCCTCTCCGGAATGGATTGTTACCATTAAGAGTGAGTGAACATAATTGTATATTTGATAGTCAACTTAATTGCATAGCTTTGGTATATTTTGTATGAGTAGAGTTGTCAAAAAAATTCAACATGCGTCCGTAAATATGCAACTTATTTGTTGTACCATTAAAGGCCTACAAGAAGGAAATTAGTATGCCTATTAAAAGAAGGCAGTATTTATGATTTTAAATTATATTGATTTTATAAATGTAATAAAGTTTCTTTGAACTGGAACTAACTTCTTAAAATAGGCGTTCTCTTCCTTAGTAATACAACAATCGAAGACTAAAAATAAAATGTTAAATATTGCTACTACTTCCTGATAACTTATATCACTTTTATGAATATGTTTAACTGATAATTATCAGGTATTTCGATATTCTTGAATATTTCCCGTGGTGCCACAAATATTTATCACCCTGTCTTAATACCTGCTCAGGTTATACGCATTTAATATGATAATTACTTTAATGAGGTAGGGATGATGAAGGAAACATTTTAATGGTAATCTATCCACACTTTTTTCGTGTAAGAAGAGTGGGAAACTATTTAAGGAAAACCACCCTTAAATGATCCTACTGGGATTCGAACACCGATATTCCCATCCTCAGCAGGCCAGTCTGACGTGAGAGTGACGCTTTAGACCAATCGGCCACAGAGGTAGGTAACAAAGAATTCTTAAAGGTAAAATTAATTTGATCTTGGACATGTATTAGTGACGTTACGATGTTATTTCAGTAATTACAACATACCTGATAGCTATCGGTTCAATATAATGACCAAGGGGATGAAAGTTGTCAGAAAGTACTTATAATATGTAGCGATTTCGAAAAATAAGAGAGCCACAGATTATAGCCGCTGTACTATTAATTACCCTACGTTCACCCCGAAACATAACAAGCTTATCATGACAGATTACACTATGGTGTCGCCATATTGTAGTGTCAATGTAAATGGAGTGTACAGGATTTTTTTAAATTAATTTTTTGGTCACTCACACGCTCATTCTTTATCAAGCGGCTACTAGATAAATGTCCTCCTTACAACCCCCTCCAACAAACTCTCATACTGTTATTGGTTAATGAACAAAAATAATGTTGTAGGCCTATTTATTGCTACTATTTACAGTATATCCCTTAAAATTACATGACAACTGCTCAAAATGGTTGTGCTTGTCTATTTCTGGCACAGCTTTGCATATGAGTGACTCCATTGTTAGCCGACAGATGGCAATAGTAGACATTATAGAACTCTAATAATACACAAGCGCTCTATAACAAGCAAGCTTCAGGTACAGTTGAGTCCATTTGTGTTGTTTTTAGTGAGAATTATTTTCATTCACGTTGAAGCCAAGGGTTTCGGTTTCACATCCCGTGACGTCGTACCTCGGAAGAGGCGCTGCTGTAAAACAGAACTTTAATCATAGAAAACCGTAGAGATGAAGAGAATGAATTCATGACAAACTAAAAATCGATATTAGGCTTATTAGCTGTAACATTCATCCCTGCAGGGGGTGCCGACTGACCATCCGTGTGATTGATGAAATGAAGAACAATGCAACTGACGGATTATAAATTCCAGCTCGCCTTGTTGCTGAAAAGCTAACCAACGAACTCCTGACCTTTCATGCGCGAGGAGCCTGTAAGGTTTAATCGCTATTGTGTGCCATATTAACGTCACTTATTGGATAAGCAGGACGAGAAATGTAATTAGCAATCGTTGTGACGTGGACTCTGTTAGTGTGTTCTTTCCAGTATCATCAATGCTACTATGTACGAAGGACTCGACAGTTCTAACGATGAAAGCGGTTATAACTCTTTAGATTTATGAAAAATAAGTAATTGGACTTTTAGCTTTTGTCTTGAGTGGTCGTAAAGTTTTAATTGATTACATGACTAGGCCTACATATACCCTTCATTCACCCCGTAAGCATGGGCATCCCACAGAATTTTTTCCGGGGGGTTGGGCAGTGGTGTAGTCGTAAATTTAGCAGTGCTGGAACGCATGGCCGTAGTCACCCCAAAGTTGAAGAAAGTTTGGGGGGGGCAGGACCCCCCAACTGCCGTAGGTGAATTTTTTTTAACATAAATGCCTCTAGAAGCTATTTGGAGCATTTTGGTTACTAAGGCAGAAACTTACTTAGCTCACTTCCCCTAAAATTCCAAGAATTCATATGAAGCACAATATTAATATTATTATTAGCACCGCGTCTTACTACCCGTTCGGGTTACACGCATTTACGTTAATGTGTAATGGTAGGGTGAATGTGAGATGAAATGGAGGACCTACAGTTTAACGTGGGATCCGAACCACGGTGGAGGCCTGGCATTCCTCACATTCACAAGTTGTGATTAATACACGTCTTGTCAGAGGTGAAGGAAGGGTTCGGGAATCAGATAAATCTGTACCGGGACCGGGGTTTGGACCCCGGACCCTCAGCACAGAGGTCTGACACCTTACCCCTAGACACCCAGGTCAGCTTGGAACACAATAAATTTAATAAGAACTTATTGATTCATAGTATGCAGCAAGTTTTAACGTAATATTGAGACAAAATCAATTATTTTACATAGAATTACATAGTATAAAACTAACAAATTAAAAAAAAAAATGTTTAACACACAAGAACAATATTCGGCTCGGCAGAGGGAAATTTCGTATTTTTCCACGAAAAGCAGTGCTGGAACGGCGTTCCCACTCACCTACACCCCTGGAGTTGGGGGGCCAAATTTATTCCTACACACCCACATATACACACACACACACACAAACACTTCTGCTGAATACTGGCATTAAACTTGCACTGTAAAGATACTAAAAATACAGCAGCACTCGATATCCTTCGTTTTCTCTGTACTTAGACGAGAAGATTATGATAAAATGTCAACAATTGTTTAAAATGTAGTGTTAGGTTTTATTCGGAAATGCGTCTAGTGGATGTGGGTGACATTATACCACGATTGTAAATCTGATATTTGTTAAATGTTGGAAGGGAAAAAATTGTAAGTCAAAGAAGAAGATTAAAAAAGTTAACAATATTTTATTTTCAAAGAAAACAAAATTCTAGAATAAGGGGGGGCAAGTTCGCCCCTTGCCCGTTACTGCGTGTGCCCATGCCTGTAAGGTAGCAAGCTTACCTTGCATTGGACCTTGAAAAAGTGTTTTTTATTGATGCCGTCTGTCTGTCCGTGAGATGTCTGTGTGTGTATCTCAGCTTAGAGTTGAAATAATTTTACCGATCGAGCTAAAACTTGGTTTATAGGGTTTTCATGAGGCTCCCCAGAGAGGTTTTTGAAATTAAACATACTGATCTAAAACTAAAAATAGTTTACTGAAAGAAAAAAGATTTAGAAAATCGATTTTCTCGAGATCCGCTCTAACGATTTTGATCAAAATTTGCATTTAGCTAAACATCGTGTTTAACATTACAAATTGGCGCTTTTTTCCCAGGAAAGTGACTCAGAATGTACTTTACCTAAGCGAATACCTCCAATTTTGACAATTATCTGTAACTCTATGGGAGACGAAATAACTTACCTTCACAAAATTTTAGTAACAGTAAAAACATAAAACACTTTGGTTTGAAATATATTTTTATAAAATCAACAGTGTCTGATCTATTGCCAAATATATGTATTTTTAATTAAGATTATTAGCACCGCGTCTTACTACCCGTTCGGGTTATACGCACTTACGCTAATGTGTAATGGTAGGGTGATTGTGAGATGAAATGGAGGACCTACAGTTTAACGTGGAATCCGAACCACGGTGGAGGCCTGGCATTCCTCACATTCACAAGTTGTGATTAATACACGTCTTGTCAGAGGTGAAGGAAGGGTTTGGCAATCAGATAAATCTGTGCCGGGACCGAGGATTGAACCCTGGACCCTCAGCACAGAAGTCTGACACCTTACCCCTAGACCACCAGGTCACCTTATTTTTAATTGATGTCTGGGAAATTGATTATGCTCTTTGATGAACAGCTACGTTGTTTTTCCCTCGTTATGGTTCTGTTACAGTATATATTATTTCATTTATACTCTTTGGTAGAATGTGATGCTCTCTTTGCTATTAGGAGGTTTCTACAATAATTTATATTATTTAGTTTCACATATCTTACGAGCTGTAAATAAAGATAATGGAGCGAGAAAGTCTGTATGGTGAGACGTATCATTTTTATTTTGTGTGTGTGCCTCGTATGTTAATGTGATGAATATTTATAAAGAATTATTTTTCATTAAGTAAAACTAGTACTTATTAATTTCACAGTTTGATCTCCATAAAAGAGAGTAGCGTTAAATATCTTCGTGACCCTCCTACAACACATACCTTTACTAATCAATTGTGGTTTCAAGTTTAAATATCCAGACGGACTTGTTCTTTATCTTTGTCGTTGAGCTAAATGTTACCTACGGTTCATCCTGATGTTAAGGTAGTATAACCACCACCTTCTCAAACTACCATGCTTACTACCCATCTGGACTAAATGCATAGTTACACTAATGGGGTAGGGAAGAAGAAGGTATTATTTTAGAACAATTGAACCTACATCAAGCGTGAAGGTAAAGGTTTAAACCCACTTAGAAACCGGACAAATCTGGATAAGTCAGGGAGATTGGTGTGTCAAAGAAATTTCAAGGAAATTTTAAAAAGTAGCTAGAACTTTAATATATCTTTGAAATATTCTTGAAAAACGAAGTATAAGAGCAGATAATCGAGTAGGGCCTATAAAATATTATTTATTATTTCAATTCATGTGATTTTGCGAAAAGCACTGATATATTTATATCTGATAATTCTTATGCCAAGAACCTATTAGAAAACGGTGAACATAAAAGATTGTGAATTTACTACTTTGCATTTAAAATACTGAACGATTCACATTTTTTTTATGGGAAAATTGGAAAGGTCAGGAAGTTTCAAAATATAAAAATTGTATCTCGGGAGTGCATTTAGGACAAAACACCTCTCTAGGCCAGGCTGAGCTTTTTAATTCCAATCTATCTTGCACCTGCATACTATACTAAGAGATGTATGCTTTTGTAAACATGTCCTCTGGCGCAGGTTGTTTTTTTAACAAACAAAAACTAAATTCACCCCCCAAATTTATCATTGGTATATATTATATTTTTTGTGAATAAAATATTATTTTTAAGCCACCACAGGTGACCGTGACGTATTAGGCGTTAGGAAAGTATTAAACTTGATAGAATTTGCTTGCTAGCCTCGGGGTTCGAGGTTACGTGCACTGGGAGTGGTTTTCCACAAATGATTTCCTTACTGTGATTTTACCAGCCTCTTTATACATTAACACGAGTGTAATTTATCTAAATTAACTTCGCTATATTTACCTGACTCAGTGGCGTAGTTCGCTAACGCGGGTGAACTGGGGGTGATTTTTCCTAAATTGTTTTTCACTCTCCCTCCACGCAAATGCGGCTTCACTTTCTTTATATTCAACCTTCCTAAATCCAGGCCTATTAGCTTAATTAGTACTTAAGCGTACAACCCGAACGGTTAGTAAGACGCGGTGTTATATAAAAAAAAGTTAAAAGAAGGCTATGTTTCCTACCTCTTTTCATGTTGATTATAATAATCAAGAAGCAAAATAGATTTAGTGAAGCTATTTTTACTAGTAATTGGCCAACTTTAAAAAGGTATCTATAAACTTTTTTTTCTAATTATACATGACTATAGCTAATAATAGGCAAGAGAAGTTTTTTTACTCATAATATTATATTTAAATCTACACCTATAAACTACTTAATATGAGGAGACTGGTCTTTCATTAGCATGGAGAGGGCCTGAGAAGGGCACGGTGATATTTCACAAGCTTAAAACAACTCTCAGTATACAAGACTGAGTTTAGAAACTTGAATTCTCGATCCTGACGATCAAGTCTATTCTATCCTCACGTCTTAGATCATGTGACCAGCAATGCGAATGACATCTAATTTAAGGACTTTATAAAAACTTACTATCTGGATGGAATCTGATAGAGCTGTTAACTGAGAAAGATAAATGTTTTAATGCAGTTAGATATAGGGCATGTAAAAAGGATGGAGAAGGAGATGATGCCTGAGAAAATTATGGAAACTAACGACTTTGCCTACTTGGAGATTTCAAATCTATTTTGCAAAGCGGGTTGCATCTAAGCAGTCTAAGCACTATCACACTTGGACGCCAATACACAAAATAGAAAGAGAAGGAAGAAAATGAGAAGTTTACCCTGAAAGGGCTCTTGTCTATGTGCTGATAATCCTTCCCCTCTTCCTCTGACGAGTTTACAGAGTCACTTTATTATTTTCGTCTTGAAAATATTTACTTGCTTTTTAATTTTACCTTTTTCTTGTTTCCTATTCTAGATAGACATATGCTACCGTGGACTTTTTTTTAATCTACATCCTGGCAGGAAGACTCCTACAGGACATTTTAGTGACCAAGACAACCTAGCCTAAGTTGTAGAGGATTTATAAGAAAAAATACGTTTACAAAAAATGATATTTTCGTGACACTGTAGGACTATTATTAGATTTATTTAAGAATTTATGGTTTTTGTTTCAACGTTATATCTTTAAAACTCGCCGAGTAAAACGTAAATTCATTAACATGGGAAATCCCATTTTGACCGGCCGTGACGTCACAGGTAGGCAACGTCCTCAAATATGTAGGAAACAGACGGCGAGGAAGGTCAAGAAAGAGGGGGGAGGAGCAGATAACATAAAGTGTGCAAGTGAGCGGAGAAGAATGAAAGCAACCAAAGGAAGAAGAATGTTGGAAGGATAGAGTAAGATGGGGGCATTTCACTAAACTGACCCGGCCATTGGCTGAAACTAGATGGTATTATGAGATAGGGCATCAGAACGTTAAAAAATAGGTATTAAATTAATTTTTTTTAAACACAGTATAGCAGTAAATGTTTTGTATAGCCCCTATTAATAGGTAAGTGGTAAAAGAGATCTAAAATAGATTCAGAATAACTTAATTCAATTCTGGACTGGACCTTTAAGAATTTAGTATTCATTCATGGACTCTTCCCTAGATAAAATATCACAGTTCCTTTCACTTGAGTCAGGTGTTTTAGTGTTAAACGGAAAACGTGCCGGTGGACACGTGGTCTTAATGTCAGGCTCCGTTACTTTGCTTAATATCATCACATCAGTATAAATACTATATTATATGGGTATAGACCGGGTCTAAATAAAAACTTAAACTGGATTTGCTATCTAAAGTTAGCTTATAGCCCTTGGGTATTTGTAGTCTTGTGTTTAGAAAGCGTGCGCTAAATACCTTAAATAAATCAATCTGGTTTACCAAGGGAGTGATACACAACGTTGCAAGAGATTGTGTCGATGGCCTCTCTGGTGGAGGAGGGGGGGCAAACTCCCTATCTCCCTCCCCCTTCCCCACACACCGGGCGGGACTAAATATAATGGCCACTCCATCACCTCATGTGAACGTGATGCCACTTCAATACCCCTCTCCGGTCTATCGCTCATTGTTCACTGCAAGCCCCGTTATCCTTGAAGTGATCGCGGTACTTTGTTCGTCGGAGATCCTCTCAATGATAGTACCATTCGCTTGTTATTACCTTCTGGACCAATTTCAAACATTCTTCATTGTATTATTATTCCTACGCTCTAGTTCCAAAACACGTCATCGGTCAAGTCTGGGAAAACAGGATAGTAGAGTAGATTTTTTAAACTCTATCGGCACTATGTTGGGGAGAAGATGAAAAAGTACCAGCAGCTTTATACCTGTATTACACTTGACTGTCGTTGAAGGAGGGCTTGAAAGTTGAATTCTGACAGAGTACACTGATAAATATTTGTACACGTGATGTTTACTGTCGTTTCCTCCAACCCCACTTTAAGTTAATGTGGGTCCGTTCCTTTAAAGTCACCTTCCTCATCTCCCTACCCCTTAGGCTGTTTTCACACCGGCGAGTCGAGTCAAACCAAGTCCATGATGCGGCAGATTACAGATTTCGTCAGTCCAGCCGAGTCAAGTTTGTTATTTCCACTGCTTTTCAAGTTTAATAGCATGAACACTGAATACCTCATTGTTTTCGCTCAAGAGAATCCTTCGATTTTTAACCCGTCCCACCCCGAACATCGGGATAGAAATGCAATTTCCGCTATTTGGAAACAAATGTGAAAAACTACCAAAGGTGCATCGTTTCACACTAAGTGGGTAAATCCACATTAAGCGACGTCTTTTTAAGCGTCTACGCCGGCGCCTCCATACAATTGTATTTATAGAAACCGCTAGGACTGCATCCATCTTGCACGAGTTCTTTGCTAAAACAAGTGGACTCGATGACTCGACTCACTAGTGTGAAGGGCCTTGACTCTCGAGTCAGATTGGACTCGACTCCATGAGACTCGACTCGACTCGGGACTCGTTGGTGTGTAACCAGCCTTAGAGTCCCTAGATTATTTCGTTAGAAGGCCTTGTATTCTCTTCGGTGGCAAGTGAGCGATGGCGTTACTTTCCTGTCGTCAAGTTTGCCCATAACGGAAAGATAGGGGTTCAAACCCCAATCGGCTTTACTGAGGTGGATTTCCCTGAATAGTTATCACTCTCACTCTAAATTCTAACCATCGTCATCCTTACTCCAGTAATGCAAATATGTGGATAACACGAGCGGATATTAAAAGGAACATGAAGTATGATGACTCGACTCACTAGTGTGAAGGGCCTTGACTCTCGAGTCAGATTGGACTCGACTCCATGAGACTCGACTCGACTCGACTCGGGACTCGTTGGTGTGTAACCAGCCTTAGAGTCCCTAGATTATTTCATTAGAAGGCCTTGTATTCTCTTCGGTGGCAAGTGAGCGATGGCGTTACTTTCCTGTCGTCAAGTTTGCCCTTAACGGGAAGATAGGGGTTCAAACCCCAATCGGCTCTACTGAGGTGGATTTCCCTGAATAGTTCTCCACTCTCACTCTAAATTCTAACCATCGTCATCCTTACTCCAGTAATGCGAATATGTGGATAACACGAGCAGATATTAAAAGGAACATGAAGTACGTTGAAAATAAAAATAAGCTTATAGTTGAAAAAATTGTGTTTTTTATTTTCTTAGCGTATGGCATCTTTGACTGGGAGAGATATAGGATCTAGTTCAGTCTCCTCTATGTGTAGACTTTTAGTCGATATGTGGCACAGAACGTTTTCCAGGATACACTTATGGAGGTTGTCTACACGTCGTACTCACACTGAGATGATGTTATGAAGCTGTGGAGCCGATAGTTATCCTAAAACTAACTTAAGACTAACTAACCACACCCTTGTGACCGTTAGGATAATTCCTCTTTCAGGATAAATACCCATGGGACCAGCCTAAAATTGAACCCGGGACCCCTAGGTTCGTAGCCAGCTGCACTGACCACTAAACCACGGGGGCGGTTAACATGTAGGTAAAGTCTCATGAAAAGGAAATATTTTCCATTACATAGTTTGAAATTTTCTTAGCGTCTATTTGTCTACCAGGCCTTTAGGGCTAGCCGAAACTTGAACTAATTAATATGTCACAGGATTAAGTCCTCACTATTCCAGACAAGACTAAACTGACGCCCTAGTCCTTGTGCCTACCAATGGTGGCCTCATGGTCTAAGGCACCACTCTCGCAGTAGACTAGACTGCCGATGGTGAGGAGATCATGGTTCAAATCTCGGTCGGGTGTACCGAGGGTGGTTTTTATCAAAATTGTTTTCCACTCTCCCTCCACGAAAATGTGAGTACACTTCTTCTAAATATAACCTTCCTAATCCCTAATACCATTAGCGTAGTTAGTACATAAGCGTATGGCCCGAACGGGCAGTAAGACGCGGTGCTAAGAAAAATGCTTGCTTGGTTACTTAAAATTCACCAATCTCATTCTGCTCCATTAAATTTATATACAGCTTTCTTGAATTAAATGAAGTAAAAGTAATAATAATGAATATGTACGTGGATTTGGGGTTGAGCTCCATTCAACGACGTGACTAACAAACGTTAAAATAATAGTGGTCAAGGAAATAAACATCTTTTTATTTTTGTCGCAGTTTTATGGTGACCTAAACACAGTTCCATTAAAGAACAAGTTTTATAAAGAAATGTAAAGAAATTCCTAACGGAGAAATTTGTTCACAATGAAAATAATTAATTTAATCAGGAAATACGAGCATCCGAAGCTTTTTTTTAAAGTTTTTTTTAATCAGGTACGGTATATAGCGTTGAATAATTTCTTGAAAATGTTGTCATTGTCTTCTTTTTTTAAATTTATTTATAAACTTGGAGAAGGTTTTCATGGCTCAGAAAATATCGAGTTGAGTTTACTTTCACATGGAGAGGATGTTTGCCGTATATCTGCTTAGGGCAGTGATATGAAATGAAAGGCCATTAATTGGCTAAGCGAGTGAGTTGGATAAGTTTTACAGTCTCAATTTAAAAAGGTGTGTTGTAGTTTTTTCTCTCTTATTTCATTACGGTTGGTAGGACCCGAGAACTCACCAAGTCATCGTGAATGTATCCTATGCCGAGGGCGATTTAAATATAGCCAGCCTATTATTTGTTGACACTTATATTTTTTTAGGTACTAAATCTACTTTCAAATAGTCATACGTGTTATGTATCAATTATATTTAAAACTTGTTGTAAAATGCAGCAGCTATGTATACAAACGTGTATCCAGCTAGTTAATAATTTAGGTTTACCAATAATTTATTATGAAGACAGGAGAATACAAAGCTTTAAAATATCAGAATATTTATCGTTCATTTTAAAACATAAGGTTGTATCAGTAGACAATTTATAAACCAATTTAACTTCTAATACCAATATTTTCCAGTAAAAAGTCGATTGTAATTAGGTATGTTTGGCTATCCCGATAGCAAGGTAACTCCAAATACAAATATGGACTAAAATCCTTTGGGGTTCACCTGGAATATAAACAAAGCACCTTACATTTTATAGCCCGTCTCTATGATCATTCAGACACGGTGACAGTCTTAGCTATGATTTAAAAACATACTTTAATATTATGATTGTAAGATATATTTGGTATTTATTTTATTGCGTATGTTCAGGGATCCAATTAGATGGGAACCCATTTATAGTGAACGCCGAATTGTAAAGCACTGTGGCTCTTGATACCCCCAAACTGTTTGTATGATATGACACCAACACAAACATACCATAACATGCTTCAGTGGCTGAACGGTCTAAGGCGTCACTCTCGTGTTAGACTGGCCTGCTGATGACGGGGAGACTGGTGCTCAAATCCCTGTCAGGCCTACTGAGAAGGTTTTTTTCTAAAGAGTTTCTCACTCTCCCTCCATGCCAATTTTGGTAGTTCACCTCAAAAATGCTTCCCTCCTCATTCCTATCTCATTAGAGTAAGTATCGAAAATGCATATAGCCAGGCGAGGTTGTAAGATTCGGGGATAAAAAAAAACTTTTTCAAACTCAAATATTTTCTCTGTCAAATAACAGATAGCGATAGCAGAAAATGTGAATTCTATAGAGTTTGGACATTATATTGTGCGCAATATAAGTGCAGAAACATTGATAAAACGTGACAGAGCTCCAAAATCATTTGTATCTGTAAAATTGTTTGTGAATAGATAACAAAAATCTCACATTATCTTATTATCAGTAATCTTATCGCTTTTATGAGGTTAAAGCCCATCATACGCTATGCAAATGGTTGAAAACCTTAAAAGCCAAAATATCACTAAATCCTCAAACATAATTTTCATAACGAATTTTCCGAAATTACCATAAAATGACTTTATATAAACACTAATTTGTATCATTATTTTAATTGCAATTAGCGCAGGTATGACCAATCTTATTTGTGAACAAAGGTAACAGGGAAATATATATTTTGTTCTGGGAAACCAGAGAAGTTTGAGGGCGTTATAAAATGGTTGTATGGAAGCGTCGTCATTAGTATTGATTGCACACGTAATTAAATAATCCTATCTGTGATTATCTGGGTATAAGAAAAGGTCCATTGGCAATATGGACTTAATTAATAATTAGCACCGCGTCTTACTACCCGTTCGGGTTATATGCTTAAGTACTAATTACGCTTATGCATTAGGAGGGTTGAATTTAGATAAAGTGAACCCGCATTTGCGTGGAGGGAGAGTGAAAAAACATTTAGGAAAAACCACCCTTGTTCACCTTACCGAGATTCGAACCTAGAATTCCCCGTCCTCGGCGGTCGAGCTGAACACGGCTAGCGCGTTAGCCAACTACGCCACCGAGGCAGGTAATATGGACCTAATACGGTCGAATAATATAACTTAACATTAATATTTACACTCACATTAAACTTTATACAGATAGTGATAATAATAGCAATAAGTTAGTTAACGTGCTATTTCTTAACTTGTTGCTAAATTAGTACAAAGCTCTGAATAGCTTTTCCCTCCTCGTTTTAGAATCCGTTCAGGTTATACGCATACAATAATTATGCTAGTGGAATAGGGGGTGGAAAGATAGCATTTTAAAGAAAATGTACTCTTATTTTCGAGGAGGAAAAGTGGTAAAACCTTTTAAGAAAAACCCCTCAGTACACTCGACTGTGATTCGAACCCCGATCTATCCGTCCTTGGCAATCTATTCAAACACGATAATGACGCGTCAAACCATTCTATCACCAATGTGTGTAGTTCCCAATAAAATTAATGGGAATGGTGAATACCTAAAAAATCATGATTTCCTCAAAAGTGTTCAAATGATTGAAATATAAGTTAAAAATTCGTTGACATATGGAACATTCCTGCTTAAAAGGCAAAAATTTGTACCTTCTTATTAATTTGACTTTGGTAAGAAAAAATGCATACATACAAAAAATAAAAGCCTATTTTGTCGATATATATTAACATTAACTATATGATTTTCTTTAAACGTTTTAATATTCACTAATAGCTAACATGTGTCCAAAGTTATTGTTCTGACCAGTCCCAATAAACTTTTTTTTTATCAATATATCAGATTTATATAAGAAATAACGAAAATTTAAAATATATCCAAGTGGTATATTTTCAAATTAACTTTTGGATGGACAGAATACTTATTTTTTTTACTGACTAACATGAATAATTTAATCCTAAACAGCTTTCTCTAAAGTAATAATCAATATCCTGGCCTCGTGAGTTTTATTTGCTGCAGCTGTGAGAGATGGCAGCACATGTCAACAATTGGGTCAGCTGTTGAAGTCTGTGTTTCTGATACTGATACATGTGTGCATTCTAATGTATTCATACCAACAATTTCAAAATATAAAATTTGAATTTAAATATTTAGAAGGTATGATTCGAAACTGTCATTGTCCTAATCCCTACAAATTAACAAAGGTAAAACGTAATTTTCTTTTAGTTTCTGGTAATATAGTTATCTCTATTATTGATATGAAAATCTTAAGCTTTAGACATTTGGAGGGAAACTTATATTCCATGTAAAAAGTATTTCATCACCGTCATGGTCATTGTCCTGTCTATCGATCTTAAATATGATATGGCAGCAGAGTTACATTTTTTCTTGAGGTAAAATAAATTAAACGAACAATGTCTTACCCTTCGGACAGAGTGCGTAGGCTAAAGCTTACTATACGTCGGAGAACAAGAAGAAACTAAAGTCTCAAGACAACTTGGAAAAGTGTTGGGACTCTTGGCAAGGCGACAATGTAACCCTAAACTTACCATAATCAAGTGCCACAGTAACAACGAACAAGGATAATAATATATGTCACTCTTTAGATGGGATGGAAGGGGATGTGAGATAAGGCCAGTGGTTTTGCAATTTTTATGGAAAAACATTTTTTTTTTGCCAAAATGAATAAAATGTCCATCCAGAAGAAACAAAGAGCTTAATTTTCTTCACACGGTGATATCAACAGTTGTTGAATATCCATCATGAGCATAGTGGTATTAGATGACAAATTTTTTAAATTAAGAGAAAAATCTGTCATTAAATTCCAGGACACCCTTAACAGATATTCAACAAATGTTGATATCGCAGTGTGAAGAAAATTAAACTCTTATGTTTCTACTAGAGCAATATTTGAGTTATTTTGACCAAAAAAAAATGTTTCGCCATAAAAACTGCAAAAACACTGGCCTTTCCTCGTGTCCCCTTCCATCCCACCTTAATCTAATGAATTGTAACAAATAGGTTTTCAATTTAAAAAAAGTGACAATTTAAATTGTATTATGGCTGCTCAGCTGCTTCTTTAGTTAAATAAAATATCTCATATTATTGATATCATACTACTATAAAGCCACATGGCTGACTCGCTCACTCACTGACATTAATGTTTACCCACTTCCAGATGAGCTAGAAACTTGAAATTTGGCAAACTTATAGCTTCTTAAAAAAATCAAAATGGAGGAGCAACTTTAAAGTCGGTGCGGTATATACAATACAATACCGGTAACTTTAAGTTATTACGTTCAAAACAACACTGGAATTACATTAGTTTACATCCATTTGCAAAGAAAACACACTGTGGGTTTCGGGGCCCCCAACGAGCAAAGAGAGTACATTATATAAAACCACAAGGTTTCTAGTCAAACGTGATAGATGCATGACACATGACTTGGTGTATGAATATATTCAAATAAATTTAATACCATTTTATATTAGTTAATTTTTTTTCTGTGGCTATCCAACTATAATCTCAGGTAGAGTTTAAAACGAACTCTTAAAATAAATATTTATTTATTGTATTTGGAGTATATAACTTGCTAATTCTGAAATAAATCCAACACCTTAGCTCAGTCAGTAGCATGTCTGCAAACTGAGCTAAGGGTCCCGAGTTCGATTCTCGGCATGGTTGAAAACTTTATCATTGGTGAAATGAGGGTATACCGTTTTCATATTGATAAATTAACAGCCGAGGGCTGGATTTTGTGCCTGTCCTAGTCTTAAGTTAGATTATATGGCATTTGAAGCTACGACAGGCCTAGCAAACCGGCAGTGGAAAATATATAGCTTGAATAAAAAAAACTGATCCAGACTGGCTGGAAACAGTAATGTATGTAAAAAAAACATGACTTACAAACCAACTTAATTCTATCACTGTGAAATATGAAGCTTTAATTTCACCGATCATAATTATTTCGGCCATGCCTGAGATTGGACCCGTGACCCATAATTTATCAGTAAGACGCACGCAAACAACTGAACCAAGACCAAGAACAACAAACAAATAGTCGAATTATTTAAACTAATCACACAGATGTAAAACAGCTATATCCTTATTTACATTTTGATGAAACTATTCCCAACCTCTTCTTCCTTGTAAATGTATCCAGAGGGTTTCCCCCCATTTAACAAGACGTGTCGACATGGTTTTGACACTCTGTTCCTAATTAACCACGTCGTATGAAAGGTTAGGGGCTGAGCGAGAGAGAGGGGGGGGGTGGAAGCAGGAAGAACAGAATGTAATCAGAGCAGGGATGCCAACTGTTTTTGAGTAATGATTCTTAGTGAGCCGGATGGCAAGAGGGTTGTTTTACGAGGTCGTCCGTCACACCGAGGCGTCATGCGTTGAAACCCGAGCGCGTTGTCAAGAGCTCGGGGATAAAGAACGGTGGGTCGTCGCTGCACTTTGGCCTCTGGGATGACAAGCAGACATTTTGACTTTAAAAGGAATATCGGATCTAATTTAGGACCAAATATAGTCATTTTCAGAGGCAGCTCGTTTTAAAGTCCCCGTACTTAATGTCTTCCTGCCCATCTGGGATGAGAAAGGTAGAATACAAATGTTTGTTTATAGGTATAGTGGTAAATAATTAGGAACAAACTGCTTCAGTACACTCGACATGGTTTAAAGGCCCAACTTCCCCGTCCATGGCATACCAGACAAGGCTGGCCTTTTTAGCCTTTGACCGCTTTCAAGAAAATAAGGAGATATTTGTCTGGCATTATTTTTTTTAAATAAGGATCACGAAGTGGACTTATTTTGTTTAACTTCTTATAAAAATTGCATGATTTAGGCTTTAAATTTCATACAAGTTTTAGACTTTTTGCACTATAAAATTAAAATTGGATTCGCCGTTGTATATTTCTTGCAATTTTTTTTTATTTAAATGACTTAGTTAACGGAATAACTAAAAAATACTTTTTTACAATGCTATCTCGTCTCGAAATAAAGTTGCAATACACTTGTTGATTTAACAAATTGAAGAAAAAAAAGCCGATAAGAAATACAGTATATTCCGTTTAATTAAGGCACCTGTTGATTGGGCCAGTCGTTTATTTGGGACAAAATTTGAATAACGTGAACAAAACAAGTACTTAGTCTGAATTTTTTCCTCTTGTTTGGGACAATGAAGGTCGTGATCTAACAACCAATTGTGTGTAAATATCACGCACGCTCAGCAGTAATCACATAGGGATCATGTGGCAGCAGCCAAGTCAGTTTTTGCGAAGTGGTGCTGAATGGTGGCTGTGTTTGCGTTTGTTCTATGTCGTGGAAATCAGATTGACGATCATCTTCAGTTCCAAGATCAAAAGTTAAAATTATGAAGAAACAATTATAGAACAAATATAGGCAAAACTCGCAGAAACCAGAAGACTAAAAAAATGATAATTGATATACCTTACAGTGCAAATTATCAAAATGCCCGGAAATATATCGCTGAATTAATATGCTATTTTATGCATTAAGCTAATAAAGACAGACAGACATCAGCATTAGATACCTGTTCTGAAATTGTTCAGTTGCAGTCTATAAATAGGATATTTAAGGGTACACTTGTTACATTAAAAAACAAAAACTTACTAGTGTGTAACCTTAACTCAGCACATTCTACATATGGACATGTTTGTTTGTTTTTAGTTTTAGTTATTTTTAAATAAATGTTTGTACCAATATAACTTACACACAGTGTACTTTCTTTAAATACCACAGTCTCTTTATTCAATTCATACCATTTTTTTGCTCTGTTAGGATGGGTTTTTCAGCTAATTGGTTAAAATGTTGCTTAATTGGGTCATCCGCTTAATTGAGACAGAGTGATCTTGTCCCAATGTGGCCCAATTAACAGGAATCCACTGAACTCACAAACAATTTCTTCATTTTTTTTAAATTGAATAAAAATAACTTTAAATGTATGCAAATACAAAATGTTGTTTCAATTATTTGGTTGTTTTGTGTAGACAAATTGGTAAAAAAGGATGTAGATAAAATATCTTGTGAAATATGTGTACTATTTTTTCTCCATTTAGAGTGCGCACAAACCTATACTCATAATGTCAATACATTCGATATAATATTAAAAATAAATTACTTTGCTTTAATAACCACCAAAGCAAATTATTAAATCATTGATGTTTGCTGTATTACTTTTGATCTACAAATAATAATATGTGTTGTCCAAGGGATGCACATACATTTTATAATTGAGATAAAATTTTGTACTTAAAAATTAGGAATACAAATTTAAACTATAGAAAGTTTTTATCCACTTCATATTTTCAATTAATATTTTATAAAATGGTTGTTTGTTTGAATTATCTTTGGTCAAAGTTTTATATATTATTCTATTAGCAGATCGAATCTAATATTATTTGATTATGTTTCAAAAGTAAATTAGAAACAATTTTTATGTTTTGAACGATAACGTTGGCTGTATTGCTACTACATTTTTATTTATTTTGTATTGTAAAAAGCCCTCTCAATGTCACTCGCCCTAGGTAAGCGTGCTATGAATGGAGACAAGGCTCAGAAAAGGCATGTTTATACCCTTCTAATTATTCTAATATCTAACTATTGTGTGGTGTGATGACGATATTTTCTTTAAATTTATTACAGATACATGCTAAAGGTAAACAATCAATACTAAAAATAAAAACTAATATTTTTCAAAATCTTTTTATTACAAAACATGTAAACAGAAAATAACAAAACAGAAAATGTAATTAACAAAGAAAACTTTAACATAATTATCAAGAAAATCAACAACAGGTTAACAATAACATAATCCTATGATATGCAATATTAATGATTTTATTCTTATGTGATGAAATGAAGTCGTTTCTTAAAACAAAAGACGTGACAATGGATTTGTAATTTTCGTTACATCTCTCATGAAACATGAAGTGCGCGCACATTTTTAAAAGGTTTACTTTCCCATTAATCGTCCTCTAATTCCCATTTGAAAGAGCAAACACTAGAATCAGAGAAGAATGCCAGAACTCGCAGTCTAGATAAAGTTGGATCAAATAAAACCATCAAGAAAGTTTACTCCTGTTTTCGTTTGATTTTCGACCAATTGAATTACATTCTTATTTCAAAGAGCAATATCCCGTCAAGGTTGTATAGGTCTTGAAATGATCTATTTGAGCTGCCTTGCTGAGATTCGTGGAGCTTGCTGGTTGTTAATAGAGTACAATGTTAGTGACGTGGTTGAAAACTGGTAATCAAAACTATGTCGAATTAGGGCCAAGGACATTTGATTTGTAGAGTAGATGAAAAAAAGTTTGATGTTTGAAAGAATTATGTTCTGATGGAATACACATGGAATGAAGAATGTTCAGTCGTAAAACATAATAATGACTTAACATTACCTTTCGTTGTGATGATTTCTAGGTCTAGGAACGTGATACATAGAGCGTAGATGTGTTTGTGAACATGGACATGAACAGGGTGAGACCTTGGTGCCATCCTTCATTGTGATGGCTTATATGTTTGGAATAGTGATGGGTGTGTTTATAAACATGAACATTGACAGGATGAGGCTTTAATGCCATCCTCCACTGTGGTGACTGCTTGTGTTTAGGAGCATGATAGATGTGTTTGTAAACAGGAACATGGACAGGGTATGGTTTAGGTATGGGGACAGGAATATGTTTCTCGACGTACACATGGTATGGTTTCTCAACGGGCACAGGTACGGGTTTGTCTACATGGACGGGGTAAAGCTTCTCTACGGGGACCTGAACATGTTTGATGTAAGGGACCTCGACCCTCTGAGGGACCCTCACGTGGACAGGGTAGGGCTGGGGCACTGGGACGGGTACGGGCTGTGGTACAGGAACCGGCACGTGGTGAGGCACAGGTACGCGAACAGTCTTCACGATGGGGATGCTCTGATGGTGCACCACCTCCACAGAATGCTGCGCGTTAAAGTCGTGGCCGCCGTAGTCTCCACCGCCGCCACCGGCGTCCTCGCCGTAGATGCCCCGCTTGGTAAGGTGATGCTCAGGAACAAGGACGTAGTAGGCGGATAAACCGGGCTCTTGCAGCTGCGCGTGGGCCAAAGCGAATATTGGGAGGAGAGCTGCCATGATCTGAGGAACAGAATTAGGTTCATTATTAAAATTATGTGAACGTGAACTTTCTGAACCGTTTTTTTATATCAGTACACTACTTACCAACTAATTTAACTTTAGAAAAAACACACCACCCAGCCCCTCGGCTTTTAATTCATCTCTTAAACTAAAAGTTACAAATTTAGCAATGGAACTTTTTTCCACTTTTGACGGGAATTGATCTCGGGTCACTTAATTCACCATACATACACGCTACCAATTAATGTTAAGGTGTCGAAAATTTAAAATTAGTAATATTGCAGTGGATAGTTTTGTTAAAAGACTGTTGAGCTCAAAGAGTTACGCTCAGTTGAGTAAAATGATTCGATTTGAATTCTAGCCAATATTTATCAAATAACTTAATAATCCTGGTACTGGTACATTATATTTTAGTGTTGTTTGACCAGCTTAACTTCTCACACTCTTTAGGTTCAAAAAAAATTCCATTCTCAAATATTCTGCAAACGTATATTGAAAAAAAGACACCTTGAAACGGGAATCGAACTTTAAAACTTTGTCTTAGTGTGTCAGTGGGTAATCTATGTTGTTCCCATGCACAAGGTCACACATTACTTATAATTTTAAGAAAAGGTCATAGATGGGCAAGTGAGGTCATCATAATTATAATTTGGGATGGGTCTGATTTTTGCACAATGAATAACTTTTACGTTTTGCTATATTAGTTTGGACAGCAATTACTAAAATTCAATCTATATAAAAAAAAATTGTTCCTAAAATTTATTACATTTTAATATATATATATGATTAGTGTTATTTTATAGATATTGACAATATCTATCAAAATTGACCAATGAAGATCACATGAGGTGACGTCAGAGTACGTGAAAGTAGATCTAGTAACTTTTTATTTCAGATAAGATTCTTCTTACTAAAGGCATGCGAATAAAAACAACTCTCTTTCTCTTTTACAATGAGCTATTTTACGCACGTATGAATGTTGGGTATGTGAGCCTCTTCAATCTTGACACGCAATGGAAGCTGCAGAGATTTTTCGCTAAAACGATTTCTGTGAGTGATTTAACCGACACGACTGCTCCCCCGAAAGCGATATAATTGCCGCTGGTCACGAATCACCACGTGACAGATCCACTTTGCTTCTAGCCCTGGACTTTGACTTTGATGTATTATTTAAGAAGCAACACCGGTCATCTCAAGTGTTTTTTTTTAATGCGATAACAGTATGTTTAGAGGTTCCCCCAATCATGGTTGAATTGAAAATATTTACACAACCGTTTATTATTGACTGTCAGAATGGCTTTAAAAAGGTAATAATGTGTACTGATGATGTATTTACTGCAAGCGAACGAAAAATAAAATTTAATTCAGATTAAAAAAAAACTTTTAAGAGGGTAAGAATATATACTATTCAAAATATAATGTAATAGAGAAACCTTAAATACATACCCATCACTAAACCATTTATGGTTAAGCCTTTTATTTTCTGGATATTTTGTGGTTATTTTATAACTGTCTTAATATTTAAAAGTAATTTCCTAATAAAAATATTTTTAATCTAGAGTTTTAGGGATATGATTATTTATACTGCGTAGCTTTGGTAGACTGGAATGCCTATGACGGGGAGATAAGGGTTCGAATCTCATTTGGGTGTATTGAGGGTGGTTTTCCCTCAATTATTTTCCACCCTACCTCCACGCAAATGTGGGTACGCTTTCCCTAAATTCAACCTTCCTCATCCCTAACCCATTAGCATAATTAGTATATGTGTGTATAGACCGAACGGGTAGCTAGACGCGAGGCTAAAACAAGTTATAATTAATAAAAAACATTGTTTGCAAAAAAATAAAATATTTTTAATGTGTTTAAACAAGTTTATCGATTTATTGGACATCCCTGTTTCCTTTTTAGGGAACGCCCCATCACGTTTGGCCAAAGCACTTTCATTTGCCAGCCCAACATATTTTATATCTCACCCCCCTTTGCGCCAACCCTTTCTTTACCTCTCTTGTCGAATCAAAGGGTCCCGAGCTTTCATGAACTAATTATAGTGCGTAGTTGTCATTAACGAAGCACAGAAGGTGGGGGAAAAAAAGGTTGTTCTTAATGTCGTTAGATCAACTTTGATGTCCCTTTCCTTTTTAATTAGTTTGTAATTATTTGCTCCAGCAGATTTTTTGGTGGGAATGGCGGTCGTGGTAGGGTGGAATGGTATAGTGTATGTCTGTACCTGTCAGATAAAAAGAAATTAATCTATCAGTTGAAAAAAGTATTGTTATTGTTATTATTATTATTATTATAAAATTCCTATAATATCGATATTAATTAGCTGGTGAAATAAAACAAGTCTTACATGGAGTAATTAAGTCAATACATGATAAAATTAAGGCAAAGCGATTTCGTATTTAATTTTAGGACGTATTGAATTTAAAGTGTTTGAAACATATAATGAAAGAATATAAATCAAGTGCGTAGGCATATTTTTTTGTGGTATTAGTGCCTCTAAAATAATATCTAGGTTCAAATATAGATTTAAATATCACTTTTTGGCTACGAAGGAAGTTTTGGTTAAATTTTAATTATATTAAAGAGGTATTAAATATTTTGCTAACAGATCACCTATAATTAAGAAATCAAAATTTATAATGTAGGCCTGATAATAATAATACATAATCCCATCAAAATGTTTAAATGTTATCAATCGTTAAAAAAAGGAACACCTGATTAATTTAAAATTATTAATGTTTGAGTCCAATTTCCCTATTAATTTGTGGTAAAGTTAAATTTTTTTATTCAAGATTATGTTTACCCCGTAATCTTGCCTTACATTATTCTACTATGGTATAGCTTACAAGATGGGACTATAGTGTAATCCGTCAAGGTAAGGGTAAACGGAGTGTAAAATCTGTTAACATGTGTTAGTATTTTGTTCTCAAATTTATTTTATTTTGAGCTCATATTTTATTTAAAATTATTGTAATAAAAGGTTATTATTATTAACTCTTAATTGAGAGGAAAGGGTTCAATTCCTAGAGAGGTGTTTATAGGTAGGTACCGAGTTTGGTTCTTGTAATTTCATTAAAAAAACTATAATTAGATAATTTTTGTCTTTTCCCTTTTACAGTTATGATTTAATGGCCTGATGGTTGGCAGTTGTGTTTGTCCTAGAGTTAAGCTAATTTTTTCAATAATTGCACATTAAATAACCATCGTAATGGTGACAAAGTGAACTAGTGTTTCCTTTGAAATAAAATCCACCTGTCCTTGTAAAGACTTTTGAGTGCTACGTACCGTGCACTTCATGTTCACTGGCTTGTTGGTTGAGATGCCGTGGGTTGAGTTCTAGGCGGAGTGGTTGGAGAGCCTGTTGAGTACTGACTGAACTACCATGGACGACATCGCCTCTTATTATACTGTTCGGGTATTGATGGTACTTTCACCGGCAGTCTCAACGGGCGACAGTCGCACTTCCATCCTTCCCTTCCCTTCCTTTCCAAGATTCCTTCCAGAAAGTGTCAGTGACCATCCTGTCGGCCACGGACTTGATCTGGATACTGGAAGCGTTGACCTTAAAGTGGGTTGGAAGGGGACGTGATCCAAGACCAATATTTTCGAATTTATTATAACAAACAAATTTTTGGGACGGAAAAAATAGTGATAATGCTGGTGTGTTTGATTTAATTTTCTAGTAAAATCAACAGTTTGAATATCAATCATGAATTGACATTTGATGAAAAGTATGAAAAAAGTAATTAATAAATTACAGGATGCCCTTGTAAGATATTCAAGACTTTTTGACTGACCAGATGTAGTAAATCAAACTAAACACTTCTACTGAAGCAATATTTAATTTATTGTGTCAAAAATTAGTATAAAAACTTCAAAAAAATTGGCATTAACTCGTGTTTCCTTCTATTATACCATAAGATAGAATTCGAATGAAATCTCATTGAGATGTAAATTATTTATTTTATTAGTGGGTTTATTGGAAGTTCATAAGTATTACAAACCAACAGACAATGTCCCCGCACAGGATGTCCTAATACGGTAATCAAATACAAGTTAAGTGAAAAATTACAATATGGACAACGGAATTTAACCCAGGACTTTTAAGATCTGTCGGTAGAAACAAAGGCCCTGGACTTAGTTCCTGTGTCCAAGCTGTCTTTTTTTTACTTTAATTATCGTAAGAGTATTTAACCTGTACTTTTTAAAATCAATTGATTATATAAGTACATTAATTAAAATCTAACTTAATGCTATAACAAAGACAACATCCAGGTCCTTTGATATAATTTAATCATTTTCATAGGAGAAAGGAACATATTTTAGAAATGATACATTTTATATGTCTGAAACGGGAATCGAACCCAGTAGAATTAACTCAATAGTTACTGGTTTGCCTGGTGGGAAATCAGTTGAGTGATAAGTGATACGGAGCTCACTTCTTAACCTGGTTGGGACTCGAAATTAATATCGACCTAGCTCAGAGATGAGCACGCCAGTCAAGCTCATTAGCGTTGATCCCATCCTGCCGGTCACTTGAATGAGCGCATCTACACCCACACAAACGTCATAATACACCCACGCAAGGCACACAGCCATAGTAGTTAGGTGTGTGTGTTCGTGGGTTTGATTCTGAACCTGGTGACTCGTGTTCAACTTCGAGTGAGGACACTTTGGGTGATTCTTCTGGAGTGTGGTTTTTAGTTCCCTACAGGACCTGCTTGGTCTAAGGTGTCATTCCCGTGTTAGACTAGACTGGCGATGACAGGGATATCGGGGTTAGATTCCCGGCTGGGTGTACTGAGGGTGGTCTTTCCACAAATATTTTCAACTCTACCTTCATGCAAGTGCAAGTAAACGTCCTCTGAATTTGACCGTCCTCATTCCTAGCACATTAGCTTAATTAGTACATATGCGTATAGCCTGAACATGTAGTAAGATGTGGTGTTAAAAAAATGTCTCCTACAGGAACTAAAGGAGGAGGCAGAGGACAGGGTGCATTAGCGTTCCAAGTTCATTGATAAAAGGAATGAATCTGCCATAAGACAGAACACCTAGTAATAATAAAAGTGTAATCTGGTTTCCTTAATTAAAATATACATATCTTAACCTGTCCTCTTTCAATATATGGTTTATGTCACTTTAGTCATCTGTGATCTAGTGGGAAGAGTTACTGGCTTCAGATCCATAGGTCCCGGGTTCGATCCCTGACGCTTTAAAAAAAAATCTGTAGAGCAGTGAGTTTGGAACAGGGTCAAACTCAACCTCGTGAGGACAAATGAGGAACTACTTGAATAAATAAGTAGCAGCTGCGGTTTAGAAAACGGAGATTAGCGGCCAAAGGGCTCATTGTGCTGACATCATGACACCCCCTATCTGCTAATTTTGGCACTATCATCTAAAGGCAGTGGCTGCTCGGTCGGCATAGCTCGCTTGTGGGTTCACACCATGGAGGTTTTTTAGTCAAAGAGTTATGGAATAATTCATAAAAGAAAATCATAAAACGGGATTTTATTTAAAAAAATTGGCTTCACTGCTTTCCTTTTATTTACAAAATCATACAGGGTTTATCGAGACAGCAAAAAAAAGCCGTCTTTTCACTCTGTCACTGAAATCTGGCAACATTTTGTGACTGGGACTGTACAATAGTATCAATCTGTTTTCTCGCTTAAAGCAACAATCAGTCTCAAGCAAATCTGTTTTTGGAAATTAATGAGTTTCCCTTTGGGTGCCCCTAATCATGATTAATATTGTTCATTAGCTCTTGCGGGAATTAAATCGTGTTAAACAGGAAGTAATTCGATTGTAAACAAGTAGAGCTCCAAAATAGTTAAGTGGTTGTATCCGATTATGCCTTTTAAATGGCCTAGATCGATTCCACAATGTACTTAGAAATTTTAAATTGACTTTTGTGTGTGTGTGTGCTGGGTCTGACCACCCGTCCGGGATATCCCTGGTATATTACACTAACGAATATACTAGACTATTATAATTTAACACGTGTAGAATAATGATGTATTATTACATTAAGGAAAAACGCATTGCACATATGCAGGGTTGGCCGATTTAAACCTCATTTGTTCAAACTAGGTGGTTTTTTTAAAAAAAAAGTCACCACCTTTTTTTTTATGAAGTTTAATTTCAATTTTAAATTTACTTATTCGTGCTACTTTTAAATTAGCCTGATTAAATCATTCGATAATCTATTTAAATTAACTTAATGAATAATTAACCATTCCCTGGGAAATCCCCTTCAAAAGGTAAGACCCCATTCCAAGGGAAATCCCCTTTCAAAAATATTTTCAACAAGACAAATAGTGTAAATAGTTATTTAATCCGTTGATGTATAAATTATACACAAACCTGTAGGCGCATAGTGATAGTTCTTTTTAAATTAACTAACAGTTTTTAGTTAATTAGTTGTAGTATAGTAGTGTTATACAATGCCATTAATTATTTTGTTCTTTGTTTACTAACATTGTGATATAAAAGCGACATTTCTGTATACAATCTCTACATTGTAATTCTCAAAATAATACCATATTTTGTGATTCGGCTTTTAATGTGCCAGTAAATTGTAATTTTTAGCAAGATGCATGTACTTTGATCAAAAGTATAACTTATTATTTACCCTTCACTATGAGTTGAGAATGGTAATACTGTGTTCAGATAGTAAGAAGCCACAAAAATATTAGATTAATTTTAATCAAATATTTGAAATTAAACCTTGTTTAAACAAAAAATAACGGTTTTTTCGTGTGTTTATTTTAGCAAAACCCCTTTTTTCCCAATACTGCACACACACACACACACACACACACATATATATATATATATATATTTATATGATATGTATAATCTTTAATTGATTAACCTAATATAACTACACAAAAAACTATCAACTGATGTGTTTAAATGTAATTAAATTGCTTAGTAAAATAATATACCTCTAATTAACTAATTCAACTAGGGGAAACCCGGGCAAAGCGAATATGCTAAGCGAAAATAATTGCTAAAAATTCGGTTTGAAGCTAATTACATAAATTAATACGTCATAATTTTATAAGTGTGTTTTCTAGCTTGAATAAAAGTTTGAGTTGATTTGGACTGATATATTAAATAATATTCTATTAAGTACGAAACCTCACAAATTATTCGGTTTGCCCGTATACCTGGGCAAAGTGAATAATGGACCCGGGCAAAGTGAGTTAGATGAGAATACAATCAATTTAATTAATATAAAACATTGTGTTGGCTTTTTATAAATTGTAAATTCAGTATATTACTAAAAACATCATTTTTAAATATTATTCAGCTCTAATACCACAAAGTATAGTTTCCATGAGCCCATTCCTTGCACTGACTAAACTGAATCCAGTCTTCTGAAGGTGGCTCTATATTTGGATCACTACGAACTAAACAGCTATATTTTGTATTTTCTTGATGCGCATCTTTTGGTTGTAGGAACAAAGTTTTTGCTGCTCATGATACGTTTTTCTTAGCCTCGTTGGCCTCTTTTAACTTGAGTTCTTTTTGCTGAAGTTTCTTAACAGTAGACGTCAACACTTCACCTCTCTGGCATCTTCGTTTTCTAAGTGCAATTTTTTCACTGTCAATTTTAGGAATAGGTATTATGTCGAAAGGACTGAGAGTTTTCTTTTGTTTGGTCCCGGTCTTAAGTGCAGATGTCCTTAAAACTGTCGCTATTGATCAAGACTTAGCTGTGCTACTTGCTTGAGAGGGAAAGCACCCGACGTAGTGGGTATAGTTCTATCCAAATTTACACCACCAGTGTTTAGGTGGACCTCTGAATAATTTGGGCGATCTATTACAGTGGCTGGAGCAAAGTCTTTTTTACTAAAAATATGTGGGTTGTAACGAAAAATGCTCTATTTTTTGAAGCCACTAACAACATTTTGAATTGAGGCTCCTTTTAAATAATCAAGAGCAAATATTTTGCAAATATCATACTGATTAACGATTCGACCAGCATGACTTTCCTGAAAGACATTCATCTCTTGCTCAAAACGTTTCTTTACAGGCCCACACACAGACACGTCAAGGGGCTGTATTTTGTTAGTTGTGTGAGGTGCAAACTAAACAAATACTGTGTTGTTTCGTGTGGCGTATTCCGATGCTGGATAATATCTATGAGCCTCATGATTGTCAAGAAGAAGGATGATTTTCTTCTCCTTCGCAGGCCTCACATTTTCCACAAATAACTGAATCCACACACTAAACGTTGGTCCATTCACCCAATCATTATCGGTGGGGGGAACTATTTAAAAGACTTACTTACATACTTTTTCTAGCGGAAATAAAAAAGGGGGGATAAACTAACCTGCTGCATTGCAATAACAAACTACAGTGGTTAACTATCCGCGTTCAGCACTAGCTATCGCCCTCAATTGTCTTTTTCCTCGAGTAATCTTTGGTGAACTATTGGTGGCTGTTTGGATACCTGTTTCATTCTTATTGTAAATATAACTAGGTCCAGGGTTATTCTTTTCTACTTGTTCCCAATAAATTGAAAATAAACGCTCCACTTGAGGCTTATTAAACCCTCTTGCACGGGTAGTGGAATCAGGCTACGGATGGCAATTCTTAAATGTTGACAACCAGTCCACTCCAGACTTTCCATTTTTGAACGGGTGTTTTATTTGGTTAGCTTTTGCCTAGTCAAAAACTAATTTTTTTAAAAAATCTTCTCTAGTTAATCCATAACAAAATGTGTCCATAAATTTAAGATAATTCAATTCAAGATATTCAATTTGCCCTATCCTCTTTGCCTCTTTTTTAAATCACTACCAATATGTAGTAAAAAGTTTTTTTAAACCAAGTTTGTTAGTGTAATCTATTAGGAAAAGGTATTATATCAGATGAGCAAAGATAAAAAATACATATTCTTAAAACAAAATGGTATAAATACGATTACCATACCTTCAAAAATATTTAAGGAAACACACAAAATATTTCACAGCAAGTCTTTATGAAAACCTCCACTTCAACGGCTCAAACACAAATAATTTCTAGGTCATCAGCAAACTCCTCGCTCCTACCCGAAAGCCCCAGAGTTTTGCCTTTCCCCAATTTCAAGAAATAATCATTAATCGCTTTGCCCGTGCCTTCCCTAAGTGAAAAATTACAACCCGGACATGGAAATAGAATATAATCAACAATTTATTCAAATCAATGCCAGTGTTTCTTCATATGTTTTTTAATCAAGCTAGTAGCGTAAATTTAGATTAAACAAATTTACCTAAATCCTACATTTGTATCTGAGCTCGTCTACCTCCATTTTAAATTTATACTAACGTAACTTCACCTCCGTCACCTACGATTTATAAATTCACGTTTGTCAATAAGGTTATTAAAGGAACTTGAGTCCGATAACAGAATTGTTTATTAATATACGAAGAGGGAAAACCACATCACAATCTCATTTTGTAAATTATCTATATGAGCTGATATATTTTCCATTTCAGTAAATAATATACAATATTACAGAACAGACATATTCATCTACCATAATAACAAGGATTTAACAATTTGATTTAATTTATACTCATCTATTCAAACATTATTTACTCCTATCGTGACAACGTTCTCGTCCATGGTGTTAATTTACTATCCGTCACATAAACATAATTGGCATTATCTTCGCAATTAGTGGGGCTTATACACAGTTGTTAGTACGGAAGTCCTTTAACGTATGTTGTGATATTGTTCTCGAGGCATTTATTAATGTTAATAATGTCAAATAAAATCAAGATATCTACGAATTAGTTTATGGGGTAGTCCATGAAATAAAGTATCATGTTTATGAACATGTTTATTAGTTTGTTCAACAATTTATTTGTAGATATAAATATGATGAGTTCCAACTACATTTAGGAAGTAAGGATGGAGAGAAAGAGAAATAAAGAGGTTCACACACTTGGTATGAAACATATTTAATATGTTATCAATTAAATTAATTTATTTTGTTCACATAAGAAGTAAACACATTATAATATTTCCAGTAGTTCTAGTTTTTTTAGTACGTTTTACACCATGATTATTAACGAATAAATTTATGAGATAGGATGGTGAGGTTAATTTTATAAATAGTGCACCCGCGTTGGCATGGAAAGAGGATGAGAAATTTACAGTGATAAATCACATGTTGAAACCATCCTTAGGTACCTAGAATGGATTCGAACCTCAACCTCGCTAATTTATCAGAAATCCAAACTATTGCGATGCTGAGCAGGAATTTTTTACTCATTTTAATGAGTACTACAAGATCCTATAGTTCTGAACCCTTTTTTAAACACCATATGCTATATCGTGCACTTTCCATCCATCATATTTTATCGATACTTCACTTAAAACTTAGCTTAGCCTAGGAAATAACACATTTGACTAAACGGCCAATCTTAGCGTCAGGTGTTGTAATATCCGAATAACAGTATAAACCTAAATAAATATTTTCTATTATTTTAGGTACAGGTAACTGCGGTTGAACTACTATACATGAAATGTATTATCTCTGGTCATTTTGTGCCCTAGGAAGGGAATCAGGATATAATTTCCAAATCCAATACTGTTAGGGGGCGGCCAGACTGAGCGAGCGCGCGAGCGACTAAAATATAAAATAGAACACATGGGTTGTAATGAGAGGTGGCCAGACTGGAGCGCGCGAGCGAGCGACTGAGCGCGCACGCTTGAAAGATAGAACTGGTTCTATTTTTCAAGCGTGCGCGCTCGACCCGGTACAGTCTAGTTTA
>CABFWB010000406.1:13658-39719 GCA_902151455.1 Timema bartmani | reverse complement strand
TAATAATAATAATAATAATAATAATAATAATAATAAATAGTCAAAGCTATTATTTATGCTTTTAGTGAGGATTACTCCATCTAGCTATCATATTCTGAAAATTGAAAATTGACACCTGGACACGGGAATCGAACCCGGGACCTTTGGCTTTGTACGCCAAGGCTTTAACCACTGAGCTATCCAGGTGTCATTTTTCACTTTTCAGAATATGATATCTAGATGGAGTAATCCTCACTAAAAGCATAAATAATAGCTTTGGCTATTTAATTCTTAGTATGAAATCCCGTACAATTATAATAATTGTACAAATGGCAGCAATAAGCCAACTACCGAGTCGAGGATGGCTGCGTTATCTGATAGATAGCTCGTGATATTATTATAATCACATACTTGTAGCTGACGATTTCCGCACTCCATCATAGGCTCTGCTTTAAAATATGAGTGAAGAATGACCCTGGGCACGGGACGAATCCTGGATAGCTCAGTAGTTAGAGCATTGACGTACTAAGCCAAAGGTATCTTGAGTTTGTAATAATTCATCTATTAACAAACTAAAAATTACATAATAATTCAAATTTAACGTTTTATACATCGTAAAATCCCCCATTTTGTTATACGGCTCGCATAATAGTCGTACTACGTTTTAATTTTTATATATTGATAATTAATGAAATTATTAAGTAATTTACTTTCACTTAGTGTCTGTTCAAAAGTTTGTCTACTACTTAATATAAAAATATTAACATCTCTGAAATCTTCTTCTGCAAACATAAACCTTTCATTTGTCCAATATCTACTTTTAGTTAGTGGTCAAAACCAATCCTTGAGTTATAATTATTATTGTAATGACTTAAAATACGATTTTAAAAACATCGTATTTATTTTTTAATCTTATAAAAATGTATTTTTGTAAAGTCAATCTTGGCCTCAGGACCGATTTTCATGAGTTCAAATCCAGCCGGGGTGGATGGCTTTTTCTTGATCGATGAAACTCCGTAAAAAAAAAAACTTACTTCGGAGGAAGGGAAAGTAAAGCCGTCGGTCCCATGTCGATTTTAGCATTTTGGAAAGTATATTAAAATACGTTCCCTGACAAAATTGGTAGTCCCTTTCATTCTCATTCATAGAAATTCTGGTATGTTGACATAATAAATCGGTTCAGAAAGTGCACGTTAAATACATCAAATAAATAAATATTTTTAATAAAAAAAATTGGCATTTCTAGTTTTGTTGTATTATTAACTTTTATTAATTTATTGACAGCTCATTACCCCAATATAGACAGTTAGTCTCTTAAAAATAAACTAATTTGTTAAATATCGTTTTGTGATCACTTACGTTGACTGCGTTTACAAACCAAGCTATATTTATAAACGTTAAAACCCTAGGACATTGGTGGAAAACCTTTTCGAGAACTCCCGCTCATTATTTCGATAATGTTCGAACGAATACTTTAGTGGGCCCATTGGAAATTTGAGTAGTAAAATTGACTAATGGAGTCGTTCAACATCGTTATCAATTATCATTACTAATATTATTTGCTATAATTTTTTTTAGCACCGCGTCTTACTATCTGTTCAGGCTATACGCATATGTACTAGATAATTATTAATGGATGAATAAGGTTAAATTTAGAGGAATTGTACCCTCATTTGCCTGAAGGGAGGGGGAAACAGTTTTGGAAAACCACCCTCAGTACACCCGACTGGTATTCGATCCTCCAATCTCGCCGTTACCCGCAGGCCAGTCTAACATGAGACTGACGCCTTTGATAATTTATGTTAACATAATATAAAGTGCCCAATAAATGTGGTGTGCACAATTTATTGGGCACTTTATTTAGAAATTCAACTATTCTATCACATTTGTCAATGTTCTCAACTGATAAATAATAATTTTTTATTGTGTCCTGAATTTAATTGTGTGTGGTTTTTGTGGATCCACTCTACCTGTGTTACTGTCCCAAAAGCTCATGATTAAAACTTATAACTTTGTAAAATACTATTTATTTATTAATGTTTTAGAGTAAATTTGCATAAATTACTGTAACTAAATTGAATTAAAATAAGCGCCGATGTTGATTATATTTATTTTAATCTGGTCATGTGGTAGTTTCAATGTAATAATTTTATAGTTTACAATAAAAGTATATATTGATAATAAAATGATATTATAGGTAAATAGGTTAAGGCCACTTTTTAAATAATTAATGTATTTACGAGTAGCCAAGCTGTTGATTATGGCAAACTAATTCATTGCAATTTAAGTATACTACCTTCTCGTAACGTAGAAATAAGTCGAGATACAGCTTACCATGTGATTACATTCTTTTTACAAAATAATTAACACAAATTATCATATGAATTTGTTTTAAATTGTACAGCGTTTAAAATACGAATGCGTGTCTTAGAATGGTTTTCAATCACATTTACGGTTTTTTTTAAACCCTACACAACCCAGATTATATAGAGTTTTCCTAAAAAGGCTTGTATAAATTCCTCCCGATATTAAACAAAACGATGTTCGTGGGTTCAATCCCAACCGGGATCAACGGAATTTTCTTGATCGATATGGGAAAGTAAAGCCGCCAGTCCTCTGTCGATTGTGGCATGTAAAGGAACCCTAAAGGATGTTTTAAAATTTCCTTTCCCGGCAAAATTTGTAGGCCCTTTCGTTCTCGCTCATAGAAATTATCATGTTCTGATAGAGTCAGTCGGGTCATAAAGTGACATTAAATACATCGAATAAAAAGTAAATTAAACAGTAAAATGACTCGTGAAACCATTCTCAAATCTAAGTTAGGAAATAAGAAAAGTTTTTTTTTAATCGTTGTTGTTCAGAGGCAAACATTATATTGATAGCATAATCGTTTTATATGTGTAAAAATAGGAACCGGACAGATATCATAGTTAGATGAGGTCAAACTTTGTTGCTAAACTAGGCAGCCCCGTTAAGTTTTTCGTATTGATTTGTCACTATTTTAAGTGGTTTGGTGTAGAAGAAAATTTAATTATTTTTCAAACTAATTTTTAGAATAATCTGTGCAGTACTTCCTACTACCCGTATGGTAGGTCTATATCCACATATTAACATTAACAGTGTAGAGATGAGTATATTATACATTAGAATACATTTATCCTAGTTGGCTTCAAGAGAGACTGGAAACCGGGAATCCATTTAAAATAAAACACACGGTCAGGATTCGAATAGCGATCTTCCCGTCGTCAGTAATCCAATCTATCACAAGAGAAACGCCTCAGTCCATTTTACCGTCGATGCAAGTATAAGGCTAACTGATATATATATATTTTATGATATATGTATATTTTGTTGCAGTTCTTTAGAAAAGGGTGAATATATTTTTAATGATTGTTTATGATTTTGCAATTTATTAAAATTATCTAGAATAAAAATTAGTTTATATATATTTTTTCAAACATGTCAAAATTACATGTTACGATTAAGATACAGTCCAAGCAATAGCATATATGTTTTATTTACTACGCTATAGTTCCAGTACGCAAAATAAGTGACTTAGTGAAATAATCTAAATAAACAGTTTGAAAAGTGTGTATTTTTTATAAATTAATTAATATTCCCTTGGAAAGAAGATGTAATACCACAATTTTTAATAAAACCACAACTAATTAAACCGACTCTCAACTTTTTGAATAAGATATTTTACTACATTATCCGGGTGGTCAAATCTGCCAGCCCATGACGATCTTAAGTTCATTCGACAATTAAAAATGTTATTGCACAGTTTTAACCAGTGAATAATTGATATAATCCATAAATAGTGAATCACTGATTTCAAATAATTAAAGTTCACGAGCTATAAGGGGTCAAACTAACTATTTTATACTTTTCACTGTTAGGGTGAAGTAATCAATGTAGGGAACTGAAATTTAGTAGCTATATATTCATATGAAGTGTACACGGTTACATATTTATAATATGTCAAAGAAAAAACTTTTAATGCAGTTTAAAAATGTTAAAATTATATAATTTTTAATCCTATATGAGTATTCTTTTCACACCCCAATAATCTGATTTTATTTCATTTTGTAGTATACAATCTCGTTATTTAAGATTTTTTTTAACCTAGCTCTACTCGTTAATCCTATTAATGTGTCAGAATTGATCATTGCAAATATAAATTCATTTAAGTTCCTGTTTTGTCCGTACCGATGGTGAAGACAACGTAGCGATTAGCAGAACATAATATACCAGACTGAGGCAGGGGGTCAAATAATTCCAGCCAATGACACAAAATAAAGCGGACGTTGGCTTCTTAATCTGGTCGGTGTTGCTGGAATAGGTTGAGACATTGCTAATCTCCATTTTTTACAAGATAGCCCACAAACCCCCACATATGTTAGATTCCTTTCCAAGAAAAAATCTTAGTAATTATCAGTGTGGGATGCCCTTAAAGACGCTGAAGCATCTCGAAGATTGAAAAACGTGCCTTACGACATAATTTCTCTGAAGTCAATCGCTTGATTTACTCAGCAGAAAAACTAAGTAGTTTACTGTATACTAAGATACAATTCCCTCCATGCACTTTCTAGCTATAAGTTCAAATTTTATGTCGTTTACTGTAACAAAAATGAGTAGCTTTGATTTCGACCTAAAAACATAAGCAATATTATACCCTTTTAAAAAGTGGTAGGTGAAGCTTAGGTTAGCCACAAAATGTAAATCAGACAACTTGGTAGGTATTAAGGTTCGATTCCATGTGCCCTCTATAGTTTAATAAAATTGCACGTCTGGGTTACATCACTCGTAGCCCAGTAGTGGAAGTATTATCCAGTACTAATGTACCCTTTACTCAAAGGACGCCCGCATGTACTAATTGTACATTCTTTCCGTGGAGGCTCTTTCCATGTCCCGATGAGATAGTGAGTATGAGGGTGATAGTGAGTATGAGGGTGTGGAACCGGTAGAAACACCTAACTAAAGCATAATTAACCAAACCCTGGTGACCGTTGGGGTAATTCCCCTTTCGGGAAAAGTACTCAAGGTATCAGCCAGGAATTGAACCCGGGACCCCTAGGCTCGTAGCCATATGTACTGACCACTATACCACGAGGCCAGCTCCCTCTCTTGTTAATTTAGTGGTCGTGTGTAGGATCATTTTACTATTCAAATATTACATTTCTAAGGCTTTGGTTTGGTATTTAGTTTTAAGTGTGCCATCTTAGGATAATTTATTTAGTTTGTTTTCCAAAATAAATAATTTTTTAACACACAGTTTAGACCACTTCAAAACTTCAAAACCAACAATTATTTTGTAGGATTTTAGCTTCATCCTTCCTAGATATTTAATAATTATTATTGGATATCAGGAAAAACCAAATAGTAAATCCTTATGTCATTTCCACCCGGAATAGAACGAAGGCCTCCTAGACTTGTGGTTGATTACTTTAGTCACTTTAGCTATGAGAATGGCCAGAAAGTTCAATATAGATATCCCTTTTTCTCATATATAGAAAATATTTTAATCGTGTTAATTGTTAGCCTCGAGATTATGATGAAAGTTAATGTTTTATGTGTTATGATTCGATGGATTGTGTTCAAACTTAATACAAGGCACTACCATGGGGAATTTTTTCAGTTTTGATCCTTGCTCTCATGTTAATGGTATCTTATTGATAATTGATTTTTTATAACTTATAATTTTTTTTCAAAGTTATTGGCGTTAAAGTTTTTTTATAATACTGGTATCGTCTAAATGATTCTCAAAATAATGAGTAAATACTGAAGCAAACTTATAAAGGGCTGGTTTACACTGGTAAATGATTTTTGTGAATATTGTCACAAGTTTATAATAGACTATATGAACATGTATGAACGAATATTTTAAATATCAGCTAGAATTTTATTGTGCGTATAACCCGAACGCGGGGCTTATAATAATAATAATAATAATAATAATAATAATAATAATAATAATAATAATAATAATAATAAAATAATAATAATAGTAATAATAATAACAATAGTAATAATAATATAATTTTAATTATTATTTTCCTTGCCAGCCTTATTGGCCGCATAGTTTAAGGCACTACTTTCACCGTAGAGAAGTCTGACAATGACGGATATATCAGGGTTAATATCTCACTCATGTTTTATTTTTATTTTTTTCAAAATTGTTTTCCAATCTCGCTCCACGCATATGCAGGTACACTTACTATAAATAAAGTCCTTCCTCGTCCCTAAAAACCACTAGCGTAATTAGTACATAAGTGTGTAACCCGAACGGATAGCGAGACGCGGTGCTAAAAAATATATTTATATTCCTCATTGATTCATTTTTATGGCGCTGTCTACATTTGAAGACCAACTAATTTTTTTACATATTTTCATTTCCCAGGACAGTTGTTTTTGGTTATTTAGCCTATTACTCATCCATCTTGACGTATTGTGAAAGCTCGCGTTGGAATACCCAAGTTTTTTTAACTGGTCACTCGCCTGTCGTGGTTATAAAATGTAATCAAAAGCAATCGTAACACAAATTTGGCAACAATACAATAAAACGCGCGATGTTAAAAATCCTTAACGAATATTGATGGCATCTGTCGATGAACGGAACGAAATAATAATGAATGTGCAGATAAGAACTGTGAAATTTTAGGTATATGAAAATTTAATATTATGGAATAATTTTGAAAATCACTGAAAATATAATTTTATTTTTATTTTCTTATCTCGAAAAAAAAGTAGAACTGGCATAAAACCCATTTTAATCTCTTGTCTTTCTTCAATCACGTGCCGTACAGGTCTAATAGTTTAAATGAACAAAGCATGATAAAAATATGACTGAAACTAACTGTAAATTATGATATTAAATTAAAATTAAAACCTTATTACGTTGCGTGTGCACCTTAGTTTGTAATTATTCTTATATAAAAAAATATTTTTGTTCGTGGAAGCTCAATGAACTAATTCTTCATTAAATAAAGTGGTGAAGAATTTCCGTAGCTCAAAATGTGCCACGGTATCTGTTCTAATTAATTCTAGATGCTTTCAAAATGTTAGTGTTGCATGTTCAGAAACAATGGGAGTCGTTGAACCTTCCACCACATATTTACTAGGAGACCATATAGGCTAAACTAGCTAGACGAGCATCAACTTTGTATAATTAAAATCTATAGTAAATGAAGCTTTATAAAAATCGTTATATTGTAGTTTTTTTAATCACCCTAAAATGCTCGCGTCATGTTACTTTGATACTCTAATTATGAACGGGATTAAAATTTACTCGATAGTGGCTCACCGTCTATCAGCAAATTAGACCGATCTAATTTCTACTAAAAGTGTTCCAGACAACAAGAAGGAAGTACATTATTTTAAAAGATGAATGGCCCCGATAAGCACGCATTCACTATAAAAACAATGTAAATTTTGTACGGCAGTAAAAAGATGGAACTAGTCTTAAAGTGGTACACTTTATTTTAAATTTTTTATTATATTTAAAAGAAAGGCTACGGTCACGGGAAGAAAGTAGGCGTGACCATGACTTTCATATACAGGGTGCTTCAGATATGTGAGATGTTAATTAAGGATTGAAATTAGAGTGTAAAAATTGCTACTAAATACTCCCGTTCGTCTTGAGGCCAGGGAAGCCTCTTAACAGAGATACAGTCTCACAAATAATAGTAGTAATAGTAATAATAATAATAATTATTATTATTATAAACGTCCCAAGTCAGATGTTAAAATCCTAAGTTCCCCAAATTAATTTTTAATTTTTTTCAATAACGATGTATTTTGAATGGTTTTTACTTTATTGGCTTTTATAAATTAAAAAAAAGAAGAGATTCTTCTATTTTTTGTGATAACTATTTTTTAATGTTGTGCGTCTAACTTTTCATTCACATTTTCATAATTTAAAGGTACACAGGATGAGAAATCTGAGTTTTAGGAAATCCAGGTGAAGATAGTATAGAAAATCCAAATTTGTAAAAATCACATTCCATTGTGCCTAGCCCGAGATTGAGCCTTGACCTCACAATCAATGGAAATCCAATCAACAGAAATACTGACGCCCTGGGCCGTGTAACCATTGATGTGGTAGTGCATTTGTTAAAATACGACAAAGTGCACTACTGTAATGCGTCACTCTCGCAATAGACTGCACTTTCGATGACCGGGAGGCCGTGGTTTGATCTCGTTCAGGTGTATTTAGGGTGGGCTTTCCTCAAATGGTTTTCCACTCTTCCCCCCCACGCAAATGCGGATACACTTCCTCTAAATTCAACATTTATAATCCCTAACACATTAGATTAATTAGTACATAGACGCATAACCCGAATAGGTGGTAAGACATGGTGCTAAGAATATGTACTATTGCTATTTTGAAATCAACTTTATGTAACTCAAAGCCAATGGTCACTGAACACATCTGGTCGGTAAATGTGCTGTAAAAAAAACAGCATCAACAAGATAAACCGGAAAATGACGCTCACTTTTGTGAGCAGACTACTGAAACCGGTTTAAGGATTTTAATAAATACCGAAGTGCTATCATAAACATATCAAATTACCTACACTCTTCAGAAAAAAAAAACCGCTCAAAATAATTAACTTTCACTGAAGGTTTCAATATCAAGGTTTTTTCCCGCAATGATTAATAATTCACTTTCTACAAGCTTGAATTTCATGTACTGCAAAAACTTGACGAGCATTGAGAATGTGTTGATGACATTAAGAATATATTTTATCAATTGCAGGTGGCCGTGAGGTCTAGGGCGTATGTCTCGAGATAGACCGGCTTGCCGACGCGAGTGCACTGGAACTAATTTTCCACAAGTGATTTGTCACTGTAGCTTTTCAATACAGTCTCCACGCTTATTCAGCTTCATTCCTCCTAGACAATATTCTTCATCCCTATCCCTTGGGTTAAGCTTTCGATAACATTAAGTTTGTGCTAAAAGTAATAATTAAGAAAATATCCTTTCTATAAATTCGTCCTACAGTTATCTCAAATATCTCGTATTTTAAGAGCCCCCTCACAGGTATGGTCCACTACACGTATAGCATACCTGAATGACTTGTGAGGCTGGATTTTGATTCCAACAGGATACATTTCTGGTAATGTTTCTACTGTATGGTTATCAATCATGTGTCCGCGCTAGGGCAACTATTTAAAACATACTCTCTTTATATTTTTCCTTTGATTAAATAGCTAATAGTTGTTCTGGTACTTAGAGCGTATCAAAAGTTAGTTTTTATTTGTAATAAAATAATATAAGGCTATTTTTAGTTAGTGTAAAGTTTTGAACAAATTTAACTCTCAGGAGTTATATAACATATGTAGAGTTATATAAACACAACAAAGCAAGCTAGTTCTTTTAAAATAAACCATATATTCAATTAACTGACATTAATGACACTTTTGTGAACTATTTTTTTGCAAAATAAGTATATATCCATCACGTGATATTTATGAGTGTATTTGTTTTTTTAAATGACTTCATATCTATCAAAAGAGGTTAAATTTGTTGTTAGTTAAATTTTTATGGTAGTCTAATCGCCATGGAAATAAACCTTTTACTGGCAGTGCAAAAAACTCTATAATATCTAGTCCCGTGTATTAATACGTCATGAAATGTGTTTTGCAGCTGTCACTCCAAACAGATGGGGATGATTTTTACTGAGCTGAGTTAAATTTGTTGACATGTCTTACATTTTGTCATCCCCACATTTATTGGTACATACAATATAACATTATTCCTATCGTGCTGATCTGACTTAAATGTTATTTCTTTCTTTCGGTCTGTAACCTTATCTCAGAAGGGAGAAAGAAGCACATAATAAAGACTGGCACTTTAGAAAATATATTTAAGGAAGGATGAGTAGGTTGTGGTACATGAATATTGTATTTAAATTTACCCACGAAACAGTGCCACAATGTTGAACGATAATTACATTAAGTCTGATCAAAGCTTAACCTCTTTCGTCTGGGTCAAATAAAAGTCCACCCGATAAAATTCCCAACTTTCCAATAATACCAAAATATGTTGACTTTATTTTGGTTCAATTGGTATGCCTAACACATGACTTGACATTATTTAACTTTAAAAGAAGGAGGAAGAGAGTAGAAAGGTTCCCTGGAACTAAATTGATAGAAGAATGAAAAGTATATAACTAAAGAAAGACTCAGTACTCGTTAGTGTGATTGTTGTTCACCTGTTTTGGATAATTGTGACACCCTAATAAAATTAATAACAAACACACCAACCAGACTCTCAGCGGTTGATGTGTAAGTTGCCTAATTTCAAAATGTTACTTTTTCAAACTTTTTGAAATTCAAACCGGTAAAGCTTAACTCATTGGCCAAAACGCTCTCGACTGAACTAAGACGAACGCGGTTGTAAATGAACCTTTCTCGCTCAGGGTTGGAATCAAACTAGCCTTGCGGCCAACTCTGACTCCACACCATTGTTTGTCATCAGAGGAAAAAAAAAACTCTACTTTGATGTCCGACGGAAACCGTTTTTAATCGACAAATTCAAGGTCACTAACTCTGAACGACGTCGATGTTTTCACCTTGCTACCGACACTCTGTTGGTCGTCCCTGAAGCAGGATGTACCCACGCGACCGTNCCCCCCCCCACTCCCTGTCGAACCCTGTGTATGTGTGGCTTGGGCTTGGATCAAAGAGAGCGTCACGCCACCACAATGACGGTGGTAATTACCTCCAGCACTGAAGTAATCCGCTTCATCGTCACACGGACAGGCGGATACGCGTCGTCGGACCGACGCTCAACGTAGAGCATCAAAAACTCACCCCTTTATATTTTATAACACTCCTTCTTTTACACATATACGTATATAAATAGATTCATCAGGAGGAACTGCATCAAAAATTGTTTAAAGACGAATTGGTAGACTACGTGGAGAAAAATATCCTTAATTTAACCATTTGGAAACATTTTCTAAATGATTTCTGAAAGGAAGGGATTTTTAGAAAATATAAATATGTTTGGGAGGCAGGGGGTTGAAAATAATGTTACTTAACTTAACTATCAGTGTTATTTCATAGATTATGATAGTATCTATAAAAAAAATACAGTTATATATTACATGACTTTAAGTATTACTGTATGAACATTGTTTAAGTAACTACTGTAACTGTTAGAAACCTGCCAAACAGTGTGACTTGTAAGCAATGTTAGATATTTGGGGGAAGAAATGTAGTGGAAAATGAGTGCCAGAAAAATGAATAAGGTGGGCTTAAAGAAGGAATTGAAAAGAAGAATTAATAAATGTATTAAGAAGAATTGACTAGAAGGCATGATAAGTATATTATGTAAAAAAAAATAGGGGAGTAGGCCTGGTAAATTGTATATATATCTTTATATAAAATATTTATCAGGTGTAAACTGACATTTTTAGCACTACATCTTACTACCCGTTCGGTTTATATGCCTATGTATTAATTAAACTAATATATTGGGGATTAGGGAGGCTTAATTTAGAGAAAATGCAGAGTGGAAAACCATTTAGGAAAACCACCCTCATTGCACTCGACCGGGATCGAACCCCGATCTCACTGTCTTCTGCAGTCCAAACCAATAAGATAGTAGCGCGTTAAAGCATGCGGTCACCGAAGCGGGTCCTGACTTTGTTAAAATTCTGTTTGTTGCCATACAATTCGTTTCGACACCTTACGTAGGTAATGTCTACCTACTTACTGTAAAAAACCCACATATTTGGTTAAAGTGAAGATAACTTTATACTAAACAAGACTAACATTTTTTAAATAAGAGGAAGTCCTATCAAGAGAAAGAATTGCAATCGTGAAAATGTTTGACCTCAATATTAGGATTAATCTTTAGGTTTTATGTGTGTCTAAACCCAAAAAAGTGTATTTTACCATTCTGTCTGTCCCTATGTTTGTCTGTCTGTCTGTCCCTGGCTACAGATCTGAAATAGTTTTGATGGCTATTGTTCAAATTGTATATCTAGATTTATTTATTTTGACCCTAACCTTCAAATTAAGAGTAGTTTACTGATGAGTAATTTTTTTTTATTCAAAATATTTCGGAAATGGCTTTAACGATTTTGTAAAAATGATATCTAGGGAGTGTTTAAACTAACAAATAACAATATATAGAATTACTTGTAGTTTAGGTACAAATTCGTTAATGAGTGGTTTACTTTAGAGTGATTTTTGAAGATTAGAAATATTTTGAAAATCGTTCTAACGATCTTGTTTAAAATATATATCTAAGGAATGTTTGACATAACAAACAAAGTGTATACCGGTTTTTTAGGTGAAAATTTGTTTAAGGGTAGCTTACTGATGGCTGATTTTAAAAAATGGATATTTTAAATAAATGAATCTAAAAATTTGGTTTAAAATGGATATCTGATAAGCTTTTTACACTATGAATTATTCATGGTATATACTATATGTATTTCTTTAAGAAATCATTTAGCTTACTGATGACTCATTTTTATTTTTATTTTCATTTTTTAATACCTTTTACAAATACTTTGCATAGTGATAATAGTAATAATGTTTGTTGGTTTTCCTAAAATAAATTAATTTAAGGAGGTTTTACTCATGACAAATTTTAGAAAATTTGAAATATTTTGAAAATGGTTTTAAAGGTTGAATTCAAAACTAGTATCTGGGAATAGTTTTTCATGATGATTAAATATTGTTTTTATTTTTACAAATATAAATAATTTAAGAGTGGCCCACAAATAGCTTATTTTAAATCTTTCTATTTTTCCAAACTTAATACACTATGTGAGAAAGTTTTACGTTTGTGTCGAACAATTTTTTTTTAGTATATCAAACAAATTGTGCCTTATATTATAATGGTGATTTTGTGAAAATATTCAAACATAAATATACCAAATCTCTACTATGACAAAAACATTTTTTTTACCAACAAAAGGTGACCTGGTGGTCTAGGGGTAAGGTGTCAGACTTCTGTGCTGGGGGTCCGGGGTTCAATCCTCGATCCTGGCACAGATTTATCAGATTTCCAAACCCTTCCTTCACCTCTGATAAGCCGTGTATTAATCACAACTTGTGAATGTGAGGAATGCCAGTCCTCCACCGTGGTTCGGATTCCACGTTAAACTGTAGGTCCTCCATTTCATCTCACAATCACCCTACCATTACACATTAGCGTAAGTGCGTATAACCCGAATGGGTAGTAAGACGTGGTGCTAATAATAATATTAATAATACAACCAAAAAATCTAATCACTGCCCAATTATCACTAATTAATAGTACCCAAAACATTGCTATGACCAGAAATAAAAATAATACAATTTTAGAGGAATGTATCAAAAGACATTACATTTAATTAGTTCAAAACAATTCTTAGGCTCTAGGCTCTTACTTATTTTTTCAAAATCTCTTAAATAATTAAAGATTTAGAATAATATTTGACACTTTAAAGAAATAAGAGTTTTCGCACGGCAAGAATGAAACTTTTTATTTTATTTTGAAAGTAAAAGCTTCAGATACAATTTCACTACCAAACTCCTAGATTGCCTGCCAACTTTATTGTTACCTAGCAGTTCAGTCGTGTACGTCAAATGAAAGGTAACTTTTTTTTAAACTTCTGGTCTCTTCAATCTGGATCAATCTATTCTTTATGGTTTTCAATGAAGGATTCGTAGTTTTTTTTCACTTTTGTGAGTTCATTTTTAAGGCGCAATAAATTGAATCACTTGGGGAAAAAAAATCGGTTGATTTGGGGCAATTTAGAGAATAGTTTTGAAGTTAGATCAAAAACAGTCATTCTTATATGGAAGCGCTTTCTTCATTCACAGTAGGTGGTTGAATTTATTTTTCCTCGCGAGTAGGTTTAGGAGTATTTTTCTCACAACGTCTTATACACAATCCATTATTATAGTTGGTCCATGTTAATTATGACTTTTCTGACAATTCAATCTACTTAAAGATTGTTCGGTAACCATCCAACTCGCCGTATTTTCCTCCTTCTCTTTTACAGTTAAAGTTAGTTTAGATAATTTGTTAAGAATTACAAGACCTACACGTGAAATGAACGAATCTGGAGTTGTTTTTAAAAAACTTTTCAATTGTCAGTCAAGGCCAAAGCTACCGTGAATCAATTATAAAACAAATATAATTTATTTAGGAACATTATTATTAAAGTTATAGCTCTTCATTTTCATTTCTAAGACCTATATTTATAGAATTTTTAATTTTTTTTTTTAACCAAAACACTTAATTTTCTCATCATTTTTTATTATGTTGAAACATATTTCATTAGAACATATTATTTTTACTCATCTTGCGTTGACATATTTCATTATGATAGAATCTTTACAAATTAGTTTGTATAAGTTTGTTATAATTTTTGGGGGAAAATATATGTATCTCTATGAAACACTTTTTTTTTTTTTACTAGCTATATGTTGTTAACTACACGAGTCTATGTGTTTGGTTTTCTGAACAAAGTTTTATTTAGAAAAACACATTAATCTTCCACCCCCTTCCCCCACCTACCTCCGACGGGAGTTTCGCTGTGTCTCTATAATTTATCAATGAAAGAGTTTAATATATTCTGACTTTTATAACAAATACAAACCTATTTTTTCATGCTATTACCCTATTTTTCAACATATACAGTTATATTATATTTACTATTATAAATAATCAGCACATGGTGTAGTGGTCAGTGCACCTAGCCAAGAGTCTAGGGTTTCCTGGTTTGATTCCCGGCTGGCACCTTGGGTATTTTTCATGAAAGGGGAATCACCCTAGTGATAACAAAAATTTAGTTAGTTAGGTTTAAGTTAGGTTTAAGTGTTTCTACTGGTTCCACACTCTCATAAACCCTATCGCCATAATCTCATCGGGACATGGAAAAAAGCCTCCACGGAAAGGATGTACGATTAGTACCATCAAGCGTCCCCTGGGCAGCGGTACATTAGTACTGGATAATCTCTCCGCTACAAGGCTACGAATGATGTAGATCAGGCCAGCAATAATATTATTATTACTATTCTAAATAACGCCACATTATTGTACTAGATTTCTCCTTATAACCTTTGTTAATAATAATCCATTCATAATTAATATTTAACGCCACATTATTGTACTAGATTTCTCCTTATAACCTTTGTTAATAATAATTCATTCATAATTAATATTTGGTAAAGCAATACAATATATATATATATATATATTGTATTGCTTTACCAAATACTAATATATATATATATATCACTACATTAAATATAACAAATTTAGTTTGGAAAAATACTGCTAACAGAGTTATGTGAATATCTATAGTAACTTAATATTTCTCAATATGCCGGAATTTGATCCCAAAAATAGTAATATTTCGCTAGGAAGAAACTTAAACGGAGGTTTTTAAATATTATTTTGTAGTTTAAAATTATAACAAGTTAATATACCATTAATGCTATTCTGTAGGTTTTGATAATATCATTACTTGATGTATTAATACATGGTCAATCTATTTACTTTTCTAGCTGTCAGATAAGGTTCTTCTTAATAAAATTGAGTTGTAATTTCTATATAATTGCTGGATTATAAAAGCTGAGGACAATTAAAGTATATAGATAGAAATAGGTAAGTTTAAAAATGTTTACAAAATACCTGGATTAAATTTTTTTTGGCAATTACAGGTCTCTTCCATTAATATAACTACGCAACCCAAGGCTGGGCCAGCCGTCATAGGGACTCGCAATAAATTAGGTTGGGCCACTTAGCAAGTTGGACTCCAAGATGCGCTTAACCGTGGGTGGGTGAAATAAAAGATGGTAGTTAATTCATTTACTGTATTAGGTATATACTTAATCAAATAGAACTAACTTTCCGTGATAATTTTTTTAATATCAAGCAGTAATTTAAGGATTCCATCCATAAACCATCATTTCGAGCATAAGTAATGTTACTCATTTCCTTTCTTTTGTATTCCTTATGATATTCCCACACTTACTTCCTCTACCATAACCGGCATTTCACAACCAAACTACGACATTGATATTGAGATGACTGAACTGGTTAAAATGTTGTAAGAAGATTACCAAGCACAGAAATAGACTTAATATGAAATAGACATACACCATTGTTGCTCTTAAGCACGGCTTGGTTTATGTACGTTCACTCACTTGTTACCTTCACTTTAAGATCTGGATCTTTACAAGGTATAGAGACATTGAAAGGTTGAACTATATAGAGGATCACTATTAGCCCAATCATTATCTTAGAAACCTGTTTGAATGCTGGGGGACTATCATCTTAGTAACAGACGTATTACACTGAGATTTTGCTCTAAAAAGGGAAGTTTGTGAACATGTTCCCCCAAGTTGAGTTCACACATAAATAATTGATAAGCCACCCCTCAAACAACTCCCTACACCATGCGAATTTTTATTCCTTTCCAATTTGCCCCGCCAAATCAAATGTAGTAGAAAGTAAACTATAAGGTAAGTTCAAGAACATTGTGAACGTGCTATTTTATTTAGCTTCTTTTTTTTTTCCTTTTTGGGATTGTTTTTTCCACTTCTTGAAACAAACTTGAAACTTGAAAGAGGAACGGTGAGTCAGCTCCGTAGCGTCGAGGAAAGTTGCTTATTACTCCGCAACAATCAGTGCAAATAAAGCGAGTCGAACTGTTTTTCTTCAGAGAAAGAGTGATCCATAGAGCTGATTTTATTTTTTTACTTTAAAAAAAATGCTAGCTACAACGTTTGCTAAGATTTAAGGACATGTTTCATTTGTAATTGTCTGATTTGGATCTCGCCATATTTGGTAGAATTGATTCCTTTATCTTTTTTTACTAAATACCAGCCTAAACCTTTTTTTTACTTAACAGCAGCTTATACTTTGTTTTAAAATGTTAATTCCACGCCTTACCATCCCGTTCGTGCTAACCTATTTAACTACATTAATGGAATATGGAATAGAAACATATAATTTAGAGAAAATGCGCCTGTATTAATTAGCGTGTACGGAAAGTGGAAAATCATTTAGGGAAAACCACCCTCAGTAAACGACCTGGATCGAACTCCGATCTCCGGCAGTCCAGTCTCTTGCCATAGTAACATCTTAGACAATGCAGCCCTTGAAGCAGGATGCATGTATATTAATTACATATTCTGAAAATTTAAAAATGACACCTGGACACGGAAATCGAACCCGAGAACTTTGGCTTCGATTCCCGTGTCCAGGTGTCATTTTTCAAATTTCATAATATGATATCTAGATGGAGTAATCCTCACTAAAGCATAAATAATAGCTTTGGCTATTTGATTCTTATATTAATTACGCTAATGTTTTAAGGATAAGTAAGGAAGAATATTCTCATAAACCAAATTTAAAAACTATCCTTATTTTGTGGAACATCTTTCATGGTAATCCAATAGTATTTTACACACAATAAATATGTCAATGGGCATGTTAAAATAAAAGTTTCTTGTAGGAATTTATTTTGACTGTGTACTTAAAGCTTTCTAGACACTAAAGATACACGATGTGAATCATTTCAGAACATTACGCTCAATATAACCTCATGTGCATAAGTTAGTAACTGCAAAGAGACCAAAATATTAACAGGCCAAGCATGTTCTATCAAATTGTGTGCGACTTGATGTGAATTTTTAAATATTATATGTTCAGGAATGTTTAATTTAAAGATTATGCGTCGGCCAATCAGCGTTTTCCGCCAAGTTAAATATCGAATTTCATTTTTACGGAAATAAATACATATTTTTATAGCAGCCCATCTTACTAACTTTTCAGGTTAAACGCATATGTTCTAATTAAGATAATGAGCTAGGAATGAGGAAGGTTGAATTTAGAGGAAAGGTAATTGCAATTTCGTGGAGAGAGATGGAAAAACCATTTAGTAAAAAGTAAAAACCATTCTCAGTACATCCGAACCAGATTTGAACCCCAATTTCCCTATCAACGGCAATCTAGTATATTGCGAGTGATACCTTAGACTATGCGGCCACCGAGGCAAGTCGGAAATAGCTATTTAACGTTAAATAACTAATTTGGTTTTGATTATTCCCTTAAGGTGTTGACTCGATAAGCATTTCATCTTACAAATATGTTTATCAACAATATTTTGTATTAGTAAGCAGTGTGGTCGGTACTAAAGTGTAGCGGTAGGAAGGTAGCTTACTAAACATTAAATGTATGTTGCTCTCAAGACCACATAATAACTTCGTGTTTGTATTTTTAAGTTTTTTAATTTTTTTAACATCGTGTCTTGCTACCCGTTTGGGCTATATGACGTTTTATAAAGTACAATAATGGGTGTAGGATGATAAGGCTGAATTTCAGAGTAGGTGTACCCGCATTTGTGTGGGAGGAGAGAGAGAGAGAGTGGGAGCACATTTTGGAAAAACCACCTTCAGTACATCCTACCGGAATTACAACCCCAAGCTACGTTTTCTCTGTCATTGGCAGTCTAGTTTATTGTGAGAGTGACGCCATAGACCGTGCGGCCAAAGAAGCTGGTTATTTAATTAGTGTTAATTAATTAGGACATCTAAATTTTTAATTAAAGCAGTATATAAAACAGCAATAACTAGAAATTTTACCTATTAAATTTAATAAAGCTGCCAAAATATGAAGTTAAACTAGAAACAACAAAAATTGCTAAAATGATATAATTAATATTATTTATCGGCACTGGTACGATTAAACAAATGTGATTGTTGCATAGCACAAGACTTGACGTAGATATATATAAAATTAGCTTTTTAACTACTGTCCACTCTAGGTACCAGCTCTTTTTTATAATTTAAAAATTAAGTACAAATATAACTTAATGCTAAATTAATATTACATATCAAAATTGGGGATGAGCTCGTTCGGTTCTTCGATTTATTGTTTCCACCTGTCTTTCATTTCATTTTTACTTCCTCGATTATTAACTATTTATAATTTATAACAAATCTTAGTAAATGCAAAAATATGTTATAGTATATGGTCAAGGGTGAATCAAGGTGGTTTCGGGGGGTCTGGAAACTATATATACATGTACAATATATATATATATTAGAGGTACAAGCAGAGTACATTTTTCTAGTGAACCCCCCTTGGAAAAAATTAGATTTCCACGCTTTGTATATGGCTAGTATATATTATATTTGGTTTTGTTTAGAAAGAGTTTAGGTTACCTGGTGGTCTAGGGGTAAGGTGTCAGACTTCTGTGCTGGGGGTCAGGGGTTCACACCTCGGTCCGGGAACAGATTTATCTGATAGCCAGACACTTCCTTCACCTCTGACAAGACGTGTATTAATCACAACTTGTGAATATGTGGAATGCCAGGCCTCCACCGTGGTTCGGATCCCACGTTAAACTGTAGGTACTCCATTTCATCTCGCAATCACCCTACCATTACACGTTAGCGTAAATACGTATAACCCGAACGGGTAGTAAGACGTGGTTCTAATAATAATAATAGAAAGAGTTTATTTACACACGACTATTTAGTACAGTCCAGATAGACAATTATTACATTTGTTTTAACATATTCATACGTCAATTTATGTGAGCTGCAGCTGTCACCTTTGATATATCATATCAACACCTGTAAAGTAACACTTATATTATATTAAAATGTTATCAATGTTGACAGCAAAAATTCAACTGTTTTTATTTAATAAACGTTCTTCTTATCAAAATCCTACTATAATTAGTGATGCCACATTGACGTGTATTAAGAGAGACTAAATAGCTTTAGGTTAATTTGTTGGATTAAGTGTAATTTGGAACTGAGGATAAGAACAGAAAAAACATTTTGGAAATGATCCATCACTACTTGAAATTTTATAAAAGTTTGCTTTGATTAGTTAAGTTAAACTAGTTTAGTTTAAATCAAGCCAAAAAATATTAACATACCCTAGCCCATGGACGGGGAACCTGTGGCATTTAGGCCTCATGTGGTTTTTTGAGGTGTTTGGTGCAGTCTTTTCGCATATTCTGTCAATTATGTTCATTCATCGTTTATAAATGATACATTCTCGAACTCAAATTATATTCCTACAATATAATAAAATAAAGTGCTTTGCTATCTGTTGATATGCTTGGTTTGTAGAACTCCATCGATGAATGGTTTTCTGTTTAATTTTATAATCCTGTTACATGCTGATATATATATACCCGCCTCTGTGGCGTAGTTAGCTAACGCGCTATTCGTGTTGAGCTCGACTGCCGAGGACGGGGAGATAGAGGTTCGAATCTCGGTCGGTTGAACTGGTGGTGTTTTTTCGTAAATGGCTTTTCACTCTCCCCCCACGCAAATGTGGATTCATTTCCTCTCTATTCAACCTTACCAATTCCTAACCCATTAGCGTAATTAGTACTTAAGCGTATAGCCCGAACGGGTAGTAAGACGCGGTGCTAAATTTATCATGCTGATATATATTTTTAAGCATGTATGAACAATACATATCTATAGTTAAATATAAAAATATAACTAACTCGAGGAAAAACGAAAAAACTATTTCTGTTAAATAATTTATATATATATATATATATGTGTGTGTGTGTGTTTAAAAAGTTCCGATATTAATAGATAATAAATAAAAACATTAAAATGTGTTCTCTTTAAATAAAAACGAATAAAATAGAATAAAAAATAGTTTGCTCTGTATGAGTTCCTAAAAATACCTTAACTTATATTTAGGTACTTTTTTATAATTTTGGCAAAATATGCTGTACATGAAGTGTGTGTCCTCATGAGGAATCCGTGTAGTTACGAGAGACATTACATGTCCAAAGGTTCCCCACCCCTGCCCTAACATCTTTCGTACAAATTTAGAAATAAGAAAATTCAACCCTACCAGAATGTTGATTTATAAAAGTATCCAAGATGAGTTATCAACACATTAAGGCAATGAGAATACGCTTTAGTTTTATAAGTTATATACTTTTACAGCTAAGAGAACAATTTGAAAATAGTTAATTTTAATTAAATATCCCATCTCGCTTGATGTGTGTAAAAATACAAAACAAGCTATTCAATCAGATGATGATCAAACCCCGACCTCTTTAGTTAAAATCGGGCACTTTGTAAATAATAATGAAGCTAATGGTAAAATAATTAATTAAGAGGATATTTTGTATTTATTGAAATTGTTTTCTTTTTAAATCATACAAATTTAAATTTATAAGATTAACTTCCTAGCTAACTCCTACAGCCCCACAGTCAAAAGGTTTCGGGTAAGAAAGTAAATTTTGGGGGAGGTTCAATTTTGATAAAAAAATATACCTTTCTTGTAGCCTCGTAAAACTTGAATATAAACTGCATTAGTTGTTCCGACTTGAGCGTACTGTGTCTTTACGTATTTTCCAAAACATAAAGGAATTGTTACTCCTAATGAGCTCTCGGGTATTTAAATTCAACTTTGCCAAGAATGAGAAGGTTTAATCCACCTCGATGTCACACGCCCCGAGTGAAAACAAGGTCGGCCATTAAAACCACTCATTATCAACGCTTTTCACAACAGACAAATTGAAGAAAGTGATAAAATCTCAAAGTTTGGGGGTTCGTAACTTCGTTTGAAACCAGTTCACCTCTTCAATAATCAGCGTGGGAAATCTTCAAATTAATATGACTGACATAATAAGAATAGTAACATTTACAGTACAGGAGTCGTTTGGTGATAGAATGGCAGAGCATTTTGTATTCTGTCAGTTTTAGAATCCCAAGATACTTTATTTTGTCACCGCGTCTTACCGCCTGTTCGGCCATTTAGGAAAACCACCCTCAGTACACCTGACTGGGATCCGAACCCTGATCTCCCTGTCATCGGCAGACCATTCTCTTTAATGAGTGATGATTTATGTCGTGCGCCCATAGAAACGGGTTACAGAATATTCGTTTTATTTAATAATAAAAATTTGATGGCTAAAAAATTCCCATTAGATAAAATCTAGTTGATTTCGATAGTCGGGGTGAAGTGCTCACCTTAGGACCCCATGTTCATGGGTTCAAACCCAGCCAGGATCGGTGGATTTTTCTTGAGCTATAAAAATCTATAGCACAACTTCATTCGGAGGGTAAGTAAAGCCGTCGGTACCATATCGACTGTGGTATGTAAAAGAACCTTGCAAGGTATATGAAAATGTATTTACCACCAAAGTTGATAGGCCCTTTCACTCTCGCTCAGAGAAAGTCTCACATGCTGATATAATCAGTCGGCTCAGAAAGTGCACGTTAAACCCCTCAAATTAATGTGGAAAAAAATTAATTTTATTATGTGTGTAAAAAAAGGTTTTTTTTAATACAACACCATATCGAAACATCCATATTTCACATTAATTTAAGAATGTAAACTCAGGAAGGTAAATTTTAACCGAGATAAGGGGAGTTAATTCCCTTTAGTACACTCAGCCAGGTTTTTATGCCAGTCAATCTCTCTGGCACTTAGCCAGCCCTGCCAGCAAGGGAAGGCTTCGTTTATTTAATCATGATGGTTTTTACAGGGGATTAACGCAAACAGAGCCATTAATTAATTCCTGGGCCCACATTTGTAGTTAACTCCGAATATTTCGTATACACCCTTCGTTCTCCCTCGCGTTAAGATTACATTCAGCCTCGGCCGTAGTCATGATCGCTGATCCAGATGATGACTAGACTACATCTGAGGGGCTATAGAGCTAATACCAGCGGGATTAAAATCTTCGCATTAAAATACATTATTTGAAATTTGTGTACGAGTAAAGCAATAAAAAATCTAAAATATGTCTTTAATCAATTTTGATTAATTATGAAACCTACATACATGCATAATAATGCTCATGATCTTAGTTATTTTTAGCACCATAATTTACTACCCATTCGGGTTAAATGTAGACCTACTATTTTAATTTTAACTCGACTTAACCTAACTTAATAACTCGAGTGGCAGAGGATATTTTAACTATGCGATAGTAACAATTGGCATTAAAATTTAGGCCCATAGTATAACCATAATATTTTATAAATGGTGCAACGCATCTATCACTTATTTCATGGCGTCTCACTATCCATTATTTCCCTCCGTGGATCTACACTATTGAGATAAGGAAGAAGAAAATATAGTAGAGAAGCAGCGTAGCTGCATTTGTATGACGGAAGAGTGGAAAATAATTTTAAAACTACCACCCTAAATAAAGCCGAGATTTAAACCCCTGAACTCCCCGTCATCGGAAAACCAGACCAGACTGCCCACTGATATTAATTAGTATTATTATTACTCAGTGTTCTGTCTTACGATAGGTCCATTCCTTTTGTCAGTGAACTTCCTTCAAGTCATCCAATATTGGTATCCTCCTTCTTCCTAAGCTCCTCTTTCCCTCAACCACTCCTTCTATGACGTCGTGAAGAAGACATTTCCTCCTAAGGATGTGTCCGATCCAGTTTGTTTTGTGACAAATAATCACATCCAAAATGGTTCTCTTCTCAACCACTCTTCTTAGGACTTAATCATTTGTCCCCCTGTCTGTCCACCTGATCTTCTCGAGTCTTCTCCAGCACCACATTTCAAAGCTCTACAAGTATTTCTTTTCCAACTTTCCGAAGGTCCAAATTTCTGCTTCATACAACGCGATGCTACAATTAATGTAGTATTTCATTAGTATAAAAAACACAAGAGTTAAAAGTTACAAAATAATAAGTAAAATCCTCCATAATTCACTCTATAAATGTATATTACTTTAATAGTTCCAATAGCGTTTTAGCCTAAATGGGTAGTAGGATCCGGTGCTAAAAATAATAAATTCAATCTATTTTCCACTGAGATTAAAATCACTAAATTGTATATAGAGAAAAAAAATCATCAAAAATAAAACCTAATCCAATTTACTAAGTGGCAATTTATTTTATTTTGACTGTAGTAAACTTTTGTAACAAATAGCTACAAAACGACCCCCCCATTCAAACCAAAACACATATAATTTTTAAATGTTTTTGTTTTAGTTTACCTCCGTAATGTATTCCGCTTACGTTGTTTCCTGGGCCGGCTTGTAATTTGTTCGATGGTTTTGTTGCTTTATTTTTTTTAAAGGTATGGTGTAGGAGTGTACTAAGGTTGAGTAATGAGCTTTTGCGTGGGAATTAAACCCGCCCTGCGACCGTAAATTATTTTAATGGTATTTGTGTTTGACCATCGGCTTCACCAGTCTTAGAACGCTCGCTAGGTGATAAAGTAAATTGCTCTAATTGTAGAGTGTCAAATAGAGACGCAGGAACAGATCACTTGGCGTATTAGTGAAAAACATTTTATTAATTGTGTTTTCTAAAGTAATTGCTATTTTCTTTAATCCTATCTAAAATAATGGATTAAAATAAAGTGCACTAACTTTATTACAAAATGTGGGCTGACTACAATAAAAATACAAATAACTATTTTGACATATATATATATGTTTAAAAAATCAAGCACACATGCCCAAATATGTGACTTTTTCTCCAAATAAAACGTAAACAAAAATGAATATGAATGTAAGCATTTGAAATTTTAATTAAAAGGTCGACTGTAGGCAAGGATGATATATAAGCGTTGCGAAAAAAAAAAAATTTAAAACCTTGAAAAGTTATTATAATATAGCATAAATAATAGCTTCGGCTATTTAATTCTTAAGTTATTAGAAGTTTAAAAATATTTAGATTAATATTTTAGACTCTATGCTATTGAAATTATATTAAAATTACTATTCTTCTTCTATTAAGGGTACCACCCATTCTTATTTGAATGTTCAGGCTATGAAAAGTAGCCTAAAATGTGGTGGGTTTTTTTTTTAGCACTGCGTTCGGGTTATACGCTTATAAACCACTATAATTACACCCGGTCGAGACTCGAACCTTGAGCTCCCCGTCATCAGTGGTCTAATCTGGTGCGTGAGTGGCACCATAGATCATGCGGCCACCAAAGTGGGTGTTTTCATATTTATAAGATTGAAACACATTCAGAGTGTTCCGTAATGACGTGACCTAACTCAGAGAGCCTTTACTTTGTTTAAAAATAAGGAGAAAAATTGAAAAAAAGCATGATTCACTAAGCCATTCCTTACTGTGATACAGAAGCAGTAGCATTCCAAGTATTAGGTCGTTTATAATAGTTTTAAAATAAATAAACGTATGAAATAAAATATACAGTACATTTGAGTAACACGTTTGTATTTCTCTTGGTGTGCAAATCAGTAAGATAGAATCTAAATAATACATGTACAATAAATTGGAAACAATGTTTTACTTGAAATGTCATATTTAAAAAAAAAATATTTGCCAATGAATGATCAAAATGGTTCATATTAAAATTCTATGTCAGTGTTTAAACTGTATTTTACGATTATAAAAATAATGTAATGCATATTTTGCACATGCATGGGATATTCACACACTTTTATTTAAAAATACATTTACTTCTTCGGTTGATAATGTTTGGGTTTAAATTAAACTTAGTGAAGTAGTCTGTCTACTGGGTTTTCGAACGCTGAATTTCACGAATCTTAGTTTGGAATAAAGTTTTTATTTTAATCTATTCATAATTTTTTCATTTCTTCGTAAAAATGTATTAAATAATAAGGAACTATCAAAGTATTTTCCACATTAAAAATAAATTCAAAGAGTTCTCAATCTACCTACCTTATAAATGAGTTTACTAAATATCAATTTTAAATACCTCTACTTCAATTTTATGTTTTATTTAAAATGTTGTAAATTTTTTATTCGCTATTCAATTAAATGTTTTAAAATATTTTTCAAGTAGAAATTTAGAAATAAATACCACCTTTATGAGAAATAATCTATTATTACTAAATTAGAAATAGCTTCAAATAAAAATTTGAGTTTCATGCGCGGATAAAATTAATTTATTTGATGTAGAAGGCTGAAGGAAAATGTGTGGTTATCTAAATAGTGGTATAATATTCTGAAAATTGAAAAATGACACCTGGACACGGGAATCGAACCCGGGACCTCTGGCTTAGTACGCCAATGCTCTAACCACTGAGCTATCCAGGATTCGTCTCGTGCCCTGGGTCATTCTTCACTCATATTTTAAGGCAGAGTCTATGATGGACT
>CABFWB010000406.1:0-13384 GCA_902151455.1 Timema bartmani | reverse complement strand
AGACTCTGCCTTAAAATATGAGTGAAGAATGACCCAGGGCACGAGACGAATCCTGGATAGCTCAGTGGTTAGAGCATTGGCGTACTAAGCCAGAGGTCCCGGGTTCGATTCCCGTGTCCAGGTGTCATTTTTCAATTTTCAGAATATAATATCTAGGTAGAGTAATCCCCACTAATAAGCATAAATAATAGCTCTGGCTATTAATTCTTAAATAGTGGTAGCTCGAACACTCTTATGCGCTATCTTATCACATATGTGTGTCTTCAATTTATTCGTGTGTGCATTCCGGCTGGGACTAAATCGTTATTCATTGGTTCGGATTGATTACATGATGATCATCTACTGTTAGTAACACAGTAAAAAAACTTGTTCATAATTATTTGATTATGTTATTGAAAGTTCAATGTCCTCCCACGGATTCAACTCTTTCAACATATTCTGGAGTCTCTTCTCTTGACGTGTAGCCAATAGCTCGCATTCTGCTATCCTCACGAAGCGTAACGACGAACACGTCTTGTTTCTTCTCGTTCCCAGAGTATCCAGACCGCAGAGGGCGCTGAGGTGCTCAAACTTGAGCTCCGGGTAGCGACACACGCTGAGCACCTGAAGCTCGGGGAACAGGGGCGTCGTCTTCAGAGTTTCCGGGCCTCGGAGGAATAGATTCGTCAGCCGTGGACGTTCGTATGCGGGGGGACTCTAGGAAGACCCCTTCCAACCGGCATCGGTGGCTCGACTCTAGCTCACGCTTTCCTGCGGAGAATTTACCAACTAGAGCAGTAATTTAAGATAAGACTTGGGATAGGAAACGTATCGTTTATTAGTTATTAAGTTTAGCAAAAATTGTTAATCAAATTGAAAGAAATTTAAAAATATTGTTAAGGAGGATAGAAAATTTAAGGTTAAGACACATGAAAACTTGAAATGATAAAAACAGACTAAAGAACAAAAAAACTTACGTTTGATCAGTTACTTTGTTTCTCTCAAATTATATATTTTAATGTCTTCCTTTGGTATAAATTTCTTGTCTTTTCCTAAGAAGTACGTCGAAATAAATCTTTCAGTTGGATAACAAACTACTGGATCCCAGGGAGCAAATTACTTTCATTTTCTGCACCAGATAAGACTTTGGACTACTAACTATAATACTCTAAGAATATTTTCTAAATAATATATATTCGAGTCTACTAATTTCTTTTCTCTTATCACTGCATATTTAAAAATGTTATTTTGAGATACTTTATATCTTAAGTAATATATTACATAAATAAATTATAAAATATTTCAATACACACTATATTTTGTATTGCTTGAAGCTATGAAAAATCTTAATATGTGTTATCACTAATAACTTTCAATAACAATTTTTATATAATTTTAATAAAATAATGTTGAATATTTATTATTATTCATTTCTATGGTTTAAAAAAAAAAGTCAAGCGCTAAACTAATTTGTAAATATTTAATGAAGGCAAGTAATAGTAAAGAAAGTGAAAGTGAAATTGAGACTCAATGTAACGATGATCATCTGTTGAAACAGCGCTCAGAGGAGGACGAAGATCGCTCAGAAGATTTAATAAATACTAATGCCGATGAGTCTAACACCACGAAAACTACTGATCACAGTGATAAGAGTTATGTGATTGATACAATCCAAGAAATGAATAATTCATGTGACAAATTGAAAGATCCGGCTAATTGGCTCAAAGTGCTAAGCGCAACTGAACGTGATTTTATTATTTCGCAAGGACCAATCTCAACAGTATTGTACAGCTACCCTAGAGACGGTGCAAAAAGATCATTTTTCAACGTATTTTATCATCGGATTTCTACCAACGGCGAGAAAATTAGAAGACAATGGCTAATGTATTCCGAGTCTAAGGTAAGTGTATACTGTGTTTGCTCTGAGGTATTTAACACAGCGATCACCAGAACTACATTATCTGATGAAAATGGAAACTGTGATTGAAGGCACATCGGAAAAACTCTTTCCCAGCATAAGACGTCCTTTAACCACGTAAAGTGCTAAGAAAAATGAGTTTAAGCAGAAAGGAGGTTTAACACTGGCAAGGCAATTGATGAAGAAAATAAAAGAATAATTGCTCAGGAAAAAGAGCGATGGAAAAAATAATGTCCTCACGAGAGATCTTGCCATCTTACCACCTTGCCCAACACAATATGGCTTTTCGAGGAACTCACGAAACCCTCTAAAGAAAAAAAATGGAAATTTTCCCGGGATCGTAGAGTTAATTGCAAAATTCAATCCTGTTATGAAGGAACATATTTCCCGAATTTTGGGAAAAGACAATCTCAGATGTGTAACATATTTTAGAAAGAACATTCAAAATGGTTTACATATGATCTAGTTTTAAAATGGCCATATATAGCTTTCTCCACAGTTTTATTTAGATGGGGAGGAGGGGGGGGTGCAAAATGTGAGTTTTGCACACACTAAACTTTTGCCTTAGACCGGCTCTGATGTTAAGGGTATTGACTGGCAAACCCAATGGGAAGAGACCATTGGGAAGACCCAGAGGCAGATGGGACATTAGAACATTAGAATGGACCTGAAAGAGGTATGCTATAATGAGGTGGACTGGACTATCTCAAGATAGGAACAGGTGGCGTACTTTTTTAAGTACGGCCATCAACTTTCGAGTTCCTACTGCCATAGAGTAATTAATATTGATTCACAATTTTTGAACATTTAATAACTGATAGACTTGGATAAAAAAAAAGTAGTTTATCTCATAATGAATTACGCTACTTACTTCAATTTTTTTTAGCATGTTTAACTAGAACAGTCTTACCTACTAAACCTTTGCCCGTCGCGTTCCCATTTTGGGGTTATGGCCTATCCCTTCAAGTATTTAAAAAGGGAAAAAATTACCAGCTAGCTTGTAAAGTATAAATAGTTGCTCCAAATTTTACTAAAGTTTTAGTGTTACCTAATCAATTGTAGCCAAATTTGTCTGGAGGGAGAGTGAAAAACCTGACCGAAGATTCCAACCAAGTTCTCCCCGTCATCGGCATTCTAGTCAATTGTGAGAGTAGCGCCTTTAGACCACTTGGCCACCGAAGTGAGTGAGTAATCTAAATACAGCCGTGACGGTAGATAAAAGCTTCTAAAGTATCTTACATGAAATCACGTCAAAATCGGCGGGTTTATCAGATTTACTATCATCAAAAGATAGTCTTTTTAACAATAAAACTCAGTGAAACGTCGTATATTCCCTGAACTCTTTCTTTGCGTACCCCTTGGAACGTGCACACCACAGAATAGGAAACAGCGAACTAGGAACATTATTTACAGAGTAGGAGGGAATGCATGTGCTTATTTTGGTAAAGGAGTGAAATCTGGTCAAGCCTCCAGGTGAACTACTTCACTTTACATTCAATATTGTTCCCAGCCTGTGGTCTGGGTAAGTTTTTTTCATGTCATATATTTTTTCACTGCTGGCTGGCTAGGCCTGTCGTAGCTTTATATGCCTTATAATCTAACTTAGGACTTGGACAAGCACAACATCCAGTCCCATGACGTTAATGTGTCAATATGAAAGGATAAACCCACATTTCATCTATGATAAATTTTTGGCCATGCCGGGAATCGAACCCGGGGCTCTTAGCTCAGTAGACAGACATGCTACCGACTGAGCCAAGGTGTAGGATTCCAGGTGACCTACTAACTTTAAAATTATTTATTTTAGTACCGCGTCTTACTATATGTTCGGGTTATACGCTTATGTACTAATTACGCTAATTGTTTTAGGGATTAGGAAGGCTTTATTTATATGAAGTGTAACCACATTCGCGTGAAGTGAGAGTGTGACATCATTTTGTAAAAGCCAACCTCAGTATACCCGACCGAGATTCGAACCTCGATCTCCCCGCCATCAGCAGTCTAGTCTACTGCGAGAGTAGCGCTTTAGACCATGCGGCCACCGAAAGGGGTAGGAACAATTTTAACTAGCAATAGCCATGAAAGATCGGAAATTAGGAAAATAATAGAGTAGGGAAATGCATGCTATGACTCGGTCAGTAAATTGTTGACATCTCACCTGCTTTCAAGGAATGTAAAACTTAGAATATAAAAATCAATAATTTTACCGGTTGTTCTTTATGGTTGTCAAACAGTCTCTTACCTTACATGACGAAAACAAATTTAGGCTGTTTGTAAGCAAGGTACTTAGAAATATACGTGGATCAAAAAAGGGCATAATAAGGTGAACTGGATAGAACTAGCTCTATATAGGCATAGCTGGCGTAATTTTGTAAGTGTGGAAATTAACTTTCTTGTGCTTGATGCCATAGAGTACGTAAGTAGCCTAAGTAAGTTATGCTAAGTTATGCTGATGACAGGGAAATCATGATTCAAAAAATATAAATTTACTGAGATTATTTATTTTTCTAAATGGTACCCCACACTCCCTCTACGTAAATATAAATACACATCTTCTTAATAATACCTCCCTATTCCCTACCCAATTAAGGCGTGAACATGATGATGGCCCCTACGGGTAGTTAGACACGAAGAGAAGACTTTTTTTATCTCTCTCCTCTAATATAACATATTCATTCCCACCTTTTCGTGTTAAACGTACTAATGAAAAAATATATATATATTTCGCACGAACGTGACCTAGAGATAAATTAAAAACCTCCCCTCTTTACTTTTTCCTCTTTTTTCCGTTCGTCTTGAGATGTAAATTTTGAAAGTATGATTTATGGCTGCAATCATACCACAAATAAACTCTCATAAAATAATCTAAATGTAAGATACACAAATTCAAGTCCTAGTATAATTTTTTTTTAAAAACATGTCCTTGCGCAGGTCTCATTTCCTTGCGCAGGTCTCATTTCAATTCCTGAACAGACCCCGAGAAATCTCAAGAGAGAAATAAAGTATTCTCAGACTAAAATGAATGCTCACATTTTAGCTAGAAGATAAGTCTTCTGTAGAAAGAGATAATATTCTTCTTCTAATTCTGTATTCTCGTAATAACTAAAATGAGAGTTTGCTTGCACTTTTTGACGACACTTTCAGTTATTTATCGAATTCCCATTCATAAACACAAAACATTCATACAAATTAACTACAACATTATGCAACTAATAAATAATACAAGTTGGTTTTAAACATTTTTCTATTAGCATACTTTTAAATTCGTACCGTAAATATAACATTTATTCCTGGTTTACCTTTATTTTTATTATAGTGTTGTGAGGTAGAAGGGTACGCGAGATAAGGTCAGTTTTATTTAAGTTTTTCTATAAAAAAAAAGTTATGGTCAAAATAAATCAAGTATTTCTCCAGTATAAATATAGTTTAATTTTTCTTCACATGGTGACCTCAACATTTCCTGGAATTTAATGACAACCTTTTCTCATCATGTAAAAAGTGTTTTCATCAAATGCCGCTATGCTCATGACAGACAATTGTTGATATCACCTTATGTAGAAAATTAAATCAAACGTTGCTACACGAGCAATATTTCATTTATTTTGGCCAGAAAAATGTTTTAACTATAAAAACTGAAAAAAAAACTGCCATTTTCTACCGTCGCCTACATTCCCACCATAAAATAAAATCTTAATTAAAAATTGTTTTTTGTGAAAGTTTTGACTACCAAACGTGACAACAAATCAGTATTTATGGTCCTGAAGATCATATGGTTTGTCTAATGGATACATGAGAGTAGAACTGGTAACTTTTGCTGTCAACTACCAGCCCTCGTATGACAAATGGAATATAGTTCAACACGTTTATAATACAAACTCAGGCCTAAAGCCTAGTTAGGATCTAATTGAATGGCACGATGAAATCGAAAAAAAAAACTTTTTATTCCAATACGTCTTACTGGACATCTAATAAGCATTTAACTCCACTAATTGTGTAGGTACTCTCTTCAGTGGTGAAATGGTCTAAGGCATTACTCTTGTGTTAGACTGGCCTGCTGATGAGGGAAGGATTGGGGTATTAATCCCGGTCAGATCTACTGAACATGGTTTTCCCTAAATAATTTACCATTCTCCTTCCATGCAAATTCGGGTATATTACCTCTAAATTGGTTCCTTCCTCATCCTTACCATATTAGAGTAGTTATCACTAAAAGAGGAATTGTGTAGGTATGAGAGAAGTACAATTTAAAGGGAAAATACCCGAATTTACATAGAGTGAGAAACAATTTATGAATAACCACGCTTAAACCAGTTTCGGTTTCCGCGTGGTCTAACGCACTACTTACCCGCCTCGGTGTCGTAGTTATCTAACTTTCATGTTGAGCTAAACTGCCGAGGACGGGAATATTGAGGTTCGAATCTCACTTGGGTGGTTTTCCCTAAATAGTTTTTTCCACTCTCCCTCCACACAAATGTGGTTTAAATTCCTAATAATCAACCTTCCTTATCCCTTCCTAAACGTAATGGGAAAATATAGGAAAAGGTATTGTGCAGATGGCTGGATGCGCATATAGAAAGTATAGGGATACACCCGCACCAATATGTGTTCCGGAAAGGAAGCTCTACCGAAGATGCCATTGCCCGAGCAATGGATTTAGTTGATCAGACGGAGGAAAAATATACGGTGGGTGTTTTTATCGATCTCTCGGGAGCCTTCGGCAATCTTTGGTGGCCCACCCTTTTCGAGAGGCTCAGGAAGGTAAGATGCCCGAAGAACTTGTACAAGAGTTTCCTGGATCATTGCAGGAATCGGTTTGAAACCATGGGATGTCTTGACAAGAAAGTAGAAAAGGTTATCATGAAGGGATGTCCCCAGGGATCTGTCTGCGGCCCAATATTTTGGAATGTAGGGTTAGAACCGGGTCTGACAGTTCTGAAATTGTTCCCGGAAACTGCAGGAGTTGTGGCCTTTGCAGATGATCTCTTAATAATAATAATAAATGGCAAGTCAAGAAATGAGCTTGAGACAAGGTGCAACAGGGTACTGAATGACTTCAACAACTGGTGTTGAAGGGTTAAGCTGAACATGGCACCAAGCAAAACCGACTACATGATGTTCAAAGGCAAATTAAAAAGAAATCCATCCATTAGGATTGAGAATAACAATCTCAAGAGAGTAGCCACGACTAGGTACCTGGGGATACCCTTTGATAAGAAAAGGAACAACCAGGTACATATAGAACAAGCGTGCGCCAGGGCCTTAACCGTAATGCGTAAGATCATTAGTATCGGCCGGTGATGTTTCCACATTCCAATGGAGGCTATAAGTACTTATCGCCAGGCCTTAGTAGTGGCAATGGTGGGGTACGGAGCCAGCACCTGAGCCCACAGGCTAAGTAATATCCTACCAGCGAAGAAACTGCTCAGCTTACAGAGTAACGTATTTATGAGGATGACTGGTGCTTATAGATCTGTAGCCACGGATGCATTAACAACAGTATTGGGAATAAGACCGTTAGACCTGCAGGTTAGGAAGAAAGCTTCATGCTACTGGCTCAAGAGAGGAGCGTTTGAGATGATGGAAAGTTTGACTAAGGCTTTGGGGAGAACCTCAGTAGGAATAGATAGGGCCATAGAGGAGGAATGGCAAGAAAGATGGGGAACCTGTGGAACTGGTAGGTGAACATTTTCACTGTTACCGTCGATAGTGGAAAGAGTAGAACTAAAACATCTCAATTCTTCTCAGGGACTCGTTCATTTCCTGATTGGAAAGGGACCGTATAAAGCTTCTTTATACGAAAAGAGGGTGACGGAAAGTCCTACATGTGATTGTGGAAAGCTGGCAACGCCAGAACATGTGGTTCTGGAATACCCTGAAAGAAGGAGATTAGGAGAGAACTGGAATAATGCCTCATGGGGAAGACAGTTTGTACAATGATAAAGAATGAGAAGGAATGCAAGCAGCTAAATGTCTTAGTGGACAAAGTGTTGAAAGAGAAGAAAGAGAGATACGTTCGGGAAATGCTGGTGAGGAGGACGATTGCTAGCCGCGGTGCGTGAAAAGAGAGGATCAATCAGTTGGAGATGACTCAAGCGGAGTTTCAGAGATCTCTGAAGTAAGTACGAGTGAAAGTGAAGTGTAGTTTGAATGAAGTAGGTAGGGAGATAGTGTCGATCGTACACAAAAACACATATAATTACAAGTGACAGAAGAAACTGGCAAGCAGAAGTAACAAGATGAGACTAGCCGCAGTGCGTCTGGAAGGGGGACCATCGCCGGAGTTTCCAGTCTCTGAGGTGACTGAAGAAAAAAGACGGCCCACCCAAGAGTCAGCGTGTGGCGCTCAAATCAGGGAAGATGACTCAATAAGATGATGGAGCTCACCCCGAGGCAATCCAGCTCCATACTCTTGGGAACAAGAAAGAAGATGGAGAGGACAGTGGACGGACCTCCGAGAACATCGGAAGAAAGGACGGCTGCAAATGAAGCCAACGTGCACCTGTAAGGACTAAAGTAATATTAAGGAATATCATAATAAAATGTATAAAAAATGTGTCCAACACTAGAGTAATATAAGTTAGTTCTAGAATCAACCATTCAAAAGGATAGATTAGGGAAATAATTCAATCTTATTATATTATATTAGTATAGATTAAGTTTAGGATTTTCTGGCAGTGGTTTCACTAGTAGGTAGCCGGAGCTCCATCTTCGATAGGGCGCCTTCCCAGGTGACGGATAGGGGAACGCTCGCCACAGCTGGAGAGTGCCAGGTGTGGAGAGTACCGGGGAAAATAAAAATATCCGGGGCGGACCGACTGGAGTGATACAAAAATAGTTAGTGGAAACAAATTAGAGCTTAGATTAAATAGTAATAGGAGTTAATTATACCAGATTAGATAAATTAAATAAAAGGGATACCAGAAAATTGAGCAATTAACGTTTGTATAAAAATAGGACTCAGGTTAAAATTGTTAGAAACTGGGTCAAATAGTCAAGGTAGAAAAAAAAATCTCTGACTCACTAGTGTAATTAGTGTAATTAGCACATAGGCGTATAACCAGAACGGGCAATAAGACGCGGTGCTGAGAAAAACACGCTTCGTGCATCCGAGCGGGATTCAAAGTCCATCCACCTTGTCTGCATCAAATCCGTACCGCATGATCTTCACATTTATTCCTTGTACAAAACAGTGAGGGTAACAATTAATAAATATTATCTTCTCCAACACTACGCAGAATTGAACAGGAATGTGTTCTAAGCTCTTTTAACATATTTGTAAAATGACTTGTTTCTACAAAATCTTAATATAATCATGTTGATCTATTAGACACTAGTGTCATCTTTATAGTGAAATCCAAAGTCTTTCGTGCCTCGCCTGATTTTGTAGAGTGCTAATTTTGCATTTTACCCTTCTGGTATTCGAGCCAAATTATCTTGGAGTGAGTTGATCTTAGTCTGAAGCACAAATCATATACAATCACTACTACGGCTGAGGCCAACAGTTGAAAATTTAGGTGGGGTAGGCCTGTATAGTTAAAAGTCACGTGATCATTACATTTTCCCAATCGGGTAAATTGTTTCAAGACGTGAGTACTTGATTCTGACTCAATAAGTAGAGGTTATAATCTCGGTTTGACGTGTGGTTTATATTAATAGCTTTCCATTTTAAATCCAAGGAAATTAATGTTTATACATTTACTTTCACTTTCTCTTTTTATACATCAAGGTGTGATTTTAGGTTGTTACCAAAGCTAACTCCACTTGACACTGTACTAATAAATTGTTCTCTTCCATCCGGTATCATACTTGCTTTTTAAATCAAATGCACACACATATTTGTTTCACTATCCGTGCTGGACTTACTATTTAATCTAAGTTCTAATTTGTTTCCACTAACTATTTTTGTATCACTCCATCGTGCTCTGGCAACAAGCAGATGGGATTGGTCAAACGGAGAGTGAAAGTACTGGAGCAGTTTACTTTAAAAATCCCGTCAAACGGAGCTAGATTGCTTGCTCTGGCAACAGGCCACGAGCAGCCCCTGATATGTATATGTTGTCAAATAGACAGGAACAATTTGGGTTCTCTTTGGTGAGGTATTGCTGGTTGCCAGAGGGAATAGGGCTTGTTTGAACCTGTGCCTGCAAACTGTTCTCGTCCAACAGAACGTTTTATCATCCAACGGCCAGTGTGAGTTGTGAGAATCGTATGATTGATCAAATGTAAACTGATGGTTGGAATTGGACTCGACTCACCCCCGCCCAACGTGGCGTACCAGAAGCACTGAGGCACCACGTGGTCCCAGCTGAAGTCGTCCCCATCCGCGAAGAATAGGTACCTCAACCTCCTGAACCTGAGGCCGCTGCGGAGCGAGGGTTGGCCACGCGTACAACACGCGTGGTTTGGACACGTGTCCGGCGTGACGTTGCCGCAACCACTAATGACCAGCCGCTCAAGCCTGGGACAGGATTTCATGATCACGTGAACGTCTACCTCTTCTATCACCTGCGGCATACGAGTCGGATAGTCTTAGGAAGAAACTCATATGACTACTTAGAAAGCTAATAGATACATCTTAATAAATCTACAGGACGTTCCCGGATTAAACAGCTAAACTTTAGGAAGGGGTAGGAGGTCTAAAAACTAACTCAAAAAGTCATTTTCAAGCAAACAGCAAGAAACTGAATAAAAACACGGTTTATTCCAAAATAAAAGAGAAATAACACTAAAAAATATTATCTTTATAAGAAAACACCTCGGTATAAAAGTTGTGCAACAGTAAGTTATCATTAAAATAATCCTTCATTTGTTCAAATCTTTTGCTTATTATAAGAGGAATCCGATATGAAACATTCAATGCGTGAGAACATTCAATAAGACATGTGTAAGTTATCAAATAGCCACGTTATTATTTGGCTAAAGACATGAATTCAGTTTTTAAAATAATCAATTATAAATATCTACAAAAGTTGTGCAAGTTAAAATTTTAACAATAACTATTTGTTGACTACTATAGGAGTTATTCATAGTCAAATATCTTTGTTTTAAAGATCTAAGGTCATTAACAGGCTTGTTGGTCACAGTTCGTTCTATCATCGATAGGTGTAATGCTTGTGTCCAGAATGGAGGCCATCTTTTACACAAATTAAATAATACATTTAATATTTTAATTACTACATGTATTTTTATTCTATTTAGTTTTTTACTGTTTGCTCTAAAAGGAAGCGAGAAAGTGCTAATCTCCTAAGGAAACTTCGAGTTAGTTTTTTAATCCCCTATCACATCTTAAAGTTTGTCTTGTTTAATCTGGAAATACTAGCTCAACCCATTATTTGTACAGCTCTCACTTCTCATCATTTTAATAGTGACGACTATAATGTCTATCCGCCACCCATAGTCGTTCTGTATAATTTGTCAGGCTTGCAATAGCCTAGATTTTTGGTGATCAAGGAGGTCAAGGCTCGAATCTTGGTAGGGTGCACCGAGGTTTGTTTACCATGTCTGATTTACCAGTGTGTTTTCTTATCCATTCTCATGTCTACTTTCATTGGTGTAAACATGCGGATAATCCGAATGGGTTGTAAGACGAAGAGCACGGTGAAAGTATAACTTTATTTTGATATAAATACATTTTTAGATAATGCAAATTAACAAATTACAACTTTATTTAGTGTTATTTTAAAGTTATTTATAATATCTATCTAAAGTTACATAACCAGATAATATGACTTAACAATTTATTTTAGAACCGCGTCTTACCACTCGTTCAGGTTACACGCTTATGTATTAATTATGCTAATTTTTGTTAGGGATTATGAAGGTTATATTTAGATGAAGTGTAGCCGCATTTACGTGGAGGTAGAGTGGGAAACCATTTAGGAAAAACCACCCCAGTACACCCAACCGAGGTTTGAACCTAGATCTAGATCTAGATAGTATAATCTAGTGCTAGAGTAAGTAGCGCCTTAGACCACGTGGCCAACGAAGCGGGTTTTCTATAAGTGAAAGTAAATCTAGTAATTTTTCTGTTAGATAAGGTTATCCATATGACCTGCATGCCTCAGACTGTCACTCTCGTGATAGTCGGGATTGCCGATGACAAGGGGGTTGGGGCTAGAATACCGGTCAGGTGTACTTAGGGTGGCTTTTCCTAAAAGGTTTTCTAGTAATCCTCCACACAAATGCGGGTAAATTTCCTCTTAATTCAACTTTTTTCATCCCTAGCACACCAACATAATTAGTAAGGACGTATTACAGTTGGACCACGTATACCTATAATAACTTGCGTTTAAAAGTGTATCGTTAATCCCACATTAAAGTTGAGCTACGCGTTCCTTCTTGAAAATTATAAGCAAGGCGTACTGGCATACTAGCTCGGCCCCGGATGTTGTGGTGCTCCATTTTGAATGGTTATAAATGTTTTCTCCATCTGAGTGAAAAACAGCAAGGGATGGATAATAAAACGTAACAAAATGCTAAGCTAATCTAACCTGGCCTAACCTAACCTAACCTAGTCTAGCCCAAACAAGCCTAACCTAATTAAAGGATAAAAGATTGTTGGTGTCGAATCCATATTTACCCGCATGTCTAGTACCTGTTATAATCCTACTGGTCAGTAATAGCGGCCCAACTAAGCTATGAGCTTTTAGAACAAGGGGCTCCGTGGCCCAACTGTTATGCGCCGACTAGTACATATGTATACAGCCCGAACGGGTAGTAAGACGCCATGCTAAGTTTAAATTAAAATAAATATATTCTTCCTATGTAAATTGGCGTGAATGTGTCAAGCCTAGCATCAGTCGTTGAGACCTTGAGTTCGAGGGACGTCAGATTGTCAGCCCCGTGCGTCTCTAGTAAGGGGGCTATGTCACTGAAGTCAAGTAGAGTCCTCTCCCCACTCGACACGCACACGACGCTAAGCTCCTTGAGACGCCGCAACTTGACGAGGGGTGACAGCGCGTCGTGGGGTGTCGAGCAGTCATAGCGCATGCGCACATTAGTAGCCTCCGGACACAGGTGGACCGCTAGTCGCAGGGCATCCGGCGCAAGCACTGCTTCTGGAGACATCCGACATCGTACCTATCCGGACAGAGGATGGGTAGTAAGATGGTAAGATTGGTGAACGCGCATGCGCAAATCTTATTGCGTTAAGACATATTTGTATCAGGTGCTGCTCTCACAATTTCTTAATATATCTTACCCACCTCGGTGGCGTAGTTAGCTAACGCGCTAGTTTCATGTTGAGCTAGATTGCTGAGGACGCAGAGCTCGAGGTTCGAATCTCAGTCGGGTGAACTGGGGCTGGTTTTTCCTAAATGCAAATGAAGGTTCACTTCCTCTATATTCAACCTTCCCCCTTCCTAACCCACTAGCGTAATTAGTACTTAAGAGTATAACCCGAACGGGTAGTAAGACGTGGTGCTAAGTATTATTATTATTTATTACATCTGATATCTTACTTATTCGGGTAAAAATAATAATAGTAAC
>CABFWB010000405.1:291351-314877 GCA_902151455.1 Timema bartmani | reverse complement strand
ACAGTGTTAAACTGATAGATGAGGACATGTGTTATCATGATACAGTGTTAAACTGATAGATGAGGACATGTGTTATCATGGTACAGTATAAAACTGATTGATGAAGACTTTGTAATCATGATACAGTGTTAAACTGATTGATAAGGCCATGTGTTATCATGATACAGTGTTAAACTGATAGATGAGGACATGTGTTATCACAATACAGTGTTAAACTGATAGATGAGGACATGCGTTATCATGATTCAGTGTTAAACTGATAGATGAGGACATGTGTTATCATAATACAGTGTTAAACTGATAGATGAGGACATGTGTTATCACAATACAGTGTTAAACTGAGAGATGATGACATTTGTAATCATGATACAGTGTTAAACTGATAGATGAGGACATGTATTATCATGATACAGTGTTAAACTGATAGATGAGGACATGTGTTATCATGATACGGTGGTAAACTGATAGATGAGGACATTTGTAATCATGATAGAGTGTTAAACTGATTGATGAGGACATGTGTTATCATATACAGTGTTAAACTGATAGATGAGGACATTTGTAATCATGATACGGTGTTAAACTGATAGATGAGGACATGTGTTATCATGATACGGTGTTAAACTGATAGATGAGGACATTTGTAATCATGATAGAGTGTTAAACTGATTGATGAGGACATGTGTTATCAAGATACAGTGTTAAACTGATAGATGAGGACACGCGTTATCATGATTCAGTGTTAAACTGATAGATGAGGACATTTGTAATCATGATAGAGTGTTAAACTGATTGATGAGGACATGTCTTATCATGATACAATGTTAAACTGATAGATGAGGACATTTGTAATCATGATACAGTGTAAAACTGATAGATGAGGACATGTGTTATCATGATACGGTGTTAAACTGATTGATGAGGACATGTATTATCATGGTACAGTGTTAAACTGATTGATGAGGACATTTGTTATCACAATACAGTGTTAAACTGATAGACGAAGACATTTGTAATCATGATACAGTGTTAAACTGATAGATGAAGACAAGTGTTATCATGATACAGTGTTAAACTGATTGATGAGGACATGTGTTATCACAATACAATGTTAAACTGATAGATGATGACATTTGTAATCATGATACAGTGTTAAACTGATTGATGAGGACATGTGTTATCACAATACAGTGTTAAACTGATTGATTAGGACATGTGTTATCATGATACAGTGTTAAACTGATAGATGAGGACATTTGTAATCATGATACAGTGTTAAACTGATTGATGAGGACATGTGTTATCACAATACAGTGTAAAACTGATAGATGAGGACATGTATTATCATGGTATAGTGTTAAACTGATTGATTAGGACATGTATAATCATGGTACAGTGTTAAACTGATTGATGATGACATGTGTTATCATGATAGTGTTAAACTGATAGATGAATACATGTGTTATCATGATACAGTGTTAAACTGATTTTATTAGGACATGTGTTATCACAATACAGTGTTAAACTGATAGATGATTACATTTGTAATCATGATACAGTGTTAAACTGATTGATGAGGACATGTGTTATCACAATACAGTGTTAAACTGATAGATGAAGACATGTAATATCATGGTAAAGATTTAAAATTATAGATGAGGACATGTATTATCATGGTACAGTGTTAAAATTATAGATGATGACATGTATTATCATGGTACAGTGTTAAAATTATAGATGATGACATGTATTATCATGGTACAGTGTTAAACTGATTGATAAGGACATGTGTTATCATGGTACAGTGTTAAACTGATAGATGAGGACATGTGTTATCATGGTACAGTGTTAAACTGATAGATGAGCACATGTGTTATCATGGTACAGTGTTAAACTGATTGAGAAGGACATGTATTATCATGGTACAGTGTTAAAATTATAGATGAGGACATGTGTTATCATGGTACAGTGTTAAACTGATTGATAAGGACATGTATTATCATGGTACAGTGTTAAACTGATAAATGAGGACATGTGTTATCATGGTACAGTGTTAAACTGATAGATGAGGACATGTGTTATCATGGTACAGTGTTAAACTGATTGATAAGGACATGTATTATCATGGTACAGTGTTAAACTGATACATGAGGACTTGTGTTATCATGATAATGTGTTAAACTGATTGATGAAGACATTTGTAATCATGATACAGTGTTAAACTGATTGATGAGGACATGTATTATCATGGTACAGTGTTAAACTGATAGATGAGGACATGTGTTATCATGATACAGTGTTAAACTGATTGATGAGGACATGTCTTATCATGGTACAGTGTTAAACTGATATATGATGACATGTGTTATCATGATACAGTATTAAACTGATCGATGAGGATATGTGTTATCATCGTACAGTGTTAAACTGATTGATGAGGACATGTGTTATCATGGTACAGTGTTAAACTGATTGATGAGGACATGTGTTATCATGATACAGTGTTAAACTGATTTATGAGGCTTAGCGTTATCATGATACAGTGTTAAACTGATAGATGATGACAGTTGTAATCATGATACAGTGTTAAACTGATAGATGAAGACATGTGTTATCATGATACAGTGTTAAACTGATAGATGAAGACATTTGTAATCATGATACAGTGTTGAACTGATATATGAAGACATGTGTTATCATGATACAGTGTTAAACTGATTGATTAGGACATGTGTTATCATGATACAGTGTTAAACTGATAGATGAAGACATTTGTTATCATGATACAATGTTAAACTGATTGATGAAGACATGTGTTATCATGGTACAGTGTTAAACTGATTGATGAGGACATGTATTATCATGGTAAAGTGTTAAACTGATTGATGAGGCCATGTGTTATCATGATACAGTGTTAAAATGAAATATGAGGACATTTGTAATCATGATACAGTGTTAAACTGATAGATGAAGACATTTGTAATCATGGTACATGGTTAAACTGATAGATGAAGACATTTGTAATCATGATACAGTGTTAAACTGATTGATGAGGACATTTGTAATCATGATACAGTGATAATCTGATAGATGAAGACATTTGTAATCATGGTACAGTGTTAAACTGATAGATGAAGACATTTGTAATCATGGTACAGTGTCAAACTGATAGATGAAGACATTTGTAATCATGATACAGTGTTGAACTGATAGATGAAGACATTTGTAATCATGATACAGTGTTAAACAGATTGATGAGGACATGTGTTATCATGGTACAATGTTAATCTGAATAATGAAGACACTCGTAATCATAATATAGTGTTAATCTGATTGATGCATTTACACTTGTAATCATAATACAGTGTTAATCTGATTTATAAATACTACTTTAGTCATAATAGACTGTTAAACTTATTGATGAGGATATACGTAATCAATACAATGTTAAACTGATTGATAAAGACATATTAAATTATGATATAGTGCTAAATTGATTGATAAGGACATATGTATCCAATATACAATGTTAAACTGATTGATAACTACACATATAGTTATGAAACAGTGTTAATTTTATTGATAGGGACATATGCTAATATGATATAGTGTTAAAGTAATTGATAGGGTCATATATAATAATAATAATACATTGTTAATCTTATTGATAATTACACTTATTACAATGATAAGGTATTAAACTTATCTCTAAGGACATAAATAGTCATGATACAGTGTTAAATTTCATAATAGATGTTAAATTAATCAATAAATTCACATGTAATAATGATACATTTTTAAACTGATTGATGAGAAAAAATTATCATAATAGATTGTTAAATCTATTGAAGAGGACATATATAAGGGCAAGATACATTGTTAAATCGATTGATAAGTACACCCTTAGTCATGAAAGTGTTTTGAACTTATCATTATGTACGCCTTTAATCATGATACGGTGTTAAACTTATTAATAAATACACATGTAAATATGAAAGTTTACTAAACCTATTGTTAATTACACCTATAACATGATAGATAGTTAAACTGATTGATAAAGACATATTTAAATATGAAACATTGTTAAACCGATTAGTTAAGACATATCTAAAAATTATACATTGTTAAATTCATGATGAGAACATATAAAATCAAGATATAGTGTTAACGGATTTATAAGTACACCCGTAATCATGATAGAATGTTAAAATGATCGATGAAGACATGTGTAATACTGATTGTTAAGTAAACATGTAATAGCAATACAGTGTTAAACTGATTCATGAAGATATATGTAAATATTATACTATGTTAAACCTCTTGATGAAGTCACCTGTAATCATGATATAGTGTTTAATTTATTGTTAAGGACCACTGTAATCATAACACAGTGTTAAACTGATTGCGGAGGGCACCTATTACCCCGATACAATTTTAAACTGATTGCTGAAGATACCTGTAATGATGATACAGTGTTAAATTGATTGATAAGGACATCCGTAATCATGATAGAGAGTTAAACAGATTGATAAGGACATGGTACTTTGTCTGTCAGTCACCTGTCATGCTTGGTTGTGTGTATTGGCTTGACTTCCAGTGCGTGTGACAGATGAAAGGAAGCCTCATGCGTTCTACCACGAGATTAGGCAACGACAGAGGGTACCATCGCGGTGTGGCCAGACTCCCGTTACTATAGCTCGCAGCTTCTGGGACAGGAAGGACGTAGTCGCTGTACAGCAGGAGACATAGCAGTTGAGCCACGTTCTGGCAGAGATTCTTGTCTCCGTGGAACAGCAAGGCGGCTATGGGCACGAACAAACTCCTTTTGATACTTTCTCATTATAACAAAATCAAAAAGGTTTAGAAGGTTTCAATTTTTTTTTTGGTGGGATTTATTCTAATACTTAACGAATCCGAATCTTGGAAAAAATGTTGATCAAAAGAGAGAAAAATATAGTGGAATAATAGAAAATATAATTAATAACTAGTATAGATGTGTGAAGCTTCAAAAATCCAACTTAGCTCCGAATAAATATCTGCTTCGACTTTGCTTAAAAAAAAATTCCGGCTTCGAAGGTTACAATGCTTCGCCAATAAAAAATATTGACAGCTAAAATACTCAATCTAGGTTCATTTACTGCCATTCTGAGCTGTTTTGTACATTACAAACTAATATTCATACTAAACAAATCCTAAGTAGTTAAATCATAAGTTATAATAGTAATATCAGCACCTATGAGTGAGAGTGAAAGGGCCTACTAATTTTTCCAGGAAAGGTGTTTTCACATACCTTCCAGGGTTCTTTTACACATCATAATTGACATGGGACCGACGGCTTTACTTCTCCTTCGAAACAAGGAGTGCTAGGGATTTTTATCGCTCAAGAAAAATTCGTAAACCTCGGCCAGGTTTGAACCCATAAACATCGTGTCCTGAGTCAACAGTTATCACTACTAAAACCAAATATTACCAACAATTGGCTAATAAAACATTTTCCAATTAATTCTAGTGCAAAAAGTTATGTAATTTAAGCATAGTTTGATATTTTTTCAAGCATAAAATATGAAACAAAAAATATTAGAGCTTTGATTGCTCTTCAAGAATATTTCATATATTTGATATGAATTGAAAAAATGGAACTCACAAACCCACCATAACTGAAAGTTAATTTCTTTGCTCTGATGCATTCATTATAACATTAGTAAATTAATTTGAATATTGATTTATTGGCCCTTGGGCCTGGTTCTTAAGTTCATAATATAATTCTGTTGGGCCTAAACCATCAATCAACAGCATCAGAGCTCTAAATTAAGTTTCAAACCAATATTTTGCAACCCATTACTGTGGCCGCGTGGTCTATGGCGCTACTCTAGTGGTTGACTTGACCGCCAATGACAGGGTGATTGATGTTTGAATCTCGGTCGGGTGAACTGAGTGTGATTTTTTTCAAAATGGTTTTGCACTCTACCTCCAAGCAAAATGGCACACTTCCTCTAAATATAGCCTCCCTAATCCCTAAAACCATAAGCGTAGTTATTACATAAGCATACAGCCCAAACAGGTAAGACGTGGTGATATATATATTTTTAATCTTTAATCCTCCAATCTCCTTAAGAATTCGAAGAATTTAATGATTAAAGTATTCGAGAACTCTATCAATAAATATTATAGGTATTAATTTAAATCCTCAAATAATTTTTGTGGTAGTGCAAGGCCTGTAAGTTTCTTTATGAATTCTCAATTTGTCTTGAAAGATAATGCCTTTTCTTAAATTTCTGAGAAACTTATTTAAATATAAACGCATATAAGATAAGATACCATACACATTATATAAAAAAAAACTACGGTCGTTAATCTCAGTTTTCTAGACTGGAGCCGCTACTTTTTGATTCAATAGCTCCTCATTTGTCCCCACTAAGCTGAGTTGACACTTTTCCTGACCTACAGCCTCACAGTTTAAATCTAGAAGCACCACGGTTCGGAACCCTGGACCTCTGGATGTGTAACCAGGAACTCTGACCACTAGACCATAGAGGAGGTATGTTACATTATATGTTTAGTTAAATGCTTTGTGATAACTTTTTGAGTATTGAACATTGAAAGGAGGACATAAGGGCAAGGTCTACACACCAGAAAATTGTAGTCCTCAAAGTTCACAACTAAAACACAGTAAAACACATAATTATGTAATTTTCGGGGTACATCAGTCCTCTTCTTCAGCAAAAGAGAGTAAAACAGACTGGTCTACCTCTAGCCAGCATTGCATTACCCATTAGGCAGACTAGGCACGTGATTTTTGGGGGTACAACATTTATAAAAAATCAAATTGTTTACAGCAGTGCCCTTTCCGAGATATGAAGTCACGAGATGTGAAACCGAAACCTTTGTCTTCAACATGAATGACCATAATTCTCACTAAAACAACACACACGGACTCAGTCGTAGCTGAAGCTTGCTTGTTATAAAGAGCTAGTGTTTTGTTAGAGTTCTATTGTGTCTACTATTGCCATCTGTCGGCTTATAATCGAGTCATTAATATGCGAAGCCGTGCCAGATATAGACAATCACAACCATTTATCACAGTGGTCATATAATTATAGGAGATATACTGTAAATAGTAGCAATAACTAGACCTACAACATTATTATTTGTGTCCTTTAACAAATAAAAGTATGAGGTTTTGGTGGGTGTGGGTTGTGAGGGGAGGGGGGGCTCCTAGAGCCCATGTGCCTGTGGGCGCCATATTTCTAAATGCGACCCTGCCTCTAGCCATGGTGCCATAGTCCAGATTGTGTTTTACTCTCTTCTGCTGAAGAAGGGGACCGATGTACCCCAAAAATGTCCTAATTATGGGTTTGTGTTTTAATTATAAACTTTTGAGGCCTTCAATTTTCTGTTAAGTGTGTATTCCTGACCTTATATCCTCTTTACAATTTACAATTTAACTAAATACAACCATTTGGCACCATTTTTCCTTTTGAATTCTAAGTTTGACTAATAGTATTAATAAAATTATAGAATATTAGGAAAATGGTAGAGCACTTCCTGAGGAAGATGCTACAATAGCATCGAAATATTGAAGTGTGTGTAAATATGTGTCAGTGTTGTTACTTTTATTTGTGCTCTACCATTTTCCTAATATTCTATCATTTTATTTATCACTAAATGTTTTTGCTCAATGCACTTTTTTCATACATAATAAGTTCGACTAATATATTTATTTTTTTAAATCTATTTACACTTTTAGATAAAGACCTAGTTTAATAATAAGATATTCAAAGAAGTGTTTATGTACATATGCAAATTTTAAAATGCAAATCTCTTACACTCAATAACCATATTTCTGCAGCATATATGACTTTACCTTACATCCATTAATGTTTCCAGCCTGTGGTCAGTTTTTTATTCAAGTAATATATTATCCACTACCAGCTTGCTAGGTCTGTCATAGCTTCATATGTCTTATAATATAACTTAATACTAGGACAGGCACAACATCCAGTCCCCCGGCCGTTAATACATCAACGTGAAAGGGTAAACCCCATATTTCACCAATGATACATTTTTCGGCCATGCCGAGAATTGAACCCAGGACGCTTAACTCAGAAGACCGACATGCTACCATCTGAGCTAAGGTGTCGGATAGCATATATGACTATGGGTACAAAGTTGTACCCTTGACACTAGTATACCCCAACCTCCAAGTGAGTTTCCTTCCGTTTCATCTTGTTGGATAAATTTTTTTCCAAACATTTTACACGTTTAAAAAAATAGAATAAGATAAAATTAACAGTGAGTATTATTTGCGGTCACCTCGTATGATGCAGTAGAACACCGACTCTTGAGCGGAGAGCTCATGTCTAACGCCAGGGTTGAAATGCGCCAAGTTCTTCAGAATGCTGATCACAGGAATGGCCGAGTCCGGATAGTTGTTGAATTCTTTCTCAACCTTAGTAAATGGCAAGTATGAAAATAAAGTGCAAGAAGTAAATTATTAATAGGCAACTATAAAATAAATGTGATAAAATTTAGGCGTGTGCGAAGCATCAAAAACTTCTGACTTTGCTTTGAATTGCAAAAGCGGACTTCACATACCCTTCATTAAATTAAGTAAAAAAAAACTACAAAACAATATTATGATAACTAGAGAATTAGTGGCATTGATACGAGATTAACCAAGATAGCTCAATTCAGTAGGGCATTGGCATTCCAAAACAAAGGTCCCAGGCTCGATTCTCATGACCTAGTTGTCATCTCTCAATTAAATGAAACTTTTATCGGTTTTTTTAGCACCGCACCTTTCTACCCGTTAGGGTTGTACGCATATGTACTAATTACTCTAATGTGTTGCGGAAGCGGAAGGTTGTTGATCACAGTGGTCTTGGGGTAAAGTGCTCGCCTCAGGACCCGATGTTTGTGGGTTCAAACCCAGTTGGGGTCGACAGATTTTTCTTGACCGATGAAAATCCATAGCACAATTTCCTTCAGAGGGGAAGTAAAGCCGTCGGTCTCATGTCGATTATGGCATGTAAAAGAAACCTGGAAGGTATGTGGAATTAAATACCTTCCCAGGAAAAATTGGTAGTTCCTTCCGCTCTCGCTCATAGACATTCTTGAGTGCTGATTTAGTCAGTCGATTCAAAAAGTGCACGTTAAGATTGGGATATAGGGGACGAGAGAAAATGTAAGTGTTTTTGCAGTTTTTAATAGCACAACTTTTTTTGGCTAAAGTTAGTAAAATATTTCTCCGATAATAACGTTTATTTTAATTTTCTTCACACGGTGATATCAACAGTTGTTGAATATCTGTCATGAGCATAGCAGCATCAGATGAGAAACTTTTGAAATGATAAAAAGTTGTCATTAAATTCCAGAACCACCTCAACAGATATTCAACAACTGTTGATATCAACACGAGAAGAAAATTAAACTAAACGTTGCTAGTGAAGCAATGTTTTATTTATTTTAGCTAAAAAAAATGTTTTGCTTTAAAAAAAATGCAAAATCCCTGGCCTTTTCTCGCGAACCCTTCCATCTCACCCTAAATATCTCGAATAAATAAATAATAATAATAAGAAGGTTGAATTTATAAGTGTACCAGCATTTTAAAGTAGAGAGAGAGTGGAAAATCATTTAGGAGAGGTTAGACTCGTAATCCTGGCCGGGATTCCAAACCCGATCTCAACTATCAACGGTAGTCAAGTCTATTGTGAGAGTGACACCATAATATCTGTTATTTCATGAACACAGTTTTAATTTTTATGTTAGTGAAAATAATAAATTGCAGAGGATGTTATTTATTATTCCAAATTGCCGCAGGCTCGCTAAATAATACAGGCTGTAAAGTAACCTCACCATAGCGCTCTGGAATATTTTGAGGACAGTCTCCACTCCTCCTTGCTCCATGAAGGGTGTGTGCAAGGAAGGATCCTCCAACATGGCACTGATCTGAGTTAGGGCCGATTTTCGCACCACGGGCTCCACAAACGAACTCTCCAAAAGTTCTACGACTTGACAAAGACTGCTGGCCTGAAATAATATGTAGTTATCAGAAACTAGAATTCTATTGGTTTTTTTTCCATTATCATGTAGAGAAAGTATTGTAATCATGAACATTTTCAACATTGAAATTAATGACGAATCTTGACACTTTATGTGACCTAAACCAGAAAAAAAAAAGTTTGTGTAGTATTAATTGTGACCTCTATTCCTATGATAAATTTTAAACTGCCATAATTGGCAAAAACTAGGAATGGATGGGAATGAGATTTTTATGTCGGGTTGGGAACGGGAACGGGAAATGAGTCAAAATATCGCGATCGGGAAATTATAAAAATGACGCTTTGGATTAATTCTATATTAAAAATATAAATTGTTTTATACTAATATGATAATACTTGTAAAAGCTTTTACTTTAAATATAATAGCCTACAAATAATATATCATAGAAACATATTAATATAAATAGGGCTGTGTGAATAGCATTTTTTATTGAAACAAATAGTAACATTTTGAATAAATCTTGACTAATACAAATTGAATAATTAATTTTGATACATTATTTTTATTAGTTAATCTCTTTTGAAATTGGTGTTTTATATTTAACTACCAATTGGAAGAGTGCAAAAGAGTAAAAAAAAATTGCCTTTCTTAAATATCCTCTAAATCTTAAATGTTCTCTATTTTAACACCTCTTAAAAGTTATCTAGGTTCGAAACACCTTAAATATTCTTTAGGTCCAAAAGCCCTTAGGTTATCTAGGTTTGAAATACCTTAAATATTCTTTAATTATGAAACCCCTTAAATATTCTCTATGTATGAAACCCCTTAAAACTTCTCTATGTTTAAAGCCCCCTTTAATTTCTTCAAGAATTGACTCCCCTTAAAGGTTCTTTGTTTAACACCCCTGTAATCTCTACTCTTTGTTTGGTTGTTAACACCGGACAGGCTGATGCTCATAAATGGTTGACCTTGGCAAGCTACTTCCTCCCACATTTCTATGTCCCAAAAGATGGTAGAGTATAATATATCTCTGTCCTTTTCTAAATCTTTAAGCTCTTTCTCTCTTGGCTGAACCTAACAAACAACTGTTGATAGACAGAGCACATTGACTCACCACAGGCAGTTTGCTACAGAACAAAGAAGATGACTGTCTCCAATAGAGATTGAGCGAGTAGTACCTGCTTAAACAAAAAGTGGGCTTTATTTCCTGCCCAAACCCTTGCCGGGAAAGGGTCCTTCCCGCCTGATTCTCGGGAATGGATAAATTCCCCACATTTTACCAAGGTTTCTGTATACCGGCCACCCCTAGCAAAAGCCAGATTAATCTGTGAAAATGGCAGCCCTAGAATGAGATTTAACTACAAAACGATTTAACTATAACACAGATTTTAACATAGCAGTTATTTAAAAAAAAAAAAAATTGATAAATTAACGAATGGGGACTGGATGTTGTCTTTGTCCTAGTCTTAAGTTACATTATAAGGCATATGAAACTATGATAGGCCTAGAAAGCCGGTAGTGGGAAATATATGGTTTGAATAAAAACTGACCTAAGACACAGATTGTAAACAGTAATGGTTGTAAAAATGTACATACATATACAAAAGATACTTTTCTGTAACTATGTGTGTTATGTAATTTATAGCTTTTTTTTAACCTTTAACTCTTTAGAGGGGTATTCATTTCATATCTGAAATATGCTTATCCGAAGGTGTGCATCACCCTTTATTTCGGTTTCAATACCTCATAAAAAGCATCTGTAACCCTTTTATCAACCATCTTCAATGGTTTCTCGACCATGCAGATATTGTTGAGCACAACACCGCGAAGGGCGGAGAAATTCGGAAGCTTCTCATAAGACTTCTCTTCTTTTGTCAGCAGCCATGTGAGTCGAGCGATCGCTTCGTCCCGTAGCAAGGGCTCGGTAGAAAACAACAGGCAGAGGTTTCCTTTCAATGCCTGCACACAAACAAGATTTTAAACTTTTCGTAAGTTTAACATAACACGAGTGTTATAATTAGAGACTCCAGTTTGTGGTGAAAAATTCTCATTTTTAAGTGAGAGAAAAATTAAGGCTAAATTTACCATTCTAAAATTTAAAATATTCGCCTTTGATTACAATATGACTGTCATAAAAGCAAAGGCACACACATATTTTACTTCTTCACCAATGGCCTTTGGTTGATGATATATAATGGAAACTTTGTAATAACAATTTCCAGCAAAAAATAAAAATTATTTTGTCTTCTAGTAAATAAAAACAAATATAATTTTTATTTTGTTAAATCTCAATTAGAAACCGACATAGTTGACCATTATTCACGAGTAAAAGGTCAAGTAGTCAATTTCACTAAGATATCCAATTTTGTTTTATTTCATGTGAGTAAAATATATTTAAAAATAATATGGACTTTAAAAATGGTTTGATATTCAATTTATATGATAGTAAAAAGTTCGTAAAACATATCTCGTGATATTTTGGTGACTCTCCTTATAATATTTAGAATAAGGAAAGAGAGGGGAACACAATAAAAGAACAAACAAAATATGGCTTTTACATTAAAAAAAAACACAATTCACACTTTACAATGTTGCCACTGCACAAAAGGGGATTGCCTCTTATAAAAACCATCATTATTGTTCTAAGACTTCAACCGAAGATTTGTTCTACTGGAACTTTTCGAGAGGGAGAGTGAAAGGTGTAATGAAAACTTCCCAAAGAGGATAGAAAGAGCGAGGTGTTTGTTTCTTTTATGTGTTTCTATCCACATTTTCTTATACCTTCTTCCAAACATAAAACAGTCAACTCATAAAGCAAAATGAGGTTTTCTTTATAGAAATCCAATATCTCTAAAGCCTCGTTTACACGGGTCAAGTTTACTGGTGTCACATACTTTAGGTTAGCAAGCTTGACTTTTAGTATCAGTTCACACGGAGACAGTAGTAGCATAAAGTACTTGAGCACACTTCCAAAGGAACCCATCAGTCAGTCATTTACAGAAGAGGAAAATATGTCGTGCTGTAGTGAAAATATTAGTGCAAGCATTAAGTACTGATTTAAATGATGATTTACTTAAAGCAGTTTCTCTTAACAGTTTGTTAGAATATTTGCTGAGATTGATGTTCCACAGTATGCCATATTTTGCGTAAATACCCAAGAACTTATGTATGTCATTACCACTCCACTTACTCATTCTAAAGGTGACCTGGTGGTCTAGGGGTAAGGTGTCAGACTTCTGTACTGAGGGGCCGAGGTTCAATCCTCGGCACAGATTTATCTGAATGCCAAACCCTTCCTTCACCTCTGACAAGATGTGTATTAATCACAACTTGTGAATGTGAGGAATGCCAGGCCTACACCGTGGTTTGGATCCCACGTTAAACTGTAAGTCCTCCATTTTCATCTTACAATCACCCTACCATTACACATTAGCGTAAGTGTGTATAACCCGAAATGGGTGATAAGACGCGGTGCTAATAGTGATGATGATGATGATGATAATAATAATACTCATTCTAAAAACAACCCAAAATACAATCAAAAGAACAGAAATGAAAATCACAAATAACTTGTACACTGGTGAGAAAACAAAGCAAGACTGTACTCTCTACTGTCCAGCTTGTAGGCAACAAGCCACACTAGCTGTTTGGATGGGGAAAGTACCAGAGGGGAGTGAGTCACGTGACCTTCAAGCGACCACTAAAGTAAACTCTTCTCCAACTTTACTTTCCACTGTCCGAACAGCGGAAAGTGAACTTGACCACACTGTTTGCAGAGGGACATTACCGGTAAAGTTGCTCGTCTTCAACTACTTGATGCCAGTAAACTTGACCATTGTAAACGAGCCTTTAATTAAGGTTAGTGTGCTGGCTATACCTTATAATTTTAACCGTAATATTTAACTAATGATATCTACATGGCATTCGCATTATGCTCTAGTAAAAACGACCAGGTACTTTGAAGCATGGAGCACTTATTTACTCACAGTCAAAGTCGGAAGCAGTATGGAAGAGCTGACGTCGGGATCCAACATCTTTGAAACAGACCGACCGAGCGCCGATACTTTGTCAGCGTAACAGAGAAGTAGAGGCAGCGCCGGAATCAGGTTCTCAAGAAACTTCCTCCACATTTGGTCGGACATCAAGAACTTACCCTTAAGCAGGTGGATTAATATTTCCTCGGCAAACTGTTGAACCTGTAGATATATCGTGTTTGATAAAACATGTGAAGAGGATGTCAAAGAAAATGATGGAGATGAAGAGTGTAGGAAAAAGACCGCAAGGGAGGTCAAGAAAGAGATGGGTGGAGCAGATAACAAATAGTGTTCAAGTGAGAGGAGAAGAATGGAAGAAATTAAAGGAGAAAGGATGGTGGAAAGTTAGAGGAAGATGGAAGAATTTTACTAAACTGAGCCGGCCACAGGTTGGAAACAGTTTTTGTTGTTATTGTTGTTGATGATGATGATGCTCATGATAAAACAATGAATTGGGGAGGGAAGTATAAAAGCAATGGTGTTTGCGGATGACCTGATGATAGGGGCCTATGAGGAGAAAAAAATTCAGGAGAAGTTGGATGCATGGGATGAAGTGGTGGAGCGGTATTTGCTTAACCGAAACTGGTTCAGCACTTTTTATTCTAGTTATTAGAGGTTTTACTGGAATCCAAAATATAAAAAATCATAAGGTAAATAAATATAAGTAGATACAAATTCATTTGAGTGGAGAGAGGATGTAAAACCACTGTAAAAAAAAAAAAGCAGGGGATGGTACTGGATGCAATCTAAATGCATAGTTAAATCTGCCGATAACAAACCTTTTTATTTGTGGACGTGGCACCGTGACAAATGATTTCAATCAGTATTCGGGTGTTGAAAAGGAACACAAGTTGGGCAACACTATTAGATGGATGGACAGAGTCGACACCCAGGGTAGCCAAGACGGATTTATGGCAGCAACTGTACATTTCTTCTTTAATATCTTCCTCGCCGTGGGCCAACAGTTTGAGAAGGACATTCGTGCACACTTGATGAGTTTCTTCATCCAAGGACCAGCTGGTGAGGAATATGGTATCGAAACATAAGTATCAATTTACTATACTCATTTTTTATCTGACGTATTTAATGTACACTTTCTAAACCTACTGATTATATCAGCACATAACTTATAAACTAACTTATATCTAGAACAGACCCAACATCAAGCCCCCGGCCATTAATTCATCATTGTAAAAGGGGAAAGCCACCTTTCACCAATGATTAATTTTTCAGCCTCCAGAGGAATCGAGCCCGAGACCCTTAGCTCAATAGACAGACATGCTACCGACTGAGCTAAGTTGCTGGACCGTACTCATTTAAAGCATTGAAAGAAAATTTTTGATAATAGTAGGTATCAGTATCAATTTTATTTTCGGGAAACAGGCTCTTTTTTTAATAATACAGTCATAGTAAAAATAACAACTATGCGCCGTAGTAAACATTTATATAATTACTAAAACAATTCCACCTTTCCTGTACCTTCTTCCAAATATAATGCTATTGCCTCATATAGCGAAAAGAGGTTTTCCTTATTGAGATAAAATAATAAAAAATATTACGATTTAACTACTATTTTTCAGTATTATTATGGTATAGTATATATTGTGGAAGAATTTCCTAGACCAGCTTTTAAAACCATTCTTTGATGATGAAGTTAATTTAAAGTTACTAAAAATTTTTTTTAGCACTGCATCTTACTACTTGTTCGGGTCAAATGCCTATGTACTAATTACGCTAATGGTATTAGGGATTCAGAAGGTCATATTTAGATTAAGGGTACTCACATTTGTGTGGATAGAAAGGGAAAATCCATTTTGAAAAAAACCACCTTCAGTACACCCTACCGAGATTCAAACCTCAACCTCCCTGTCATTGGCATTTTAGCCTACTGCGAGAATAGCGCTTTCGACCACGCAGCCCCTTAATCGGATGGTTATTTAATTGATAAATATGAGGGAAGAGAACGTAAGGGAGATCAAAGAAGAGATGGGAGGAACAGATAGCGGCAAGTGTGCAAGTGAGAGGAGGAGAGTGGAAGAGAGTGCAGAAGGAAGAATGGTGGAAGGACAGAGGGAGATGGTGGCATTTTACTAAACGGACCTGACCACAGGCTAGAAACAGTTTTTCTCTCCTTCGAGCATCCTTATCTGATCAAATAAATACTTAAGTCAATTACGAGTGAAGATAACAAACATGTTGTTTCTTTCCATACCAATATAATACGAGGTTTAAATATTAATAGCAGCAGTCCGACACCTTAGCTCAGTCGATAGCGTGTCTATCTACTGGTAGAGCAGTGGCACGCTAAGACAAAGATCTTGAGTTAAATTCCCATGTACAGGTGTAATTTTTCAACTATTTAAATTAGTTTAGATAAATATAATTTTTGATTATTTTTTTTTCATTCAAATAAATTACAGAATGGTATATAAATATATAACACCTGGTCAGTTCATTTGCCACATAGTCTAACGCACTACTCTCGTGTTGGGCTAGACTACCAAAAAAGGGAAGATCGGGGCTGGACTCATGAAAAAAGATTAAAAATGTTAATGTTGAGAAATCTAGAATTGGGGTTAAAATGTAAGAATCAAAATCGATAAAACTTTTACTATACATTTTGTTATGAGTTAACTTTGCCAACATACCCATTCATTTTTTTGACACAAACAGCGACACAATACCGAACCAAGTTTAGATTTCTGTGCAGCGGCAAACTTGTCAACGCCTCTTCCAAGACGACAAAGAATATTCCTGGTTGAAGTTTGTCATAGTCTTTGAGAAACTTCACAGCCGCCCTCATGGAGTTACAAAGTTTCACAGTCTCATTGTAGCAACGAAGAGCCATCTTTTCTCGATCATCACCAAATTTCTACAGAAGAAAATTAAAATGAAGCAAATGTGTTTGTATAAGGATGGAACCCTCGAATCTCTAAAATTCTTAAGGAAATTTGAAACTCGAGGATTTGAGAAAATATCGGATTCAAGACTCAAATCTTAAAAAAAAAAAACTATTGAAATTTGTTTTAAAGCTCTAATACTACTTATTGATGGTTCAGACTCGAAATAAATATAGGACAAATCAACAACCAGACTCCAGACCAGTAATTTAACACTTAACTGGATGTATGAATGTTATTATGAATGGATTATAAGAAGAAATGTTAACATTTAGTTAATAATTGTATTTTCTACTATTCCATCATAGAGAGTGGGGCCAAAATAATTAGAGAATTTGTAACTTAAAAATTAACACTTTAATTGAAAAGTAAATATTCAGTAGATACACTTTATCACTTTACAAAGATAACGTCACTCAGTTGAGCTCCAATGAGCGTCAAACAAACCTCAGCATGTTGTACATCACTTTCCTCAGCATAGATCGTCTAATTGTTTCTGCCCCACCCTGCATTTCTTTCCCCTCTGAAGTTCACAATTTGTACCACCTCATTACACCCTATCACCACCTTGAGCTCGATATATTGTCACTTGTGCTAGGTTCTTGTTTAATAAACTTCACTTGAAAGTTTGAACTTGATTATCATTATCATCATTAACTGTTTCCAGCCTTTGGCCAGGTAAGTTTAAAAAAAAATGCCTTCATCTTCCTCTGTCCTTCCACCCTTCTTGCTCCTTTAATTTCTTCCATTCTTCTCCTCTCGCTTGCACACTTTCTGTTATCTACTCTAATTACATGCCCCTGCCATCTCAGTCTTGCTTCCTCCACTATCTCAAGTACTCCAACATCCTCATTACATGTCCATACCATCTCAGTCTTGCTTCCTCTACTATCTCATGTACTCCAACATCCTCATTACATGTCCATACCATCTCAGTCTTGCTTCCTCCACTATCTCATGTACTCCCACATCCTCATTACATGCCCATACCATCTCAGTCTTGCTTCCTCTACTACCTCATGTACTTCAACATCCTCATTACATGACCATACCATCCCAGTCTTGCTTCCTCTACTATCTCATGTACTCCAACATCCCCATTACATGCCCATACCATCTCACCCTTGCTTCCTCTACTATCTCATGTACCCCCACTCGTTCCCAGATAACTTTATTCCTAATCTTGATTCTCCTAGTGACAGCTAACCATGCTTTCTATGGCCTCCACTTTCCTAGTCTCTTTTACATTCACTGTCCATGTTTCTGTTGAATGTGTGACAATGGGTACAAAGTGCGCCCTGTACAACACTTCCTTACACTTCAAGAGCACTTCTCTTCCCCAGAGCACATCATTTACACACCTATTTACACAACTCCGCCTGTTGCCCTCTTCTTATTAGTTTAACCTCGATATTTTTTTTAGTTAGATATTTATTTGATTACCTTGGCATAGTTGAGGATGTCTGTATGAACATCGGGGTACAAGGTCGTCAAAGGCAGGTCGAACAAGCTGTCCAACAGCACCGCCTTCAGTTTCCTGGGGATCACTTGAACAACTAGATCCTGGGGGACCAGAACTACCAGAAGTTTACGTGTGAGGGCTATCAGTTGCAAGTAGCCCAGCCTCATGGAGCCATCGCCGTCGTTAACAGCCGTCCTAACAACACGTTATACAACAATACAGTTACAAATTGGCTGTATATTTTTTTTTAGATAAAAGCGGTACTCACAAATTCTTAAATCCTAGATCTCTCATTTCCTTAAAGGTATTTGCGACTAAAGGATTTGGGAAAGAATACATTTAAAGCTCTAGTGCTGTTTATTGCTATATTTTGAAGAGGGTACAGGATAGGTGGATATAAACATATAAAAAGGAACAAACACAATATGGCTTTCAAGTTCACAGTTCCCACTTTACACTGCTGCCACTGAACGAAGAGATAATGGTTGCCTCTTTAAGAAAAGCGATCACTAACTGCCCAATCCCCCGACCTAGGTTTCATTCTATCAGAACTCATCAGGAGGGAGTGTGAAATGTGTAATGCAACTTTTTTTAAATAAGGGGGGGGGGGGGGGGGGAGGGAAGGAGTAAAAAAGGAAATTGGTAAAGAATGATAGGACACTTTTATACGAGCATGTAAAAGGAATCAATAACATAAAATACAATCACAGGAAACGGACAATGGATGTGAATATATATTATATATATATAAAAGGCAAAACACACTCACTCTATCGTCACAATATCCCTCGACCCCCGGGCCTAAAAACTTGAAATTTGGTCTGAAGGTTCCCTTTAGGCCCCAGGCAAGAGATTAGAATAAGGTTTTTGTGAAATTTGACCCCCAAGGGTTGAAAAGGGCTGGTTGAAAGTTTTCCAAATTTACTTTTGTATCTTTTGAACCAGTGGACATAGAGCCTTGAAATTTAAAATTATGGTTCTTTTCTAGAATTAGACTATATGTTTTTGAGGGGTTTACAAATATCGTCCTAAAAAGAGGGTGGGAGCTTGCGAGCTCACGCCATGAAGAGTACTAAAGTTTCCTGAGGCTCACCCATACTGCTCCAAAATGTCCCCGAGTAATGCCAACACAAGTTTCATGAGGTGTACGACCTCCAAGGCGATGGCATCAGAGCATAGCCAGATGGCAGGCGTGGTGGTCACCAAGAGAAGATCGACTAGACCAGCCACGAGCGTGGCGATGTTGCTGGAAGCCTCCTTGTGGAAGGGCAGAGCGTGATACAGCCCCAACAAGCAGTACTGGGGGAGGCTGAGCTGATGTAGCTGGAGAAAGACCGAGTCCTCGTTACTGGAGACCCCAGCCTCACTGGTTGCTTTGGGCTGGCCCCCCGTATCCAGACTGGTCTCCGAACCGTAGTTCTTCAAGTAGTCCCCTGTCACGGGATTGTTCTTGTTCGAGCTATCGCCGGTTTGGAAAGATTGCGATGAAACCATACTTGGGGTGGAGATATTCGAGGTGTGGTCCAAGCAGGTCTGCCAACAAAACAGAATATTCTTTACTGGTGGTCTAAAGATAAGAGTCAGATAAATACTATGAGAGTCTAATGCCGTAGACTGTTCATCCACCAATGCTAATCAGAGTTAAGGCTGTATAGTATGATTTTGGTAAGAAGAACAGTATCTGTTAGTTACTTCAAGTACTAAAAAAATTGTAATATGTCCATACATAAAGTCATGTTATTTACAGCTGTCATTTTTAATAAATATTATCAATATCTATAAAATACACAAAAAATATAGTTTAATGTTATCAATGTTGACAGCAAAGAAATATGTTCGAATTTTCCAAACTGTTCTTCCAACCAAAATCAGGTTACACTTACCAATTTTGAATTATTTTTTTAAATTGTGTGAGAAAAAACACTGTGATGTTTTTGTCACTATGGAAGATTTGCAATTAATGTCTAGCTGTGGTGACAAAAATCAACACAGATTGACACACGAATTGCTTCAACACGCTTGACTCAGCGATTGACCTGTCTCTAGTTACAGTCCAATTTTCATAGGAAGGGTTTTATCTAACAGAAATGTTAACTAGATCTACTTTCACATATTCATACATCAATTCATGCGATATACAACTGTCACTTTTGATAGATATTATCAAATCATTAAAAATAACAATAATACTATGATAAAATGTTATCAATGTTGAATGCAAAAAAGAACTGTTTATATTTTCTAAAACACCCTTCATATGGAAATTGGACTTCACAATGTACTTTCACGCTGAATAGTCGAAGGGCTGTGAACATTAATTAGATCTCACAGCAGATTGTTGTGGCACAGGGCAGAAAGATATGAAACTATTTCAACTTATGCCAAGACGACAAAGCGGTTCACGATGAAATCTTGTGTTTAGTTGGGAGCTCGTCATATAAACATGGTTCTGAGCTGCTCTAGATTTTCGAAGAATATGTAAAAATAAGTTTAATCTCATGAGTTATATTATGTGGTTGTAGTGAAACTTTATAAAGAAAAAAAAGATACGTCTGTAACCTCTTGTTTAAAGTTGGAGACACAAGGGTCGGTGTAGTACAGGATCCTGACTCGAAGTTCGGTGGTTAGTTTGGTCAGGCATCGGAGAACGGCTAACCTCAACTTCGCAGGCTTACTACTGTCCAACAGTTCGAAGAACGCCTGCACCACAAATATCAACAAATTTATATTAAGTGTTTAACATGGGACGACTTCTGGGTAGATTAATGGTAAGAGCATTGGTGTATTAGGCCAAAGGTCTTGGGTTCGATTCCCGTGTACAGGTGATTTTTTCCCAATAATTTAAAGAGTTACATATTTAGATGCGGCTATAACCATACTTATAAGGAAAACCTCTTTTTACTTTACGAGGTAATTATATTATATTTGTAAGGAGCTACAGTAAAGGTGGATTGAAATATATAAAAGGAACAAACATGGGAGTGAAGCCTTAGACCATGCGACCACTGAAGCAGGTAACAATCTAGTTGAAATAAAGTTTCTGCAAGAGCAAAGCACTCACCTTGACAATGAAAGGCCTGTGCAGGAAAACCTCGGCCGGAAAGTCTTGCAACATGACATCGGTGAAGAAAAGGCAGGAGTGGAGCACCAGGCTGGTGTCCGAGGCGTTATTGAGGGAGCCCTCGACAGCTTCCAGGACATGTCGGTCAGTCGACACCAGCGGTTGCCACGGTAACACCAGATGAGGGAAACACGCCCGCAACTGCTGCGCAGACAGATCGGGTCGGCTGCCGTGGCCTTGCGGGAGGCCGTAATGAACACCGGAACCGGTCGTGGATGATGGGTTGGAGCTGAGCCGATTATGTCGGAAGCAAAAAATATATAGTTCTATTATCACAGCACATACTTTATTCAATTTCGTTATGAAATCACAGGTTAACCCTTTAAGTGCCATGAACTGATATGATAGGCTGTGCCTTCTACCTTTGAGAGTGTCAGGAGCCAATAGATCGAATTTCCAGATTGGCGCTATTTCCGACATTACCAGATATATAGGTTAGCATAGTATTATGTCAGTACAAGGGGAACATTCCTCTCTATTATAGAACCGTATGTGCAGAAACAAAATGATAGAACTAGCTGATTTTTTTTTCTTAGCACAGCGTCTTACTACATGTTTGAGTTAGAAGGTTAAATAACAAGTGGACCAGCATTTGCGTAGAAAGAGTGTGAAAAACCATTTTGAAAAAAGAAAAAAAAACTCAATACACTCGACCAAGATTCAAATCACAATCTCCCCATCATCAGCAGTCTAGTCTAGCATGAGAGTAGCGAGTTAGACGATGTTGCCACCGAAGTGGGTAAGCTTAAAAATGAATTCATAAGTAACTGTTTGGCAATTTTTGTTGTACAACCTTAAAAAAGTGATGACATAGCCGTGGTATTCTTAGCATACAAAACCTGATACCATCCTGGGACTCTTTGCAAAATACTCCAGTATGAGCGTGGCGTAATCAACAAAGATCACTTACAGATGCTGCCGTCTATTGATAAGACAGTTTATAATATACATTTGGAAGAAGGTACAGTGAAGGAGGATAGAAACATATAAAAGGGAACAAACAAAATATGGCTTTTACAATGAAAAGAAGAACACAGTTCACACTTTACAGTGCTGCCATTGGACAAAGAGATAACGGCTGTCTCTTGAATAAAATCGATCATTACTGCTCAATCCCTCGACCTAGGTTTCATTCTATCGGAGCTCATCAGGGAAGAGTGTAAAATACGCAACGCAACTTCCTAAAAGAAGAACCAAACAAAAAAACACAAAAGGGGGAAAAGGGGAATTGGTAAAGAATGATAGGATACTTAAATAGGAACATGTAAAAGGAACGAATAAAACATAGGACAAACACAGGAAATGGACATATCATGCCAATATATATTACATCTTTTTAAGGAGGTTTTGGTTGTAAGGAACTTCGAGAAAATACAAATATATCTTTTACGGTGAACAGTAATAAAATTTTACTAAGGCTATATTAATAGTTTTATTTATCAAAAGTAGCAGCTGAATATCACATTACCTGACAAAAGAATGTAGTTTTAAATAACTTTTGTTTTTTATTATTAATATCATCAATTAATAATCATTTTCATCATTATCATTACCATTATCATCATCGTCAGTATTATTATTATTATTATTATTATTATTATTATTATTATTATTACTATTATTATTATTATTAATTACCTATTCGAGCTATACGCACTTACGCTAATGTATAGTGTTAGGGTGATTGTGCAATGAAATATGGTTTAACGTGGAATCCGAACCACGGTGGAGGCCTGGCATTCCACACATTCACAAGTTGTGATTAATACACGTCTTGTTAGAGGTGAAGGAAGGGTTTGGCAATCAGATAAATCTGTGCTGGGACCGAGGATTGAACCCTGGTTCCCTAGCACAGAAGTCCGACACCTTACCCCTAGACCACCAGGTCACCTAATAAATTTTATAAATGTCAGATAATGTTCTTCTTATCAGAATCCTACTATAGTATATATTTATATATATATATATATATATATACATATATATTTATATATATATATATATATA
>CABFWB010000405.1:266906-291339 GCA_902151455.1 Timema bartmani | reverse complement strand
ATATATATATATATATATATATACATATATATATATATATATATATATATATATATATATATATATATATACACAATTTGTGTTTCACATTATACTAATAAAATAAAAACAATTTAATATAAGATTATCACCCGGATATAATAAAAACCACATGGAGTCTATTTTTCTGTCCTATGTTTTTCTTAAGCTTCCAGATAAAATACAAAGCTGAAATTTCGAACAATGATTAATTAATGGTTATAATTATTCCCAAAAATTTTTAACTTTTTTTTTGCAGAGGGGTGTTCCAGGAATGATTCAGAGCACCACGATCATCTATGAAGCATATAATCTTTATGAGAAAATCCAAAATTTGAAAAAAAAAAATTCTCGATAAACTGGCAGAACTATGGATACATATAAACATTACCTCTTTTTTTAAAAAAACAAACATAAAAATTGATTTAAAAAAAACAAGGAGCAGACTTTGCATGAAATCTGAAAATTGTGCTTATCAGAGACAGGCTAAGCCCTTAGTAAAATAGAAAGTTAGTTGAAACATTCTGCCTTCAAGCGTACAACTTCTTAAACGGCCAATTACCTGGGATTCTGAAACAGTTCGACGTTCTGCGGTTGTCGAACTTTGACCTCGAGTGTGGTCGCCGTCGAACCAATCTCTGATCGCTGACTAAAAGTCTGAAGTCCTTGTACTTGAGCCTCGTCTTCCACATCTTGGAATTCTTTCACAATATTCGCAATCTCATCCACCAACGAACAAAGTTCGGAGTCCCCCAGTTCGTTGTGAACTTTGTTTAGTGTCTCAATCACTGTGGATGTTTTCAGTTGACGAACGACATTTCCATCTGTATCAGCCTGTAAATAATGAAAGACTATTATTTTTATATTTAGATATTATGAGGTTTCTTATATAGATGGAAATCCGTGTAAGGCAGGAGACAGCAAAAAGTCGACCCCCAATTGACCAATTAATCTTGCAGCAATTTTCGGTTGATCGCATAAAAAAACTACATCGTTACAAAAAGTAAAACTTACCTTGCATTATTCCACTATGGTACATCTTATTAGATAGGATTATAGTGTAATCTGTCAAGGTAAGACTATTACCTTTCAAGATATACGGAAATACATTTTATTTATTTCCTATAAAGGCAGGGATGTAAGTATTGGAGGAAATATTGAATTTAAGGAATAAATACAAGATATGGATAGACAAAAATAATTAAAAGTAGAGTGTAGAAATGAAGGGTTATCACAGGGCCTTAGATGAATGTAAAAGTTGATCGGAGCTCATAAAGGTTGCCGACCCCTAATGTAAGGGAAATAGGATGGTTGGATGTGGGGAGGGGGGGGCGAATTTGGTGAAAGGGTTGATTTTTTTTTCAAAACCTATTAGGTAGGCCTACATTTACTTTACATCCATTACTGTTTCCAGCCTGTGGTCAATTTTGTATTCAAGCCATGTATTTTCCCCTACCGGCTTGCTAGGCCTGTCGTAGATTGATTCATATGTCTTATAATCTTACTAAATTCTAGGACAGGCACAACAATGTATCAATGTGAAAGGGTAAACCCATAATTTCATGAATGATAAATTTTTGGCCATGCCAGGAATTGAGCCCCAGACACTTAACTCAGTAGACAGACACACTACCGACAGAGCTAAGGAGTCAAACTAGTAAGTACCTGTTCTGATTATACACATATATATATATATATATGCCTACTAATTCTGCTAATGTGTTAGAGATGAGGTTGGTCGCATTTAGAGTTTAATTTAATTTAATTTTAGCACCGCGTCTTACTACCCGTTCGGGTTATACGCTTAAGTACTAATTACACTAATGGATTATAAATTAGGAAGGTTGAATTTTATAGGAAGTGAACCCGCATTTGCGTGGAGGGAGAGTGGAAAACCACTTAGGAAAAACCACCCCCAGTTCACCCGACCGAGATTCAAACCTCGATCTCCCCGTCCTCGGTGGTCTAGCTCAACAAGACTGGCGCGTTAGCCAACTACGCCACCGAGGCGGGTCGCATTTAGAAGATCCGCATGAAGAGAGAATGTAAAACCATTTATGAACAAACCACACTCGATGCACCTGACCAAGATTCAAACCTCGATATTTTTGGAACTAAGAAATCCAGTCTACCCCCAGAGTGATGCCTTAGACCATGCAACCATCAATAAGAGTTTGATGGAAGCTCACTCTCGTGGTATTCCCCCCACCACTCTTTTTTTAACGGTCATCACCCTTTTCTCTTTTAAACGTTATTATTCCACTCCCCCGCATTTCTGTTTACAAAAGAGAACCTTTATCATAACTCCCTTGCTCCCTTCCTCCCAATCTTTAAACACGATTCCTTCACTCTCCGTCTCTGCTCATGTGGGTATTTTTATCGATTCCCCCACTTCTCCCGATCCCTCTAACTCCTCACATAGTTTTGAAAATAGAGCACATCCCTTTTTTATTTCTAAATTTTCCCCATCCAGTTCTTACAACATTTCTGTAGGGCCGTTAATCCCCAACTACAGACTCCATATCCATAATCCGTGGTCCATAAGAAATCGACGCCATGGTATATCAGATTGCTCTGTCTAAAAAGTACTGATCCGTAGAAGTTGGATCAACTTTAACTTACCCGCCTCGGTGGCGTAGTTGGCTAACGCGCTAGTCGTGTTGAGCTCGACCGCCGAGGACGGAGATATTGAGGTTCGAATCTCGGTCGGGTGAACTGGGGGTGGTTTTTTCCTAAATGGTTTTCCACTCTCCCTCCTCGCAAATGCGGGTTCACTTCCTCTATTCAACATTCTCAATTCCTAATCCATTAGCGTAATTAGTACTTAAGCGTATAACCCGAATGGGTAGTAAGACGCGGTGCTAAATAATAGTAATAATAAACTTTAACTTTCTAAGGACTAGTCTAAACAGACTACCAATCACAGTTAAGTAAATATGTGCGCACAGATCGAAATAAAAGCACCAATGATAGCGAAAGGATTTATTTCTATGGAAACAATATAAGTTACAAAATAAAATGATGGTTTTACATTTGAGAGTTAATTAAGAAATATTTTTCTAAAAATCTAAACACAATGGGAAGTGTGGCAAATTCAAATATCTGGGAAATACCAAGCTCTCAGAAATAGTGACGTCACTTTTGTACATGTCCAACTTCACAGTTATTATATTATTTGGTTTACTTTGTACCCTCCATAATAGTGTGATTGAAATTTTTCCGTGATTTACAGGGATATAACTGATTATTATATGGATTCGCTTTTAAATGTGTTTGGCAAGGGTCTATTCTATTTAATAAAAAACTAAAATATTTCAGGGACGCCTTCAGAAAATAAAACGCTTCATGATCTGAGCAAATCATAAATTTTGGGAATACCAGATAAAGTTTTGGTTAGTTTTAGCCCTACATGTCGAAGAGTTTTGTCGGACAAAGTTTCTTACTAGCTAATTGGGTGGCACAATCATGTGATTAGAAATAAAGACTGTGTAGAAGGGAATATAATTTCTAAGGATCACATATCTAGGAATACAGAGTCTGTAGATGAGGCTTTAGGCACCCATTCCATCGCGTCAATTCTCACCTATCGGGCTGTCTACATACAGTAGCCCCGTGGCTTCTTTGGTGCTGACTGACAGCTCACAGCTGACGGCTTTGAAAAGCTACCAGACCAAATTATGTATCCCTACGCCGCTGTCAGAAGTCAGCTGTGAGCTGTCAGTCAGCACCAAAGAAGCCATGGGGCTACTGTAGCTTTGTTTACCCTCCTCTCAACCTACCCTCACCACAGTATACTTTTGTTTATAATTTTATTAATTTAAGGTGTTTAATGAGCACTTTGTGGACTTTCTGGACTGACTGATTATATCAGCACACGAGAATTTCTATGAGCGAGAGCGAAAGGTCCAACCAATGTTGCCAGGAAAGGTATTTTCACATAACTCCCAGAGTTCTTTTAAACGCCACAATCGACATGGACGGCTTTACTTTACCTCTGGAGGAAGTTGTGCTAACAATGGTTATCGCTCAAGAAAAATACGTCAACGCCGGCTGGGTTTGAACCCACAAACATCGGGTCCTGAGGCGAGCACTTTACCCCAAAACCACCGAGGTCGACTTTTGCTTATTGTTAAATCAATCATCCTTACTATAATCCATACAAATAAAAAAAATTGTGTCATACCTTCAGAAGTTTTAAAATGAGATTCAAAACAGTTTCTTTTTGTGGGCAAGTTTCAAAGTTAAACCATTCGATAAGTTTCTTCACGAGTTCTTTACTTGCTGCTAGGTCTGTTTCTTGAATAAAACCGTAGTTCAACTTAGATATAATGTGGTTCAAAGCTCGAACTCGAATTTCTTCCAATCTGTGGCCTGCGAAGAAAAGAGTGTTAGTTTAAATGAGAGGGGGGTAGAAAGAATCAGATCAATATCAAAGTATTAGACACTCGACTGGAATGTTTTGTTCTGACACAAAAGTTTAGCATTTGTTTCTAATCACCCACATTTTGAACAAAAAATAATGGTTTATGTAAGCTCTATATTTTAAAGAAGAAAAAAACTGGAATGAAAAAATCAGAACAAACATTATTTTCAAACAGACTCATAATCACCTATCATTGATGCAAAAGGTTTTACAAAAATAATAGTACGATTAGTAGGCCTATAAATTAACCATTATATCTAAGTGAAAAGTTTAGTAGCTTTTTTTTTTAACCGGGTCAGTTTAGTAAGATGCCTCCATCTTCCTCCATCCTTCCACCATTCTCCCTCCTATAATTTATTTCATTCTTCTCCTTTCACTTGAACACTTTCTGTTATTTGCTCCTCCCATCTCTTTCTTGGCCTCCCTTGCTGTCTTTTTCCTACATACTTTATTTCCAACATTTTCTTTGACATCCTTCTATCTTACTACCTGGGTTATACTCATTATGGGGTAGAAAACGTTTATGAGTCCTTTTGAGAAAATAGGCTTATGTTTATACCAACAAAGAAAAAATCCTACCTTGCAGTGTTATTTATTCCATAAGATACAAAAAAGCAGCACCCATTAAAGTATTTTGATTAGTTGATTAAATAATTAATTCAAATGTTTCTTCTATCAGAATAGACATGATAACTTTGCATGGATATAGCTACTGGTATTCTCTAAATGTATTAATCCATACTAAATTGTATTTTCATTTAATTTTAGTAGATTTTAAAGGTTAAGTTAAGCTTTTCCTTTTAATACTATAAACACATACAATATTATTTTTATTTTACCCCTTTACTAAACACAGATTGTAGATCGCTTAGTGAAATAACATTAATCAAACTCTCACATTTATCTTTCTTTGACACTCTAACAAAAAAATCACTCAAGTAACTGCACAGATTTTTTTTTTTAAATAAAGCTTGAATGATGACTTAAAAAACTCAATTACACCAAAATCTAACTAAATTATATACATTGATAATAACTTAAATTAATCAACCTAGCTTAACCTAACCTTCTAAGTTTATTAAAACTAAATTAAAATACAAATTTTGATGGATTAATACATTTAGAGAATGGCTAGTTATTTCCATGCAAAATTGTCATGTGTGTATTCTGATGGATAAATTGTAATCAATTAATTTAAATCACCAATTAAATATTTTAAATACTGACTTTTTTTGTGTTTTATGGAATAAATAACAATGCAATGAAGGTTTTTTTTGCAAAATAATATTTCCTCAAAAGGAACTATCAACGTTCTCAACCCTGCATTATGTACTAATTACACTAATGAGCTAGAAATGAGAATGGTTGAATTTATAGACCGTTTACCATCATTTGCGTGAAGGGAAAGTGTAAAAACTATTTAAGAAAAACCATCCTCAGTACACCCGGCCGGAATTCGAACCCCAACCTCCCTATCATCGGCAGTAGAATCTATTGTAAAAATGACACCTTAAAACATGTGGCCACCGAAGCAGGTTAGTTTCTTATTCTGACCCATTAGGTTATAAACAATATTATAAATGGTCACCAAGTTTTTGAATATGAAGTGTTGAAATTAGTCCTCCTGGTCCCGTCATTATTTAAAAAATACTATTTTTAAATTTCTTGAGATTTTCCATAAAAATCAAGCTTATTGTTTGTTTACATATGAGTCGAGCGTGGATGTTTATTTACAAGTTTGTTGTAATACAAGCTGATAAACAAACGCCTACTGTTAGCAGGGCTACCAATGTTTAAACTATTTTGCCTAGTATTTGAACTTTACCAATCCGAAACTGATTTTTAAAAAAAGTACTCCTGTATACATATTTTATATTGTACATCAAAATAAAAAGGTTTCAGATTTTTTTTAAACTCAACTGGAAGTGGTTATTTTTTTAGTTCAAAAAACTGATTCGCTTATTATAGCGTTACAATGAGATGTATACTAAAGAATAGAAAGAATAAAATGTACATTATTATAACTCTTAATAAACGGCTGAAGAGATTTAAGAGGTTTAAAAGTATAATTTATCCATCAAAAAAATTCCCCCACTTTTAGTTTTTTTTTACATTATTTTTACTCTTTTGACTTTTTATTTCTCACAAACATTTAAATATAATTGTTATTTTTTTTAATCTTAGACCATTTACATTAATATATAATCATCTGTTTTCGTTTGGCTGCTAACCTATTAATTGTATCATAATATACGTCTCTCACTAATGTATATTCTGTTATCGTTTGGTTTGTGTGACCTAGACTAACGTAGCGCATTCTGTCAGGTAATATCCAATTGGAAAACTTATTCGTGTAGTTTTCAACCTTCTGTTGGTACACATAAGGTGGCAATATTTGAAAGAATTGTATTATTTCTTAAAGTGTTGTTCTTTATTTCACATTGTGCACAAATAATAAATAACAAAGGTTTGATCAACTAAACAATGAATTGTACCTCAGATTATTCACAAGCTTTCAATTTTCATCCTGAAACACATAGTCAAGAATATGGTGGAAGTAGTAGTTCACAACCCATGTCATTTGATCCTTCTCCACAAGGATCAAATGAAATAGAAAATGAATGTAACAGTGTATCCCAACAATATATTAATGGAGCTATTCCAAATGCACAGTATTTTAACACATATGGAGGACTGCGTTCTATCAATGAAATACGTATCCTTTTAATAATTTTTTAAAATTGTATAATTAGAACCTGCATAATTGCTATCATTGTTGTCTTGTTAATATATTGGTTTTAATTCTATTAATGAAATAATAAATATGTATGCTTTGAAAATACCTTTTTAATTAAGGTTTGAATTAAAAATCCCACATACCTGTTTATTATTGTTCCTGTGTTTCTATGTTGTGTGTAGATGCTTTATTTATTTGGTTGGAGCATTAATTTGATTCATCTTGTGGTAAATTTAATCAACCAAGTTGTGATGATTTTAATGTGTAATTTTAAAAATAGGCTAACATTGAATTATAGGATCCTCATAAATAGGCCTACTATAAGTTTTTCACATAATACATTTTAGGTAAATTTTTTTTGTATAGGTAGCGTAAATAAGAGTGAATAGGAATATAGATGCATGAAGTTGAAGGTATATTAATGAACGGTATTTTTATATGAATGATTTTACAGCAAGAAACAAAAGATTAGGCACCTATAGTGTGTCTGCTTACCTATCAAAGGCTCCCAAATTCGATTCATGGCATGGCCAAAAAATTTATCATTGGGGAAATTTGAGTTTCCCCTTTGACAGTGATAAATTAACAGCGGTGGGCTGGATGTTGTGTCTTTTCAATTTAAGTTAGTTCACAAGTCGTGTGATGATACAATCAGTCGGTTCAGAAAATACACTATAATTATGCCCAAAAATAATAATAAATCAATCGGTGAAAATCAATCAGTTGAAAATTAGCTAACTAGCCTTGAAATGGCCAGGACTTAGCTGGAATTAAAGGCTATATCCTGGCAGAGGGTTGTTTCAGAAATTTTATGTAAACTTTACAATAAATCTTTAACATGAGCAGGCCTAACACTTCCACATGTGGGGCAGCCCCAAACTGAAAATTATGAAATAAGTTAGTTGACACCATTGCCAACTACCAGAGTAAGAGAGTGAATATATTTTTGTGCCCACTCATCTTCTATATTAATAAAATGAGATTTTGTGTATGTCAAGAGCATTGGGTGATTATCTATCGAACACAGAGATTTTAAATTTTTTAAATATCCCCTGTGCACAAACATGTGTGCCTCAAAGCCAGAATTTTACAACTTTGAATACATTTTTTAAGTTTTATTAAAAACCGTGTCGGAAGCAATTTAAAATAAAGAGCTTTTTCTTCGTACACACTAATGAACAAAGTATAAACAGTGAACCATAACATTGTTACCAGTAAGTAATTATATTATTCTGTCAAAGTGCCGGCCCCGTGGTGTAGTGGTCAGAGCATCTGAATATGATCATATGGGTCCTGGGTTCGATTCCCAGCTAGCACCTTGGGGTATCTTTCCGTGAAGGGGAATTACCCCGAAGGTCACCAGGGTTTGGTTAATTAGGCTAAAGTAAGGTTCAATTGTGTCCACTGGTTCCACACCCTCATACTCACTATCACCATCATCTCATCGGGACATGGAAAGAGCCTCCACGGAAAGGATGTACGATTAGTACATTCGGGCATCCCCTGGACAGCGATGCATTAGTACTAGCCAGTCTTTCTACTACTGGGCTACAAAAGATGTAGTTTTAGACGCGTAATATTATATTGGTCTGTCAAGGTAACCATATTTCATGTCATACAAATTATCTCAAGACATTAGAGGGACGATTTTTAATTATTATCTTTGGAGTTAGATAAAAGAAGGGACCTGATGTTCCCTGAAAATTACTATAACGCATTTTAGTTGTGAACGGTTGAGTCCTACATTTTTTCTGGTGATTGTATTGCCCTTGCTCTTCTGTACTACTTTCGATGTTTATAAAATACAGTCATTTGGTGTTGACATTATAATTTTTTTTACATTAAAATATTGTTTTTTATTCTGATGAAAACATAGTAAAAAGGTTGTTACTAATAAGTGATTTTTGTGAATTCTGCTTCTATCTTTAATATGTGAGAAACTAATTATACATGAAGGATACTAAATAGAGGGAAAAGTCAAATTCTAACTCAAATATAGGCCTAGTTAGTGCTGCCATATGTTAGACAATCATGAGACCTTTCTAATGAGCTTTATATTATGGTTAAAAGAGGTCTCGGTCAGATTTAAATTGAGTTAGTGCTGCCATCTGTTAGACAATCATGATATCTTTCTAATGCACTTTAGATTGTGGTTAAAATCGGTATCTGTCATATTTAAATTAATTTGATAAAAAAGTGTTTCCTGGGGTTCTTGTGAGGTTTGACATATTAAACTAGTTGTTCTGGAAAATGTGTGTAATGTGACATTCCACTTTTACCATCTGTTGTATGCTTCATATAAGACCTTGTCAATGGTGGCCCCTTGGGTCCCTTTTCAGGGCTGTAGAGTCGGTACGTTATGCTTTCGACTGTGACTCTGTCTTTCTACAGTTCGACTGTGTGTCTTTCAGAAGTGGCTAAAGTATATTATCTATAAATAACAAATTTACTGAAGTGAAACACTCCAATTCTGACAACTTTATGGGAATCTTCTTTGACATTGTGAATTTATATTTAAATAAATTTGTCACATAAAATTAAAAACATTGGTCCTAAAAGATACAAATAAAAGTATAAAGTTAAAAATCAAATATTTAACATATATTGTTATATTATAAGTTTTTATTTTGAAGCTAGAGTCGGTACATTTTTATCAACTTCGACTGCGCTCAAAATGACTTGTGACTCCGACTCCACAGTCTTGTCCCGTTACACTTGTGCCTTAGCCGCTTATTTCGGCAGATATTCAAATACTTACCTTGACTCCAGATACAGCTCCAAAGTACCGCCATATATTTTCAAACTACCCGAGCTTCAACAAAATTCAGTCCAGAGTTTTGGATGATGTCTTACATTCAGGTGATGTTCAAACTTTTACAGCATTAATAATATTTTAACTCTCACGGTTGGTGTAGCGGTTTGTACACCTGACTCTTGACAAGGTCAAGATTTAGACATAATTATTTTGTGTATTTTTCCACTAAACTAATTCATGATATTCAATTTTAGTTGGTAGTTCGAAACGAAAGCACATATAATAGGGTATAACCCCTTTACTTACCCTTACAACCTCTACCAAAGGATACATCATAAATAGTACCTACAGTAAATATGATTAAAATACATAGGATGTCCACAAACAAAAAAAGGCCCCAAACACACAGTATTTTAAAATCTGTTTTTGAAATATGCGTCGCCAGCCGCTATACATAGTTTCGCTCGCCGATTAGTAAACGTTTATTTACTGAAACTACGCATAATGGCTGGTTGCACACATTTAAAATACATTTTGAAATACTGTGTATTTGGGGCCGGTTTTATCTGGGACACATATACGATACTTGATAGCATATTACATCACAAATTTCTGAGGGACTTAATTAGTAGGACATTGCTAGAGTTTATCTTGTTTCTAACCAGTTTGAGTTCTTGTTTGGGTTATATGCATATTATGTTAAATACACAAACACCTTATTTGGTGGCTGCATGATCTAAGGTGTCATTCTCACAGTAGACTAGGCTGCTGATTATGGGGAGATCGAGGTTCAATCCTGGTTGGGTGTATTGTGGGTGGTTTTTACCTAAATGGTTTTCTACTTTTCCTCCACACAAATGCAGATACACTTCTTCTTAATATAACCTTCCTAATCCCTAAAACCATAAGCGTAATTAGTACATAAGCGTACAACCCAAATGGGTAGTAAGACACGCTGCTAAAAAAAGTCATCAATGTGCTCTACAGTTTATAAAAAGTTATAATATAAAAAAATAATACTTTAAAGATTTTATTTTGGTGGTTGCATGGTCTAAGGTGATTCTCTAACAACAGACTGGACCGACGATGACAGGGAGATTGTAGTTTGATCCCGGTCAGGTGCATTGAAGTTGATTTTTTCCTTAATGGTTCCCCACGCTCCCTTCAAGTAAATGCTGGTACACACCCTCACTCCTAACATATTATTTTAACTAGTAAGACTGCGTAAAACCCCAATTAATAGTAAGATATGGTGCTAAAATAAGTTTTTATAAAGTTATAAACATCTTGTCATAATATATGTTTTATGTAAAGTATTTGTCTCCTTCTTCACAGATTCTTCGGTGGTCGTTTCGGCACCAACAGGCTCGGGAAAAACTGCTATCTTTGAGTTAGCAATAGTACAGCTGCTTAAAAAAATTGATGATATGAACTATAGTCAGAACTTCAAAATTGTTTATAGTAAGTATAGAAGTATTTAGATAATTTTAATCAACATACAAATGTGTAATAGTTTTTGTTTATTGAATCCTTGAAGATTAAAATTAAAGGATAAGGCAGAGGTTGAGTGGTTTTTTAAAGTCGACTTTAATCAGGCGATTCCATGCAGCGATAACCCAGACTCATTGAGAACCAGTTAAAATAATTAATAAACCAATTACGGGAACTGTATTTGTTAGCAGATAGCCCACATTGAAAAGTGTATTTAATTTTGATTTAAAACCCTGTAAGATTTTCTCGTTCACATTAAAGGACCTCGCACAAACCTTATGTGAAATGGTCCTCGGTTAAATTGAGTGAAATGTGTCTCTGATCGAAATTCTCAATATCCACGAAGCTTGAAAATCAATAGTTTTTTTGCTAGAGCTGTTTGAAATGCAATATTATCAAGGCGTGTTTATGTTATAGGTGATAGTAGACAATATATTCATATAGATGCTAACATATGTGTATAGATAAGTAATATACTATTTATTCAGTACTGTACTTGTTTTTAACATCCACCAATAAAATTACCAAGTCGTGTTTGTCTAATTTCAGTGGCTCCAGTGAAAGCCCTGTGCGCGGAGCGGTTCAGAGATTGGGACGCGAAATTCTCAAGGTACGGCTTGATGTGCAAGGAGGTTACGGGCGACTCATACGAGACAGACCTGTTGGAGATCTCTCACTGCAGGTTGATTCTCACAACTCCCGAGAAGTGGGACTCCCTCACGCGCAGGTGGAAGGACAACAGAGGCCTTGTACAAGTGGTCAAACTGTTCCTCATCGATGAGGTAACAATAATTTTTTTCCTCACAGCGTCTTGGTGCCCTTGCTAGTTATATTTCTTTCGTTTTTTTTTTCATTTATTTGATATATTTAACGTGCACTTTCTGAAACAAACTATTATATCAGCACACAACTTAGAGAATAACTTAAATGTAGATCAGACAAAACCCAGCCGTTAATTCATTCATCATTGTGGAAGGGGAAAACAACATTTCACCAATGATACATTTTTCGGCCATGCCGGGAATCGAACCTGGGACGCTTAGCTCAATAGATAGACATGCCGCCGACCGTGTCGGACTTCTGGTTGTATGTGTATATTAATTACACTAGTGAAATATGGATTAGAAAGCTAGAATTTAAGGAGGAAATTTACTCGTATGGGAAACAATTCAACAAAACACAACCTCATTACACCCGGCAGGAATTCAAACCTCGATCTCCCTTGGTCACCGGCATTTCAGTCAAACATTAGAATGACATGTTAGACCACCTGACCATTTATGCGGGTAGGTATTTTAATAAACTGTATAGGTTAACTCTTTTTTTTATTTAATTTTTTTAGTTTCTTCACGAAATATTGACATCACTACCTCTTATCACAGTTTATATTTATAAAAGTTAAACACACCCATACCATTGGTACCTACAGATGTTTATTCCTGTGTATAGATGCTTGTTCTTTTACTGTCTTGACATCGCAGACTTATAACAAATTAGATAAGTAAACTTGTCACCTGACAGTCGTCACTTCTTATATATTTGATCAAATATACTAAAATCAGTTATTGACGTAATTTGAGTTTTGAAAGAGTGAATGAATGAGAATGCAAATGTTTTATTTCCATATTTATTTTTTTATTTTAGTATTCTAAATAATTCTTTATGTTTGACAGTAAGTAGAATTAAAAAAACAAAACAAAAAACACAGATTTTTAAAATACAAATGGAGTAAATAAGTAAGATTGAACCAATAAAAGAATGTCCCTGTTAAAATCATTAACACAATGTTTGTGGAAAATTGTTTTTTTTAGCAACGCATCTTACTACCCGTTCGAATAATACGCTTATGTACTAATTACACCGATGGTTTTAGGGATAAGGAAGGTTATATTTAGAGGAAGTGTACCCGCCTGTGTGTGGTAAGAGAGGGGGAAACACACTCAGCACAAGAGACTAAGATTCAAACTTCGATCTCCCTGTCATCGGCAGTCTAGTCTACTGCGAGAGTAGCGCGTTAGATCACATGGCCACCGAGACGGGCTCAAAACTTGATTTAAGAAAGTTATAAAGCTTAAAAGTTTTTTTAAACATATAAGTTAACCACTTGAGAAAATATTAGTTATTTAAAAGGGTTTTATAAAGAATTTGAAAATAAAATAAAATATTAGTGTCATTTTAAGTTACAGTAAGTAATTAATTATATTTTCTATAAATATAATGTGTGTTGTAATAAATTTCTGGTAAGCGAAATAGAAGGATTTTATTATTATTATTACTATTATTATTATTTTTATTAATTATTTTATTATTATTATTATTATTATTATTATTATTATTATTATTATTATTATTATTATTATTATTATTATTATAGTAGATTGAAATTGAAATAATACCCGCATCGACAGCCTCTGTGGTCAAAGCTCCTGGCTACAGATAGAGGTCCCGGGTTCGATACCCAGTGCTTCCAGATTTTTCTGCAAAGCAGTGGGTCTGGGACGGGTTCAAACTTAGCCTCATGAGGACTACTTGAATTAAGAAGTAGCAGCTACAGTCTAGAAACTGAAATTAACGGTCGGAGGTGTCATTGTGCTGATCAAATGACACCCTTTATCCCCTAATGTTAGCATTATCATGCCATGGAGGTTTGTTTTTTTACTATATTCATACCAGTGATAGACGAATGCATCATACTCGCATTAGACTAGATCGCCAGTGACGGTGAGATGAGCGTTTGAATCCCGGTCAGGTGTAATAAGAGTGGTTTGTTTTCTTACTGCCTCAAAACAAATTTGAGTACATTTCCTCTAAATTCCACCTTTCTTATCCCTACTCCAATATATGTGTAAACCCCGAATGGATAGCAAGATGAGGTAAGGGAAAAAAAACAATTAAGAGAAGTAAAAAAATAACAAAAAAAAATTCCTGGGTGTATAATTTCTTATTTTCAAAAATTAACTATGCAGAAACTTGAAGCGCTTAAGATGTACCAGACCCCAGAGCATTAATTTAACACTTAAATGAATGTATGAATATTATAATGAATGCATTTTAGTAAAAGATGTTTACATTTAGTGACTATTTCTAATATTTATTATTCTATAATACTTTTATTTTCTTCTATGTTCATATTAAAATGAAGATTTGGACTAAAAAAAAGTGGATTTGACCTACCTAAGGTTTTTATTTGAAACGTCAAACCTTAATTATCATAAAAAATGAATCATTTGCCCAGTAAAAGTAATAAGTTGTTCTTGATCATTCAAACTGTTTTAATTCTAGATTTGAAACATGTATCAAGTCGAGATAAGGTTGACAATTTATAGAAATATCAGAATTAAATTAACTCTGAAATAACGACCTGTCTTTAATTTTAATTAATAAATTTTAGGTTCACCTGCTGAACGAAGAACGGCGCGGAGCGACACTGGAAGCTGTAGTGAGCCGCATGAAAACAGTCCAGAAAACGCTGAGATTCGATCGTCACACGCCCAATCACACCTTCCTGCCTTTGCGCTTTATCGCAGTGTCAGCGACTATACCTAACGTCGAGGACGTGGCGCAATGGCTGGGATGTGACGACAGCCCCGCCAAGCATTACAAGATAAGCGACGAACTAAGGCCGGTCAAACTAAACAAAGTCGTCATAGGGTACCCTTGTACCACCTCATCGCCGTTTCAGTTTGACATCGGGTTGAGCTACAAGTTGAAGCCTATTTTGATTAAATATTCGGACTTGAAGCCCACATTAATATTCTGCAGCACGAGGAAAGGCGTTCAGCAAACATCGTCTGTTCTCGCTCAGCAGCTCACTTTCGAATTCAATCAAGAGCAAAGAGAGAAATTGACGTTAGCAGCGAATCTCATCCAAGAAAACAAACTGAAAGCACTGTTGAAGGGCGGCATAGGATACCACCACGCCGGTATGGATCTTGCGGATAGAAGCGCCACAGAGCAAGTCTTCCACAGCGGATGTTTACCGGTTCTCGTCACCACCAGTACTTTGGCAATGGGCGTTAACCTGCCGGCTCACCTTGTTATTATCAAGTCGACTCAGCAATATGTCTACGGCGGATATCAGGAATACTCGGAAACTCAGGTACTACAAATGATCGGTCGGGCCGGTCGCCCACAGTTTGATACAAGCGCCACTGCCGTTATCATGACTAAAGAGAACACCAAGCATCGCTACGAGAGGCTGGTGGACGGGAAGGAATTGGTGGAGAGCAGTCTGCACCGGCACCTGACTGAGCACCTCAACGCGGAGGTTGTGCTCCAAACTATAACCGAGCACGCAGTCGCCATGGACTGGATACGATCCACATTTTTGTATGTGAGGGCTTTAAGTAACCCAAGACACTATGGTTTCCCAGCAAACTTGGATAAGAGAGGGATAGAATACAAATTGGAGCAAATGTGTTTGATAGAGTTGAACGAATTGTCGAAAGCTAAACTTATAACCATAGATTTGATCAACATCTCTCCAACAGAAACTGGATGTTTAATGGCGCGATACTACTTGGCATTCGAAAGTATGAAAATATTTGCTAAAGTATGCGGCTCAGAGAAACTCCAAGAACTCCTGTCCCTATTGTCAGAATGTTACGAGTTCTCAGACGTTCAGCTCCGTGTGAGTGAAAAAAAGACACTCAATGCACTCAATAAAACTAAAGACCAAGAATGTATAAGATTTCCTCTACCCGGCAGAATTAAAACACGAGACATGAAGGTTAATTGCCTCATCCAAGCCGTGTTTGGGGGTTTACAAATTTACGACAGCTCGCTGAATCAAGATGCCACAAAGATTGTCAGGGCTGGGGAACGTGTTTCCAAGTGTTTGGTACAATTTTTGAACCAGCAGCCTCAATATCAATCCCTTCTTAGCGCCATCATACTCGCAAAATGTTTCTATCGCAAGCTCTGGGAGAATACCCCTTATGTCTCCCGACAGTTGGAAAGAATCGGCCCCGCCCTCTCGTCGCTACTCGCCAAAAACGGCAAGACCAGTTTCCGGGCCATCATGGAGAGTAACCCGCGAGACTTGGAGAGGATCCTGAATCGTCCTCCTCCGATGGGGAACAGAATACAGGAAGCGGTGAGAGGCTTACCATACTTCAGCCTGGATCTGGAGGCCTCGGACCAACAGTTTGCTAGGATGACGGTTACAGTTAAACTGTTGAACCCAGAGCTAGTTCTAAAGATCAACATGTCGTCAAACGAGCATTGCTTTACTCTCTTAGTGGGAGATTCTGAAAACAGGCTGCTCCTGAACAAGAGAATAAGGACCGTTGATATGGTCCTGTCTCCTATTTTAGTCTTCTCTGTGAATCAAAATAACGCCAAAGAAGTATACGCAAATCTTTTGAGCGAGAAATGGATTGGATTGGACGTGAGTGCAACGGTAAAAGTATCAAACTTGAAACATTTTCAGCAGAACCTGAAAGTAACAATTGAGAAAACCCAAAAATCGAAACAAAGTAAGCTTATTTTGACCGACACGGAGGAGAAACCTAAAAAACTTAAAAAGCCTACACTTATCGAGCAAATCCAAGAGAAGCACGCCAGGATGTACAACCTACCTGGCATGAAACTGAAAACCAACCCACCACAAAATTCCACTCACGTCGACTTGAATAAGTTTCAGTTTAGTCCTTTGAGGAAGCAGCAGCTTGTGCCGTTGGGAGCAAGTGAAAAAACAGCGCTTACAGATGAGCTTACTATCCAAGGCAATATATCTGGATCGATCGCTAAAGAAACGTCAAATGAACAATCTGTAGAATTTTCAGCTTCTCGCGAGAATCTGCAATGCAATTACTACAGTAGTTTTTCAACGAATGAAACTATTAAGTTAGATTCCTCACACATTTATTGCTCGCAAAAAGACGATTTTGAAAGTAATGTGACAAATTCGCAAACATTTCCAGATGATGTGCGTGTTCAAAAAATTAAAACAAACATTAATGAACAAACACTAATTGAGTATACAATGAAGGAAAAACTAAATGAACCGTCTATGGGATATTCAACTATGGAATCACAATGCAGAGAGGATGGCGTACTCACAAATAAGGAGACGACTATTCCACCAGACACCAAACGCTCACTTGAAAACTCCACCAGTCTTACAAACAAGTTGTACAGAGACTTAAACGAAGTAAAACTGAATACCAGCCGACACAACGAGTCGGGAGTCATTCAGTACCAAAGAACAGGTAGCAGACAGGCATCAGTGGCAAGGGAACGCCAACCACTTGTTTCAAGTCCTCAAATGTTTGAACATGATCTCAAGGATCCCCAAACAATCAACTATCAAAGTGAAAAAATTTGTGAAAACACCCAGCATGGAAACAACACACCGCATCCGGACAAGCACAACGAAACCGAGCTCACTTTATACAAAAACCATGAACCTATAAAAGAACCAAGCATTCAAAACAAACCAGATACAGCTCAAATTTTGAGCTCGCCTCGAAATAAAAAACAGCTTAACTTAACAAAAACGTTACCAAAACATTACTACCCAATATTCGGTAAATTATTTTTTGCTTATCAATATGAGAATATGCCCAAGGAGGAAGACTTCAACATGGAAGAACAGCTCACGAAAATAGGTGATCAGACACATGCCAAACGTGGTGGACAAACAACCGAGAGCCACTATGAAAGTAATATCACGAGAGAAAGGGTAACCACTTGGACAAATGCAGTAAACACAAACATAAATCCTCTGAAATCACTAAACAAAGAAGATTTTGTCTCAAACAAAGAGCTACACTATAAAGGCAATAGTAATATGTATGAAGAATCTCAACATGATCTGACAGTCGCCAATAGCCCCACAACCGAAACTAAAAACTCTATTCCTAGAAACCTCGCTACATGCAAATTGAATAGTGGTGTGGAGGGAATGGAGATTGAAGACACCCAGATAAATAGTAGTAAATCTGTAACTAATACGTTTATACTAGAGTCAGTCAAAACAAATGCCGGTAGCTCTCATAATTTAAATCACAGGATTAACGAGTTGTATACATTGACAGATAAACAGCAGCAACATCTAAACATAATAGAAAAACATGATACATGTCAAAGACATGGAAACGAAAGAAAAACAAATAATTATGTTAATTGTGGTCATTCGACAGATCTATTTCTTGGTGAAAATGTACACACTGTGAAAACTGATTGCCATGAGTTAAATTATGAAAGAACAAAGCATGAAAGTAAAATAGATGACCGGCATGAAGATAATATAAGTGCCATAATTGCACCACAGCAACAAACACATAATAAAGATGTGTCAGAACCACCGGTACCGCCACAAAGTATGTACAATCAAACTAAACTATTTGAACCTAAGACCAGTGGAGAAAAACAGATTCTGGTAACCAATCAAAACAGTTCAATAGTTGAGAAGAGTATTCCTGAGTTTGACCTAGGAATTGACGGGTTGCTGGACACAAACTTTTGCACTGACGAAGACAGCGACATGGAAGAGAAAAGATCTCGCAGCAAACAAAAGAATTTGGTACCAATAGAAATGGTGCAGTCAAATCGTTTCGTGTTTAAAATGGCGGGAAAAAACAAACTAGTAGAGAAAGGTTTGAAACAAAAATTTAAGAAAAGGAAAAGATGTGAAAATGACATAATCAAAATTGCGCTGCGCGGTGCACCGTTCCTAGTCTCGGATTCTTCAGGCGAATCTGACAGTTTTGTAGAAGATCCTGTTTTTGAAAATGACCATAAACAAGTGGTAGCCTCACGACACCAGGATCAAGCAAAATATAAAAATCCACAGCTAACTCAATCGGTAAATCCAAAATTCCGTAGGTGTGTGACATCATTTGAGACAAACCGTCAAAATCAAGATAACTTTGGTGCTGCGGGTTACAAAACTGGGGAAAACATGTTCGTACCTAAATTTGTGACAAAAACACCAATCAAGAGTATCTCAAAAAGTAATGCACTTGGTGGTCTTTCTCCGGACATATTCGCAGAGGACGAGAGAAACGTATATCAAAGTATGCCAGAGATTCACGGGTACCACCCAACATCGTCCTCTATTTCAACTTCCCACTCAGGCTGGCGAATAGGGGCAAGGTCATGTCCTAGTGGAAGCTCTCACAAACCAAATGATAAATTAACCATTTTTCCCACGAGAAAAGAATCGCCACTTGTTTCGCAGTACGATACAAGCCCGACAAACTACCCATCACCACCAAGCCAGACACAATGTTATTCACAGATAAGTTTCACTTCCCAATTTTCTCCAAAACTTAAAAGTCAAAATTTTAAGTCTCAAAACAAACATTTCTTCGAATCTTTATTCGATAGAAGAAACGAGTCAAATGTTACCAAGGACTATTTGAATCACTCGCAAATTTTTTCTAACCATCAGAAATATCAAGTAGGTAATCAAGAATCAGCAAGTATAACAGACTACTACCCGGAAGCTAGATTCAGACGCACCCTCTCCCCACCAGTCACGCCTTTCGAACGTTATCCGAGCTACTTTCGACAGTCAAAGGGGAAAGAACAAATACCGAAGATTTGGGAGAGAAAGACACAGTACCACAGCTCTCAGTACGTGGCGGGACAACCAGAGAGTCGGCGGCCAGCGCCCGCGTTTGACGAGAAATGGAGCACATCACATTTAATCGATCCCAATCCTACAGAGCAGCAGCCAAGAAATAATTGGAAAAAAATGTTTCCATTTCTACAGAAGAAACCAATCATTTAATTCCCATTGGTGAGTTTCAAAGTTTTTGTGCAACTTGGTTATTAGAGAAGAAATTAGTTTTTGTGGGACTGAAAAATATAAAATCATACAAAGTTTTAAGAGCAGAGTTAAAACAGGTAAAATTTGGAAACAATATTATCAGTGATTGTTTCCAGATTGTGTCCTGGTCAGTTTAGTCAAATGAATCCTTCCTCTTTACTTCCAACATTATTCCTTCCTTATTCTTCTCTCAGCGGCACACTTGCTGTTATCTGCTCCTCCCATTTCTTTCTTGATCTCTCCAGAAGTCTTTCAAACTTCAACTACAACTTTATCCTTGGGATTCTTTCCTTTTACATCCTCATTACATGCACATAACCTCTCAGTCTTCCTTCCTCTACTATCTCATGTACTCCAACATCCTCATTACATGTCCATACCATCTCAGTCTTGCTTGCTATACTATCTCAAGTATTACCTCAACTCCCAATCTTTCGTGGATAATTTCATTCCTTATCCTGTTCCTCCTCATGACAGTTAATCTGGGGTCCTAATAATGGCAGGGTCGACCTAAAAGTATCCAGGACATAAGTATTCCGAGAACTTTTCATGGGCCTCACGCTACAAAATTTCCCAGGTACCCCCTCTTCCTGTTATTCAACTCTGGGCTGAGCTTTCCTAGTAATTCTTGTACTTTGCTCCATGGAAAAAACATGTCAATAAACTTTCTTTTTCTTTTTTTTAGCCGTTGCTCTATTAGGTCAAATATAGTAGCTCCAAATATTTACTAAGATGTAAAGATAATTCTGAAAAATGAATTCAAAACAACATAGGTGTTGTATATTGAATGTGTGTCTGGTATTTGTAAACATGGCACGCATCTAACTCTAGTTGTTACTAATTTAATGCAATAATTTGATTGTGAATTTTACTATTAATAATATTATTGTATTTAACCGCTCATTCATGGCTTTTATTAGATCGTAAAACAACTTCCTATGGGTGGTAGTACAATATGCTGGAGGCCTGGTAAAAATGTTTACGCTATTATTACGAACATTCTATAATGACAGTTAAATTGTACAAGTATAAAAATTGTTGACTTAATTTCTGTAGTGCAATATTTAAGGTGGGATGGAATAAAAAAACTGCCAAAGCACTGGCCTACATCTCCACCTTAAAGCCTATAAATGCATTACAAATTACCGACGACTTATGACATCGCACACGCTGCATGACACTTTACAAGTGAACGAATAAAGTTGGACATTATAAAGAGGTTAAGTACGTTATTTTAAGTTTTCAGAATTAATTTCATCTGATGTGTAACTATACTTTTAAATATTGTTATTAATTTGTGTTGAAAGTTCATACTGTTACAAGCTTTTCTTAGTATAATTAAGTGTAAAAAAAAGTTTATATTATTAAATAATTTTTAAAAATGCATTTAATGTACATTCATTACAGAAGAATTTTTGTAACTTATGATAACTCCAAACATAAATATTTTACTTTATTTATTATGAGCTTTCCTTTATAAAATAATTATCTCTATAAGGAAAACCTCTATTCGCTTTATGAGGTAATTGTATTATATTTGGAAGAAGGTACAGGAAAGGTGGATAGAAACATATAAAAAGGAACAAACTTTTACTGTGAAAAGAACACAGTTCACAATTTACATTGCTGCCACTGGACATAGAGGTCAATGTAAAGTTTGTATCTAATGTTAGTTAATAATATTTTTCATTCATTTAAAGTTAATGACTGCCTCTCTAAGAAAATGGATTGTTACCGACTAATCCTTCGACCTATTTTTCATTCTATCAGAACTAGTCAGGACTGAGTGTGAAATGCGCAAATCAAATTTCGACATGAAGGGATACAAACTAAAAAGTGTTTTTTTTTTAAATATGAATATCAAAAATAACTTTTAGAACTACCTAAAGCTCATAGTTATTTTAAAGATCAGCTACAGCTCCAACTAAGAACAAGAGTTTAATTTCTGAACAAGAACAAATCTGCCTGTGAGAGTGATAGCTCATCTTAAATGTGTTTTTTTTTTTAAAGGTTTAACAGAAAAAGATAAAATGGCACCTTCGTCATCAACTGTTTTCAGCCTGTGGCCGGGTCACTTTAGTAAAATGCCTTCATCTTCCTCTATTCTTCCATTCTTCTCCTCTCACTTGAACACTTTCTGCTATCTGTTCCTCCCATCTCTTGGCCTTCCATGAAAAATGGCGCCCAACAGTTGTATTAAATTAAACATTGAAAGGAGGATAGGAGGGTAAGGCCTACCCACTTGCCAGAAAACTGTAGACCTCAGGAATGAACACAATATGGCTTTTATAATGAAAAAAACACAGTTCACACTTTACATTGCTGCCATGGCTGCCTCTTTAAGAATATCAATCAATCAATCGACCTAGGCCTCATTCGCAAATAATAGTAGAGGCCAGGGCTGTGGAGTTGATACATCATGCCTTCGACTGGCCTATTTTTCTGGTGTCCGGCCCCAACTCCAATATAAATAGCTAATTTATATATTAATAATTAAAAACAAATTTACTGTAGTAAAATGCTCAAACACAGATTACTTCATGGGAAGCTTCTTTGACCTTGTACCTGTATATTTAAATACATTTGTTGATCCAAATTACAAATCATCATAATCAACTATTTGAAGTTATGGCTGGATCAATTTAGTAAACTATCCATCTTCCTCTAACCTTCCACAACTCTTCCTTCTTTAATTTCTCCCAAACACTGGTCCTAATGAATAAAAAAAAGTATAAAATAAAAATAATATATTTACCATATATCCATATAAGTTTTTATTTTGAAACCGGAGTAGGTACATTTTTACAGACTCCACCCAAAATGGCTTCAGACTCCATAGCCCTGGTATAACCCAAACTTAAGATATTAAAATTACTTGAATAGTTACATAATGTAATTTATTAAGCGATAAATTTAAAATTTTACACTGATTTTGAACTAAAATGGTGTTTTTATTTTGTAATAATTAATATAAAATTGGATTACACTTAATAAAGCAGCCCACTATAATAAATTACTAACACAAACAAATGTTCACACATATCTAACTAAATGAAGTAGCCTACGTCACACAAACACACGCTAATATACTTAGAAAACTCGTAACATTTTCCTATCACAGGTGTATGTTATATCAGCAGCCTGATATATCTTTCGTGGTGTTACTCTTGCGATGCCATCTTGTCTCGACTGGATCAAACCCTTGTTCAGAGGATCCATACACCGCCCAATCAGGTGTTTTCCTCATGTAGTCCTGTAACACCAACAATTAAAAAGGTAAAAATTGGATTCAATCCTATTTTTCAAGAATTAGAGATCGGCGAGCTCAAGTTTTTTTAAATTCGAGACCGGCGAGCTCAAGTTTTGAGTCGAGACTGATTTTTAAATTGCAAGCCATATACAGTATTTGCCCATACTGAGCCCCACTGTCTATTTTAAGCTTGGCTTGAAAATTTAGATACTCGAATATCCTTTTCAAGAATATGAATCTAAGATTTCTTTTCAAATACAAATTTGACATGAGGATTCATATTGATTAAAAACTATGAAGAGGGGTGGACGAGATCTTGAACCCCCGGGAATTTATCTATTCCCGTAGGTCGGGCGGGATTGACCCTTTTCCCCCGAAAAGTTTCGGTGGGAAACAAAACACAGTACTCCAGGAAACAGCGCTCGTGTTTTAGAAGTTACTGCCGACTCATCACTGTTAATCTCTTTTGTAGAGTCTCTTCTTCTTTGTTATTTAGCAAACTTGGCGGCTGGGATGGGGAGGCGGTTATTTTACCACGTGTAAACGAGTTGGGGAGGCGGTTATTTTACCACGTGTAAACAAGTTGGGGAGGCGGTTATTTTACCACGTGTAAACAAGTTGGGGAGGCGGTTATTTTACCACGTGTAAACAAGTTGGGGAGGCGGTTATTTTACCACGTGTAAACAAGTTGGGGAGGCGGTTATTTTACCACGTGTAAACAAGTTGGGGAGGCGGTTATTTTACCACGTGTAAACAAGTTGGGGAGGCGGTTATTTTACCACGTGTAAACAAGTTGGGGAGGCGGTTATTTTACCACGTGTAAACAAGTTGGGGAGGCGGTTATTTTACCACGTGTAAACAAGTTGGGGAGGCGGTTATTTTACCACGTGTAAACAAGTTGGGGAGGCGGTTATTTTACCACGTGTAAACAAGTTGGGGAGGCGGTTATTTTACCACGTGTAAACAAGTTGGGGAGGCGG
>CABFWB010000405.1:234715-264675 GCA_902151455.1 Timema bartmani | reverse complement strand
AAGACTGAGATGGTATGGGCATGTAATGAGGATGTTGGAGTACATGAGATAGTAGAGGAAGCAAGACTGAGATGGTATGGGCATGTAATGAGGATGTTGGTTTACATGAGATAGTAGAGGAAGCAAGGCTGACATAGTATGAGCATGTAATTAGGATGTTGGAGTACATTAGATAGTAGAGGAAGCAAGACTGACATAGTATGGGCATGTAATGAGGAGGTAAAAAAAAAACGGATGCCGAAGAAAATTTTGGAGATGAAGTATGTGGGAAAAAGAACGCAAGGGAGGTCAAGAAAGAGATGGGAGGAGCAGTTAACAGAAAGTGTTCAAGTGAGAAGAGAAGAATGGAAGAAATTAAAGGAAAAAAAGTGGTGGAAGGATAGAGGAAGATAGAGGCATTTTTTAAAACTGACTCACCAACAGGATGGAAACAGTTGATAGTGAAGATTGGTAATAAATAAAATGATAGAATATTAGGAAAATGGAAGAGCACAAATAAAAGTAAATACAGGGATGATGATGATGATGATAATGATGGTTGTTCTGAACCATAAATAAGCAGTATTAGAGCACTAAAACAAATTTCACTTGAAAAAATTATTATTATTTTATTTATTTTAAAGATTTGAGTCTCAAATTCAAAGTTTTCTCGAATCAAAAATATCCTTAAGAATTCAAGGGCCCATCAAATATAACTTAAGTAGATTAAAATTAGCAATCTTCAGTAGCCGAATGGTCTAAAGCATCGTTACTCTCATGTTAGACTGGCCTTCTGGTGACGGGGAGATCGGAGTTCGAATCCCAGTCGAGCCTAATGGGGGTTTTCCTAAATGGTTTCCCATCCTCCTTCCACACAAATGCGGGTAGATTACCTCTAAAATGCTTCCTTCTTCATCTTTACCCCATTAGAGTAATTATCATATGGCTATAACCTGAACAGTTGGTATGACGCAGTAATGGAAAAAAAATGAAAATGAAAATTGAAACTTAAATGAATTGAAAATAATATCTCTACTAAAATCAAACACAATATTTGTTAAAGGACATAACCAAAATAAAGTAATCCATACCCAGAAATACCACGCAACAATGGGTACATGGATTAAATGTCGAACTTCTAGTCAGGTTTTACAGTGAGGGAGAAGTTAGGGTTCGAAACTCAGCCGATACTAATGTGGGTGTGTTTTTACTATATGTTTTACCATTCTCCCTCCAAGCAAATACTAATCCATTTCTTGCATCTCATTTGTTTAGTTAAATGCAGACAGTCTAACAAAACAAGGTATTCTGCTTAATTCGATAAGGTTAAAATAAAGATCTACCTTTTTGTGAGCCACAAGAACACAATTCGAGTGTTCGTGCTCGGAAGCAATAGCGTATTCTGGAAGCAGGTCTGCCAACTTCTGCACAAAGCTCACCACTTCTTCGTGCCACGGAACATTCTCCATGGTTAAATTACTCGCTTTTGATGTGCCGCAGAACGTGACGCCCTGTAAACAAAGCACCAAATTATGATGTAACCTCTTTCTATACCTTAGAATTGTATTTTATTATATTTGGAGGTAGGTACAGGAAAGGCGGAAACTCTGTAGGGACGTGCAAAACTTCGACTTGGCTTCGAAACAAACATCAGATTTGACTTTGTTCTGAAACGAATTCCAGCTTCAAAGCTTTGCTAATAAAAAAATATTGACAACTAGGTATAACAATCTCTTAACAGCAGACAAAAATTGAAACAGAGCAGCCAATATAGATTATTTTACCGTAGGAATGTCAGTAATGCCATTATCTCGCTCGAAATGTGAACAGTCCCGCTTTTCCCTTCTTGGAAAGTTTCTAAAATACCCTATGTAGTAATGACTTCTATAGTAGAGGAAGCAAGACTGAGATGGTATGGGCATGTAATGAGGATGTTGGAGTACATGAGATAGTAGAGGAAGCAAGACTGAGATGGTATGGACATGTAATGAGGATGTTGGAGTACATGAGATAGTAGAGGAAGCAAGACTGAGATGGTATGGACATGTAATGAGGATGTTGGAGTACATGAGATAGTAGAGGAAGCAAGACTGAGATGGTATGGACATGTAATGAGGATGTTGGAGTACATGAGATAGTAGAGGAAGCAAGACTGAGATGGTATGGACATGTAATGAGGATGTTGGAGTACATGAGATAGTAGAGGAAGCAAGACTGAGATGGTATGGACATGTAATGAGGATGTTGGAGTACATGAGATAGTAGAGGAAGCAAGACTGAGATGGTATGGACATGTAATGAGGATGTTGGAGTACATGAGATAGTAGAGGAAGCAAGACTGAGATGGTATGGACATGTAATGAGGATGTTGGAGTACATGAGATAGTAGAGGAAGCAAGACTGAGATGGTATGGACATGTAATGAGGATGTTGGAGTACATGAGATAGTAGAGGAAGCAAGACTGAGATGGTATGGACATGTAATGAGGATGTTGGAGTACATGAGATAGTAGAGGAAGCAAGACTGAGATGGTATGGACATGTAATGAGGATGTTGGAGTACATGAGATAGTAGAGGAAGCAAGACTGAGATGGTATGGACATGTAATGAGGATGTTGGAGTACATGAGATAGTAGAGGAAGCAAGACTGAGATGGTATGGTCATGTAATGAGGATGTTGGAGTACATGAGATAGTAGAGGAAGCAAGACTGAGATGGTATGGTCATGTAATGAGGATGTTGGAGTACATGAGATAGTAGAGGAAGCAAGGCTGAGATGGTATGGTCATGTAATGAGATTATTGGAGTACATGAGATAGTAGAGGAAGCAAGGCTGAAATGGTATGGTCATGTAATGAGATTATTGGAGTACATGAGATAGTAGAGGAAGAAAGAAAGAGTGTATGGGCATCTAATGAGGATGGAGAAGGAGAGGATGCCAGAGAAAATTAAGGAAATGAAGTATGTAGGAAAAAGACCGCAAGGAAAACCAAAAAAGTGATGTGAGAAGCAGATAACAGAAAGTGTTCGAGTAAGAGGAGAAGAATGAAAACAATTAAAGGAGAAAGAATGGTAGAAGGATAGAGGAAGATTTTACTAAAGTGATCCAGCTAAAAGCCAAAAACAGTTGATGATGATGATGATGAGTAATGGCTACGGTACTTCAAGGTCATACCTCCTTCCCCATCTGAACCATCAGCAAGGGTTGTTCCAGTGGTTTATTCTGTGCACACATACAATACATAAGGCCTACTGTTCACATTTAGTTTTATTTGTGTATTGTTTCATCTACTAAGTTATGCAATGTGTACAGTAAACTACATACTAATTCATTAGTCATATTATCCTGCATACAATACTGCACAGTGGAGTAATTAGATTGTTGTGGTTAAGGCGATTGGCCCTTTTCATTTGGTGTGGAAATGCAGAGCCATGGTAACAAACGGCTCTCTTCAAGAATTTTTATTGTTTTGCAATTTTCTTTTCGGAAACGGTTTGTTCAATAATAGACGCATGTTGATTAAGTTATACTTTTTATACATACACTTCCTTTATAATTTTAACAATGATCAAATATTGATAAAACTGACGTTTTTCAATAGAAAACTGCCAGCTTCATAACGAAAAAAAAAAAAAAATTAATAATTAATAAACATCGATACATTATCTTAGAAGGGGTGTTGAAAATATTAACATAGAAATTTTACTCGTTCTCGAGAAAACTGATATTTCCAAACGTATGATTTTTCTGCAAAACATGTCCGGTTGCTACGGTTTCTGTGATCCATCTGTTCTTGTTGGCGTGAAAGGATACTTTGGTCGGCTGTGAAGCCACGCCTTTGACCCTCCCGCCCACCATCCCTCAAAATAAGTTTTAGACTCGCACTCGACAGGGCCAAGGCCCTTAACTAGAGATGGGCCACTCTAATCTTCAAATCCACCGAATCCTGACAAGTATTCAAGATTCGAGGATACAGTGTTTTACTGGATTTGATGGTCGAATCTTTCTCCTCATAAACAAAGCATAATATTTTGAATTCAAAAATTACTTAGTTAGTAGTTAGGCCTACTTGAAAAGCACAACTTAATCAGTCTTAATTTACAGTTTAGGCCTATATTGTGTGATGTAGGTCTATTTGAAAATCATTAAAATTTCTAATAATTTGCTAGGATTCTGAATAGAGATTCGAAAATAAAATGTAGATTCGGATTTGAGAAATAGTGGATATGACCTATCTCTAGCCTTAATATACAGGTTCATATAGACCATGTTCAAGCAGTAGAGTTTTTATTATATTTCTAAATAACAGATACTTCTTTACTACTGATAATTTTTTAATCCCGGAAGGTGTCCACTTTTAAAAGCTTTCATTGTATTTGTTTTAAATAGGTCAGTCATTACAGACCATTTATAATAGTGTTAATCGTTTTACCCAAAAAAAAGACTCACTTTCACTTCGATAAAATCCGGCTTTCCAATTTCGACCAGCTTGGCGTAGTTCTCCAGTTCGTCTACGTTCCAGGCCTTCACAAGCGTCAATCTATAAACTGTTCTCTGGCCCTTCTCCGAAAGGGCCTTTAGGCTGTCGACAAACCTCTCCCAGAAATCTCGGAACAATGGCCTGTCAATCTTCTTGAGGCTGTCCTTGGTGCTGGCATCAACACTGACATAGAGCTGTGTCACAGGACTCATTTCTCTGAGGAAAGAATAAATATACGTTAGAGCTAGGCCAGTGCTTCAACTTTGCTTCGACTAAGATACGGAAAAAATTCCAGCTCCGACAATTATGAAGCTTTTTTTACATTCATTACTGTTACCAGCCTGCGGCAGTTTTTTTATTCAAGCGATATATTTTCCACTACCAACTTGCTAGGCCTGTCATAGTTTCATGTGCCTTATGATCTAACTTAAGACTATGACAGGCACAACATCCAGTCCCCGGCTGTTAATTCATTACTGGGAAAGGGTAAACACACATATCACCAATGATAAACTTTTCGAACATTCCGGGAATCGAGCTCAGTGCCCTAAGCCTATTAGACAGATACGCTATCGACTGAGCAAAGGCGTCGGACTATGAAGCTTCACCAAGAAAAATAAATTCCATCAAAGATACTCAATTTATGATCAATTATTGCCATTATGAGCAGTTTTGTACATTACAAATAAAAAATTCATACCAAAAAATCTTAAATGAAATTGTACGTCGCTATACTAATTTTGATACATCAGAATAAAACTAAGTATTACAAACAACTGTGGAATAAAAAATAATATTTGTGAATAAATTTATAAAAAATAACAACATAACATTTTTTAAAGTATAAAACAAAAAAAAAATATTTGAACTTTGATTCAGCTTAGAGAATATTTCATATATTTGATTCGAGTTTGCATCAAATTGGAAAAGTGGACTCCGCAGGCCCCTCGTCTAGAATACCATAGCTATTTAGTGTGTAGGTAATTAATTAGAGCAAACAAATATTTCTGTAATAGTTTTATATAATATTCAATTTTAATTAGAGATGTACAGATTCCTGTGAATGGATGGAAAAAAAGAAGATGCCAAAGAGAATGATGGAAATGAAGTATGTTGGAGAAAGACTGTAAGGAATACCAAGAAAGAAATGGGAGGAGCAAATAACAGAAAGTGTTCAAGTGAGAGGATAAGTGTGTAAGAAATTAAATGAGGAAGAGTGGTACAAAGATAGAGGAAGATGGAAGCAAATTCAGGAATTAGAGAAAATATTGTATCTGAGATTCAAGAAAATATTGGATTTAAGTTTTTTTTTTTTAAATTTGAATTTGTTTATGAGCCTTATAGCCCCAATATTGTTTAATGGATGTTCAGCCTCAACATTATAGGAAAATCTTAACAAGAAAGTTATGTATTATTATTAGGTGTTCTGTCTTACAATAGGTCCATTCCATTTGTGAATGAACTGAAATCGCCGATGCACCCCGTTATATAACTACAGGAAAAAAAAATTGTAAAAAATAAGATAAATAATGTTTATGATAAAAGTGCACAAGATTACTAGGATAAAAAATACCATGTCATGACTAAATTTACAATTTGCCAGCACTTAAACGAAACAACAATCCAACCGAGGGGAGAATAAAAAAATTACCCAATTTTAAATTTTGCAGTTTTGTTTAAAAATCAAAGCTTCCTTTAATTTAGAATTTGAGAGCTGAAAATCGACAATATCGAGTTTGACATTCTTATTTATTTTTTATGTATCAAATCTTGAGACCTGGAATGTTTTTTAATCCTCAAATCTACCTCTAGATTCAAGGATGTGATTGAGACATCTCTAGTTTTATAACAGATTTTTGTTACCTGATAGCTTCAGGGAACTGAGCGTTTGTGACCAAGAAGGAAGATATTTCTTTCTGGTGCAGCAACTTAACAAACTTATTGATCTCAGGATACATAATCGGTTCCCCTACCAAGGAGAGTGCACAATGTTTTGCTTGGAAACCTTCCGCCAACCGCTCTGGTTTCACACCGGGAACCCCTGGAAAAAAGAAACCAACAAAATATCATAATCTATTATAATAAAATAGTTAAGTGTTAGATGTTTAAAAATGAGGTGGCCCAGTGGCTAAATAATTTTATAGTAAAGGAAATTGATAAATTTTATCAATTTCCTTTATTATAAAATCGTTAAGTTTTATATTTGGAAGAAGGTACAGGAAAGGTGGATGGAAACATAAAATGAAAATAAAACAGTTAACACTTTACACTGCTGCAACTGGACAAAGAGGTAACGGTCACCTCCATTGTAAATACTTTCTAAATTATCTTAGTCCATTTAATATATTTTAAGCATAAAACAATTAACAACAAATATTCAAACTTTGATTTGACAATGAGGATATTTCATATTTTCTATTTGGGTTCGCTTCGAATTGAAAAATTGGAATTCAGACAACCCTAAAATTGAGGGTATTATGTTTAGACACCCCAAATCAGGGGCATGAAACACCCAACGCACCTTTGAATTGGTTGATCATCTTATAGTGAGCGTCGAGTGCCCCAGCGAGTATCTCCTCTGGTTGATCCATCTTCCAACGCCATTCCGTACCAACAGGGTTCGAGTGATGGCGCCAACAAAACACGCACTTGTTGGCGCAGGCGAGGCTGGGGGTGGTCTCCATACAGCGGTGAGACTCAATACCGTAGAAACTATGCTTGTAGCATCCACCACGACCCCGCAGCATTGACTGGAACATAAAGTTATGAAAAATAACTCTTACTACTTACTTACTCTATTCACACTTAAAAGACCCATCTACAGAGTCCGTAAACTCCGCATCCTTAAAGTCCATAAGTCTTTAGAAATGGAAATCACATCCACACAGTCTGTATTCGTAATCACATGACCGTGCCAACCAACGAGAACGTTGAAAACAACATACAATCAAATGCTTCGAAAGAACATTTTCTAGAGCTAGGCGCAAGTAAATGTCATCTGTGAAGCAGACAATATCACAGGTGAATAATTATTAATACAACTACACAACATATTTTGATTAAAAGTCCAGGATAATGCAACATTTGAAAGATAGGTTAAGTGCAATCACAAATAACATATTTAAAACATAAGCTAGTTTGTTTAGTTGCTATGATAGCGCCATTGATGTTTTCATTTTGATGTGCATGCTTACTTTGCTGTGATTGGTAGTCCTTAACAATCTGTATTGACTAGTCCTTAGAAATTTAAAGTTGAGTCAATATCTTAGAGTGATAAGTACTAAGGAATTAAGGATAAGAAGGACTATGTTGACAGTGCAATCTGTTAGTTTGGAGTCAATATCTTAAGGAGTACTAGGTACCTTTTGGGTACGGAGTCTGTGGATGGGGCTTTACACTGCTGCCACTGGACCAAAAGGCAATGATTGCCTCTACAAGGAAATCAAGCAAGATTCAGATTTGGATCAGAAATTTCAAAGCTTTGCTTTTTTTTTATATATAAAATAGGATGTAAAAGTGACCTTGGTCCAACGACACATCTTGACGCCCGAGTGTGACCCAATGAGCTTGTAGCCCTGTTTAGTGAGCGACTCTCTAAGGAGGGGCGTTATCATCTCTCTTGTCCCCTCCGACTCTTCAGACTCTTTGCGCTTGCGAGCCGCCCGCAGGGCACTCGAGAAGTTTCCCAACTCTTCCATGTCGAGCACGGCACTCTTAACCTCCTGGGACGGGTCGCTGTCCCACTCGCTGTCGCTGGCTTCTCCGGCATCGCTCTGAGAGTCACATGACGATGCCTGGAACAATTTAAACAAATATAAATAATGTGACGGAGGCAGTCAAACCAGTTTATTTTACAAATGTCTTTGATTTTTCATTTTAAAATTCATAATGTGTTCGTCCCTTTAATATGTTTTGTGTAAGACCCGAACGGGTAGTAAGACGAAGTGCTAATAATAATAATAATAATAATTTTATATGTTCCTATCCATCTTTCCTATAACTTCCTCCAAATTTAATATAATTACCTCATAAAGTGAAAAGAGGTTTTCCTTAGAGAAATACCTTACACATTAATATCCATGCAAAAACATATTCATTATTTTTTAGCACCGCGTCTTACCACCCGTTCGGGTTATATGCCTATATACTAATTATTACACTAATGGTTTAGGAATAGGAATTAGGAGGGTTTAATCGATGAAGTGCACCCACATTTGTGTTGAAGGAGAATGGAAAACCATTTAGGGAAAAAAACCTCAGTACACCCGACCCGGTATCAAACCCTGATCTCCCCGTTTTCAGCAGTCTAGTCTAACACGAGAATAGCGCGTTAGACCACGCGACCACAGAATCGGGTATCTGATGTAATTGAATTGCATGTTGTGATAAAACACATTATAAATGATTTTAATGCATAAAGACCATAATATAATATTTTTACAAACATAGACAAGTGAACAAAAAATATTCTTACTTCAATTCAACTTCAAGAATATATTTCATTTAAGTTTGTTTCAAAGTGAAAAAGTGAACTTTGCATATAGCTATGAGATCACAAGTGTATTGCAGTGAATGATCTGACCTCTTCAATCCTCTCTTCTTGCGGCTGACTCTTGCCCCCGCAACGGCAGTTACTTTTCGCCCGCCATTTCTCTACGCAACCCATCAGTGCATTTTGCCAGTCGTCAAAGTCTGCCTCGATACTGCCGTGGCGGCTAGCCACAGTATCTTCGTCCCCGGCACCCAGCTTGGCCACCCTCATAGCTTGCAGCTTGTGCAGCCAGTGATCCACACTCCTGCCAACCTAACAAAAAAAGTACTTATTTTAGTACTACATTTTAATGCTCGCTTGGATTTGTCTGAAACATACACCAATTTAAAGCTATAATATACTCTAACTATCCAACACCTTAACTCAGTCGGTAGCGTGTCTATCTAGAGCTAAGGATCCCGGGTTCAATAACCGGCATGGCCGAATAGTTATTTATTGGTGAAATGTGGGTTTACCCTTTCACAGTGATAAATTAACAGCCAGGGACTGGATGTTGTGCCTGTCCTAGTCTTAAGTTATATTATAAGGCACATGAAGCTACGACAGGCTTAGCAAGCCGCTAGTGGAATATATATGGTTTGAATAAAAACTGACACCGGCTGGAAAAAGTAGTGGTAGTATGGATGTAAAATATGTATATATTACAAACATACTAACTCATCTTCACAGTAGCCACTATTTTCTTAACACAAAATTCCCTATTTTCAATTTTTCCAGATAAATTAGTTTAAAGTCATGTGAGTAATTTTTAAAGCAGGATAGCTAGAGCTTGTTTGGAAAATTCGTGCAGTGGTTACTTTAGTAAAAGTTTAATAAATATTCCAATTTTTTTTTTTTTTGCTTTTTTTTTTGTGTGTGTGAAATTTCTTGTGTTTTGCAGACAAAAAGAAGTTTATGTTTTCCCAGTGTGTGACAGCTTTGTATTCTTTCCCCTAATTTCACAACATGATATAGGTCAAAGAATCTTGAGATTTGAACCAATAAGGTCACCAAAACTTACTACCTAGTTTTTTCTTTTCCTCTTATATTCCTAAAAACAACATTCGGTGATGTCAGGAGAACATTTATCTGAGGCACCATTGTTTCTTTTTGTTTTAAGCCTACTTTAATTCCAAATTATTAAAAACTCATTTTAAAACAAGTTTTGGATTCATTCAGACCCATTAACTTCTGCTGATGGGCACTGTCCCCTTACAAGTTTTGGCCTGGGTGAGTCGGGCAAGTCGTAAGGGAATAAAAAGAAGAAAAGAAGGGATAAGGAAGTTTTACCCACCATATTTCTTTTAAAAATAAATTTACAAAATTTAAGTAAAATCTCCTAACTTCCCCCTTACTTCGTTGAAGTGATCAGCATACTGCGAGTTCCCCAGCCCAAAGACTGCGTACTTCATGCCCTTTAGTAAAGCTCGCTCCACCCGGAAGTCGTGCGCTGCCTCTTGTAACCACTTGTAGAACCAGGCCGCAGCTTCAGGCGGCTTACCCTCTGCATGCGTAGGCAGGACAAACACGCACAGCGACTGTCCTGAGGTCTGAGAGAAAATCAACAATCCGTCAACCACACAGCCGCAAGGCACTAGACTAGGAGTTGGGATAAAAAAAAGGATCCAAAGAGTTTTACCTCAGCTCCAGCTGGGATAGGAAGGGAGTAAGGCAGAGGGAAGGATTTGTTTAAATACTCATTTTAATAGGTTTGATTAACATTCTCCGGTGGCCGCGTGGTCTAAGGCGTCACTAACAATATACTAAACTGCCGATGACGGAGAAATCGTGGTTCAACCCCGGTTGGGTGTACTGGGGGTGGTTTTTCATAAAAGGCTTTCCCCTCTACCTCCACAAAAATACAGGTACAATTCCTCTAAATTAAACCTTCATCCTTCCTAACAGATTTATAGTAATTAGTACATATGTGTATAGGCCAAACGGTTAGTAAGACGCAATACAAAACAAATTTTTTTTATTAAAAATGTTAATGTCACTTCTTCCTTAAAAGTTAAAGAGCCGCCATCACATGTTTAAATAGCCGTATGTGGCTTCTAAGGCGCAGTTTTACAGTCCCTGCACTTGCGACTAAATTACAAACAATTAAATTAAATTAGCAGAAAAATTAAACCACTTAACACAGAACGAAACCAGGACATTTGACTCAGCGCATTAATATGCCAATAATAGGAACCGTTCCATGATCAACGTTATTCTTTAATCATTGTTTAAGGGAGAGTTTGTGAAGGACTCATGGATTCACCGGCTACTTGAAGCTATCATTGGATCACAACTATCGTTAACTTGGGGGGGCTTTATGCTGCACTCTAACAATATCAATTGTAGGGGGTAGCACCGGGACTTGTGTTGTGTGCTCTTTAGGGTTGTTGACCAAGTTGGTCGATCCCTTCTGGCGACACGCACCTGTTCCCAAATGGGAATATGGCCGACCGGCCTGACCCGGTTGTTTTTTCAAAAATCCTCTCTCTTGGTGCCTCCTAAAGGTGTCTCCCAGGTAACGCCCTTTGTGCCGGAAGGCAGAATGGGTGGTTAAACCTCTGAGAGGTTTGTCTGTGTAGGGGGGTGGGGCTTGCTGGTTATAAGGCCTCCTCGGGGTCCCCGCTGGTCAACTTTAGGCAACACGTGGCTATCCCTAAGGCTCAGTATCTGATTCCCCCTGGTGATGCTGGTAGTCACATTGAAGTAGTCAACTTCTCCCAATTTCTCCCACTAAGGGACAGGGAACGGCGGGGTTGTTTTTTAAAAAGCTACGCTGAGACGGACTCGCTTGGCAGGAGGCGGCTCTAGAGGGTTCACTTTAAGAGCGACATGAGATTGGGGTGGTTGCAATGTGAAAAGTCTTTTGACTTACATGTGGTGTAACTAAAAACGCAATCGGGTTGTAGAAAGTGTTCTTTCTGTGCAGTTCCCACGGTTCACGGCTACATCCGTACCAAAAAGTTATAATGTCCCATAACAGATTAAATAGAGTAGGTTTCCCTTGTACAAGAACTATGTGGACCTGAGTTTCAAGTGTTCTTTTAGGCTACTATTTAGAAGATTGAAGAGTGATCTTGATCCAACTATTGGCACGGTCCCTGCATGTTTATAAGTGACCTTGACTGTTTAGCAGTAGAGCCAAATAAGATAAACAACTCCAGATTGTGTGGTCCCGGCATTTACGACAAAGGTCACCGAATATTACTTTTTTTTTAATGGGTATTAAGTCCACTTTCTAAGCTATGGTTAGTTGATTATAACACCCCAAAATTAAAGACTAACTTAATTTCAGGAATAAAAACACCTCAGCGTGAAAGGAAAAATGCTTTACGTTTTACATGAAATTCACTTTGGCTATCAACCAAAAATATTTTGGTGAAAGGCACAAAAAAAAAAGTATATGGGTAAAGTCCTGGCTTTACCGATAATATGTGCAGTAAACCTACCTCTTCTGTAAGTTTATCTTCTGGATCATAAGTAGATAGGTCAACCAGCTCCACTGGTAGCGATTTCTCTTCAGCACTTTTTGCTAATATCATACTAAATACCTAAATAACAAAAATAAATCAAATTTAAGATGTTTGACAACTTTTAGCAAAAAGTAGTGGCTATATCAATTTTTAATCCTTAAAATATCTGTTTTTTTGGATAAGAAAATTTATTAAATTATTCGAGGTAGTTATTTAACACGCGCTTTCTGAACCACTGATTATATTATCATACGAGAATTGTCTATGAGCGAGACCAGAAGGTCCTTCAAATTTGATCGAGAATGTTATTTTTACATACCTTCTAGGGTTCTTTTACATATACCACAATCGAAATGGGATTAAGGGCTTTACTTTCCCTCTGAAGGAAGTTGTGTTACGGATTTTTATCGCTCAGGAGAAATCCGTAGACCTCGGCCGAGAATGAACCCAAGAACATGGGGTCCTAAGGCAAGCACTTTACCCCAAGATCACCGAGGTCAACAAATTCGAGTACATTTCCTTTAAATTTAATCTTACTTATCCCTAACACATTAGCATGGTTGGTACATACTTCTAATTAGAATGAATAGCAAGATTTGGGTGTTAAGTTGTTTTTATTAACAAAGTACTAAATAGTGTCTGGGACAAACCTTTGACTTTCCCGTCTGTGTTCCGTAGAACACCTTAAGTCTCTCTATGACACCTTCTATAGTGAGGCATTTACTCTTTCCTTTCTTGCTACCGCAACATTTACCACCTTTTCCGCCACAAGATTTTTTTCTCGTCTTAGCCACAATCTTTTTGGGGCCAACTTTGTCGTCAATTGAGATCAAAGGAGCCTTCCCATTCTCGACCACTTGTCTACTCAGAGAGTCAGTGGTAACAGCGTTGATAGCCTCTAGTGAGCAGATTTTGTTTCCATTTTGTTTTTTTGCGAACCAAGACCAAGCAATATAGATTGTCACAACAGCGACTAATGTTGGCATAAACGATGCTCCAAAAAATGGAACACCAAAGATTGTGATCATCTCAGAGACAGCGGTGTCTCCTTAAACCTGCAACAACAACAATAATCAAATATAAATATCGGATGACAACTTATAACTTACATAATTTTGTTCCATTAAAAGCCCCTCTACAGATTATTATTATCATCACCGCGTCTTACTACCCGTTCGGGTTATACGCACTTACGCTAATGTGCAATGGTAGGGTGATTGTTCATTCCACACATTCACAAGTTGTGATTAATACACGTCTTGTCAGAGGTGAAGGAAGGGTTTGGCAACTAGATAAATCTGTGCCGGGGCCAAGGATTGAACCCCGAACCCCCCAGAAGTCTGACACCTTACCCCTAGACCACCAGGTCACCACCCTCTACAGAGCCCATAAGCTAGGAATTTGTTTAGCCATTAATGGTCCTTAGAAATGGAAATCGTGTCTATACAGTCTATATCCTTAATCATGTGAAAATGACATCAATGCGTGTCGGAGACTATGTACGTTCTGTTACCCTCTTTCAAATGAAATTGTTTAGAACAAAGTGAAAGCAGACGTGATCTATGATTGAAGCAGCTAGGTTATTAAAAATATTAATGAGAAGTTAAATCGTCATATTTCTCAGAAAAATATCTGTAAGATGCCACACTTTTAAGGGTTATTAAATTTTCTGAAAACATATTTCTGAATAACTGTGTTCATAAAACTATCATTTAATTTTTTTTAGGGCCTATTTAAAGTGCACTAAGCCAACTGGTTGTATAGGCACACAGAATTTCTGTGAGCGAGAGCGAAAAGGACCTGAAACAAATTTTGCCAGGAGAGGTATTTTCACATACCTTCCGGGGTTTTTTTTTACACGCCATAGTCGGCATGGGACCAACGGCTTTGCTTTCCATCCGGATTAAGTTGTGCTACGGATTTTTATCGCTCGAGAAAAATCCGTCAATCCTGGCTATGTTTAAACCCACAAATATCAGGTCCTAAGGTGATAACTTTACCCCAAGACTAACAAGGTTGACATTGTTACTACCATTTCAATGCGCATGTAGATATTTACTTTTCTATGATTGGTAGTCTTTGGACGTCTGTATTGACTTGACCTTCTAAAATTAAAGTTGAGTCAAATACTAGAGTGGTAAGGACTAATGACTTAAGGATAAAAACTGTGTAAACAGTGCAATCTGTTAGTGAAGAGTTAATCTCTAACGGATCATTACACATTTTCTCGACACAGAACCTGAAAGATGGGGCTCTATTTATAAATACAAATATTTTTAAGAATTGTTTTTGTGGAAAATATTATCAGGCTTGTTCTAGGTGGATCAGGCCCCATATTAGTCCAGGAAGAATTCCCCCCTAGAGGAAACATACTCAAATTCTTTTAACAAAAGTGAATTGAGTATTCCCCAAAGACATTCAAAATAATAACTCACTATGGTCTAGGTATACTAAAAGACTAAATATGGCAAAAGTTTCTTTGTCCAAGCATTAAATAAAAATGTACAGCACATGAATTCTTCAAAATAAAATAAAGATAGCAAGTTCCTTAAAAAGGCTTTGTTCGTTTAATACTGTACCGCAGCGCGAACCCCTATTGGATTGGATATTATATTATTTGCCTTTGGGATATCCTAACCTAAGTAAACAACATAACGTAAATAAACTGGATTCTAAGCTGTAAACACACATACCACAAGATGAACCGAAATTATCTCTCATATATTTGACTAAAATAATACAGCTTAGATCAAATCAAAATAAACTGGCCTACGTGACCAAACACTAAACTCTAATGCCCGCCTGATTTATTTTTTTCTTACATAACACGAGGGTGATTCTAGGAAGATATGAACAGTATATCGTGCGCATGCGTTCGTGAACCTAAAGATGAAATGAAAATTATTTGGCAAATTAAAATTCATAGAACGTGGTAAAATATAACGTCAAATATGGTTAAAATTATTATACTTAACGTATACTATCCTTACAAGGGGCAAAAGTGTGTACTCTGGGACAATGTTTTATTTTTAATGGTGAAGTCAAGTGGAATATCTCCATTATAGTCCTTGCCAGACTTTCATGGTCAACATACTAAATCTCGCGCATGCGTATAATTTAACGCACAATTCTCTTGCGATCTCTCAAAACCAAAATCAGTGAGATCAACAGTTGAAAGCTACAATTTCTAGCTAAGTTAAAATGAGTATCGTTTTATGACTTTAAAAGTGTTATTTTAGAAAGCTACTTTTTAATACTACATTAAAAACAACAAATAGATAGTTCTTAATGTTTGACAATAAATTAGAATTAAAAACATAAATGTTATGATAAAAAATGAGTGGAGTAGATTAATAAATCATGATTTTAACTGTAAGCTATCCTTAAGTTTCAATAATAATATTATTAATTAATCTACTCCACCTCCACTCATTTTTGATATAACATCTGTAATTCTAACTACTGGCAACCATCAAAAATTTAAGCGTGCCTCAGGACAGTACCAAAATGTAATCTAATATAGATATTTCATTTATATCGTTAGTTCAATGAAGTAATTATATGTGATAGGGTCACCTGTTACTAACAGTTATATCTGTACTTACCGCTCCTTTTTCTGCTCCAACTATCGAGTGGGAGTGAGTGTGATTGGTTTGGAATTAAAGAATAAAAAAGGGCGTCATTTTTTAATTAGGCTATAATAATAATACATTGATTTTTATTTGGTGTTATACACAATTTTTGAAATTACAGATTTTATACAATAGACTAAGCTATAAAATATGTTTTAATTGGTTGAACAAAATAATATGTTCAACTAGCAACTCAGTCGCGTTAGTATCATTTTAAGGTACCTATACTCCATTCACGGTAGGAATTACTCTCGAAAAGGTCTTTTTTCCTACCAAAATCCTATTATATAATAGCTTTCTGGTAGGGAAAAAGGCCTTTCATAAAACAATTCCTACGTTGAACAGACTTTACACTGTATTAATGCTAGGCCCTGGAAATAAAACTTTGTCAAAAAATCAAATGAGATAACAAAAGTTCTTACCGTTTATCTCTAAAGAAAGCAACAAATCAATTCTGCATCTGGCTTGCCAGTAATTTGAAGAATGGTCTATCCTCCCAACTCTTTCTATTTCTTCTACACAAACAGTTTCTTTTCAACCTGCTAACTTATATACAGTATTGTTATGAAGAATTACACTGTTGCATTATTGTTTTCGTTTGTTATGTCTATTATTACACTTTTCCTTACTATATTAAAATTAAAATATGTTTCTCTGGATCCTTAGTTATTAATATATTTGAATAATTGATTTAATCAGATAACATACATAATATCTTTAATTAAACCACAAAAAACCTACANTTTTTTTTTTTTTTTAATAACCAGTAATGCTCTTGATCTCCGTTCTGACCTTATTATAATAACATATCCAGTCCATCTCATTTGATTTCCTTCCATCTTCTGAATAATATTGAGTCGTTGCATCAGAGGTTCACTCACAGATCGAACTTACTTAAGTAATATTGTTCGGGTAAAAGCAGTTATTGGACAGTTCACTATAAGTTGCGAGAATTATTTTGCCACGGGTCAGGTAAGTGAGCTTGACTTTTTAATGGCAAAAGCCCTGAGGAAGGGTGCTTTCGTCATCCAGGCCATTTGACAAAAATACATCAAGGTTTCCCAAAAGAAAAAAAAAAAAGAGATATATACATGAAAAAAATTACTTAGATATTAGTAAAGAGACTGCCCTTAGAACTTGCAGCCATTTTTCTCAGTTTTTAGTAGATACTGCGTTTTTGCTACTGAGGTCAGTATCAAGCACCACTGACAAACATTAATTTTATAATAAATCAATTAAATTAACGAAAAATTATACCCAAAGTTTTTACACACCTTAACGCAGATTTTACAAGGGTTGTGCGCCAGTTTGTTGTCTGAATTTGGGAAGCAAATGTATCAACTGTTGAAAACATAGTCGTCTTATGATTGATATGAATCGTACTACAACATTAAAGGAAATTAGTACAATGTCATACATGTGTTAACAACTGTATGCCCTTCATTTATGAAATTTTAGTTCCTTACTTTTTCAACAGCATTGGTGACATGGTGTCCTGGGGGAATACCTGCCCCTTAAGGTTGGAGTGTAGGGGACACGAGAAAGGCGAGTAATTTTTTTTTGCAGTTTTTATAGCAAAACTTTTTTTTTTGGACCATGATAATTATAATATTGCTCCAGTAGAAACATAAGAGTTTAATTTTCTTCACATGGTGATATTAACAGTTGTTGAATATGATGTAATTAGCGAATGGCATTAGATTATAAACTTTTTTTAATGAATAGAATAAGGTGTCGTTAACTACCAGGACATCCTTGTATTTAAATTTATTTTGACCAAAAAAAAATGTTTTAATATAAAAATCCTAAATCCTCACCTTAAGGGCATAGATATACCTGATTCACTTCAACATGAAACATTATAAATTATAATAGCTTGATATTTATTGACTTTCCTCCACTACTTTTTTTATTTGAAGTACCGCTGTGTTTGGTGTAATAACTCCCATTGGTGCAAGCACCATAGTGGTGAGAACTGGTGCAATGGCTCCCGAGAAGCGTAACTTGGTTGAAACTTGCTTCGCCAAGTTTAACTGATGGCAATCAGCGGGGCGTGGGTAGAAAGTTGATACACTTTCTTTGATACAACACTTTTCCCAGCTTTGTCAGCTTGCATCGGTCGTAACCACATTAAAAAAATATATATATATTGTCACCATCCTGAGTGAAAGAAAATTCAATTTTAAAATTCTTACTATAGCAAAAAGAAAATTAAGATTACATAAAATTACTTTTTTTTTTAAAGACAAACCATTTATTTTTACCAAAGAAAATATGAAACCTTTTATTTGCAACAATGTTGTGTTAGACTTTTAAAACTAGTATTGGAGTCACTTTCATATTTGATAGTAAACCCAAGTTCGTAAGCAAAGATCTCTTGGAAGTCTGTTTTTTTTCATAATAGAAAACACCATTTATGTGTGCCAATCGTTACACATTTTTATTTGCAAATTTAAACATCTTTGGGAATCGGGTGTATAAAAATATTTGGTGAGACAACATCCCTTACAAGATTCCCTCTAATTATAAGCAATTTACAAAATAATGTAACACAATAATCCCAAATTGTGTATTTCTACAACATTTATAAAATTAAAAATTGGATCTATGAAATATTATAGTTGATTAATTTAACTGAGGAATAATTTTCTATTTATCATTATGTTCGCTCAAAAACGCCGCAGCTTTGAGGGCATGGGTCCACACCCAGCAGGTTGGAGGGGGGGGGGGGGGGNGGGGGGGGAGGGAGGAAAAAGATTGGGGTTTAGGAAAGATTGTACAACAATCCACTTCTTTTTGTGTGCTTCACGAATACTTAACTTTGCAAATTGCGGTCTTTTCTATTAGCCAAACAACATTTTGATAGCCGCTTCGGTAGCCGCATGGTCTAAGGCGTCACTCTCGCAGTAGATTAGACTCAATGATGAGGAGATCGAGTTTCGAACCACGATCAGTTGTACCAGAGGTAGTTTTTCCAAAATAGTATTTCAATCTTCCTCCACACAAATGTGGGTACACTTCCTATTAATAAAACCTTTCTAATCCCTAAAACCATCAGTGTATCTAGTATGTATTAAATGTATAACCTGAACAGGTAGTAAGATATATTACTATTAACATTCTTTCCACTTCAAGGATTATTGAGATTTAATAGTCTATACTTTTTTTTTTATCATCAACTAGCAGAATTCCCGTCTTTTCCTGGGGTAGCCACGCAATGCATTGTGTGGTTACCCTGGGCAATGCTTTTTTGGCTTAAAACAGAAAAAAAATCTCAACTTATTTCTTCAGACCCAGTGTTTAGTAAATTTAAAAAATCTAATCAAAAATTTAAAATTTGAGAACCCTGTGTGTGGTAGATATCACACAATGCTCGTGATAGACAAACTCTTCATTTTATTAATATATGTTAGTAATTCTGTCAAAGCAGGACTGCTACCTATCAAGGTAAATCAAAATTATAATAGAATAATACACAGGAAATTAGAATGGAAAAAAAAAGCGTTTATTAATAAATTTCTTTCCTGAGTTTCCTTGTACTTTGACCAATTTATTAATCAGAAATTTAGTTTTTCCTAAGAATCCCAAATTTGAATCTGAATATTCGAAAAAATTATAATCATAACAGGAAATAAAAAATAGAAATAGTAATCGAATTAAATTTTTTGTTGTTATAATACATACCTAGTAACCAACCCACATATTATATTCAGTTAAGTGTTAAGATTAATGGTCAAGGCTCTGGTTTTTGTCTGACCTATAATTATGTTGGGGCTGAACCGTTAATAAGTAGTATTAGAGGTTTTAAACAAATATTACAATTCATTATGTTTTTTTTTATCTCCTTAAGATTTCTAGGGTCACATCCTTGCATTTAATATCAATAATGTAATCGATTCAGAAGACTATTTTTTATTTTCGGTACATATGAATATAATGCAGTCCTAAGAAGAGTGGGTGAGAAGAGAACCATTTTGGATGCAATTCTTTGGTACAAAGCAAACTGGATCGGACACTTCCTTAGAAGGAACTGTCTTGTGACATCACAAGAGGAAAAGTTGAGGGAAAGAGGAGCTTAGGAAGGAGGAGGATTCAAATATTGGATGACTTGCAAGGAAAGAATATATTATATTTGGAAGAAGGTAGGAAAAGTGGTTAAAAACATATAAAAGGAACGAACACAATATGGCTGTAACAATGAAAAGAAGAACACAGTTCACACTTTACATTGCTGCCACTGGACAGAGGGGTAATGGCTGCCTCTAAGGAAATCAATCGTTACCGCCCAATCCCCCGACCTAGGTTTCATTCTATCGCGACTCATCAGGGAGGAGTGTGAAACGTGTAACACAGCTTCCTAAAAGAGGAAACGAAAAAAAAAAACATACAAAAGGGAGGAAAAGGAAAATGGTAAAGAATGATAGGACACCTAGATAGGAACACATAAAAGGAACAAATAACACAAAGGAAAAACAACGGAAATGGATAGGATGTGAATATATACAATATATGTCTTGAAGGAAAATTCTTTTCTCCATTTGGTGGTTTTTTTGGTTTAAATACCAAAAGGGGCCATGTGGGGTAGTTTTCCCTACATTTAATTTTCCCCAAAATCCATTCTACACAAATATTTGTGTATTTCCTGTAAATTGTTGACAGTCTTTAGCCTTAAATTAAGTTGTTAGTTGCTGTTAAAAATATTAATCATAAAAAGAAGATTAATCATAAATGTGGAATTGATAACAAAATCATAGAAACATTTATTTGAAGATAACAACAAATAACATCTCAACAGAACAAAATATGCAGGAACAATAGAATGGGTTTGTACATTACCTTTTGAGATCTTTGAATGTGTTAGTGTGTGTTCGATTCTCCGATTATTAATTATTTAAATAATTTATACAGTTTTTGAAAGTATTATCAATTTAGTGACAAATCTTTACTAAACATAGTTGCCACAATTTTATAATAAATGTATAAAATAATTGTACTTATCGATATGTATATACAGTAGATTTCTGTATTATCCGAGAAGGTAACACAATTTATGTAAAGTCAAACCTGGCTAATTCGAAGCTGAAGGAACCACAATTTTTTTTTTTCAAAATATCTATTTGAATTAGGTTAAGTTTTTATTTGAGCTAGAAAAATAACTTCAAAATATCTATTCGGTGCAGTAAAATACAGTAGTTTATGTGTATAATTTCATTCTTAGATTTTCCATAGCAATATGTGCAGTGGAGAATACTGTATTTACAATTTTTTAAAATCCGGAAATGTTTGATTATTATTTGGTGTTAATACTCTTGAGTTGTAGTAAACTCTTCTAGCTTATTAAGTGCCTGGAGAATAGAGGGGTTTACATAAAGTTGTCCCTCAACAAACCGTCTCAACTCTTCGATGTGGACCATGGCCGGGCTTCTCTGAAAGTCCCGTCTGTTCCCATTCTTCATCTGAAGTTACACTGTCATTTCTTTTGTTCATAACATTTGCCAAAAAATCTCTGTGTCTGTCAGTTCACTACAAGTGGCTAAGTTCTCGCCCAAGTCTACAAAATCCTCATAAGGAACACCTGCATCTTGATCAACACCTTCCTAGTTGTACACAACAGATTCATTTTTCTCTTCAACATTGTTATGGCAGAAACCTACTTTTAGAAAGCAGTTGACGAAAGTGTTTTATGTCACTTCGTCCCACGCAACTTTACACAATCTAGCACCTTGGAGAGTGCCAATTTTAACCTTGCCATTCTTACCCAATGAAAGCACTCGAGAGAATTTTCTGGTTAAGGCGTCGATAGAAGTACTCCAAAGTTTTAATTAGTCCTCGATCCACAGGTTGGACTATTGATGTCATATTTAAGGGGGGGGGGGGGGGGGGGGCGGCCAGGGGAAGGGCAGAACACAACCTTTACATTTACCATTACAGTAATGGTGTTGTGTGTGGTGCAGATGTCAACAAACGATGCGATGGTTCGGTTTCGTTTGCCCCTGCACGCAGAGCCTTCTATCAGCACAGCAGCAGACAAGTAGCAAACGTGTTGCCTACGCGAGATTTCAGGCGGGTTTTTTTTTTTGGTCATCTTTGAGGTAATTTTACTTTGAATTAAAAAAAACTAAGTTTGAATTACACCAATTTTTTTTCAAACATTATTTTAATAGAAGATTCAAGGGACAATGGAAAAAGTTTGAGTTAAAAAAACAAATTCAAATTATTCACGTTTGAATTATCCAAGTTCGACTGTATTTGAGAACTGTCTTAAGAAATGATTTGGTTTAAACTGGTTCAGACGTCTTGTATAAGTAGCGTAGTGAATCATCGGGTGACTCATCGTTTCCAATGTAATGTATTGTGGTGCCGTAAATACTACTGTCCGCCATTAAACTTATTTGGGTGAAGTGCCTGCCACTGGGCAATACCGCTACAAATTAGTGATTTGTTGAAAAAAATTTTTCAAGTAGTGAGAGTTAATTAATTGCGTTCAAATTTAGAATATTGTATTATCAGAGTTCTCGGTTATCTGAGGCGGGATCAGAAATCTACTGTAGTTCATTTTAATACTTTAAAACAATTTAGTAATACAAATTACAAGTTATAAACTTGTAAGTTATACAAACAAGAGATCACAATAATGATTAATAGTAAAGATGGTACAGAAAGTTCAACAAATCCCATGGTATTCAAGAAATTCGAGATCCGTAAAAAGTCCCAAAAATTTGTCTCGTAGTTGGGAGAGTAACAAAATGATGAAAGAAAAAAATATTTGTGTCAATATAATTAATTTACTAAAAAAAAAGTATTCTCTTTGTTGCAATATACATGACAAAGAAAATATTATTTGTCAGTGGCAGTAAGGCTTAAAAAACTTATTTTAAATGTTTTCATTTAACTAAAATTGTACATTTTTAATAGAGTTGGGTCAAATCCAATATTTTAAGAATCCGAATCTTGGAAAATATTATGAACATAAGAGGAAATATAAATATGATACAATAATAGAAAATACAAATAGTAACTAAATGTTATTATTCTTATAATCCATTCACATAACATTAATACCCCGGGTGGAGATTTATGATTTACCTAAAACTAGTCACTAAGATATACTTTGTTATTTTAAATGTGCAAGCTCAATTGTGTTTATATTTCTATTTGTTCCTAACACTCTTTATAAAATTTAGTTTACATTGAAATTTGGTGATTTCTAGAACTTGTTTTCATGTATTAAATACACTACTTAAAATATATATATATATTTTTTTGTAATACAGTCACAAATTTAAGTTAAAAATGCTTCGTTCTTGGTTTCAAACTGCTTTTAAACAAACAATACCAAGCTTAAGAAGTTCTAACTATTGTAACTAATATGAGACTCAAAACCACAATCAGAAGCAGAGAAAATTACCATCTAATGTTCTTTGGCCGCAGAAGGGCTATGAACAAGTTTATTTTATGTGCTATTTACCTAATAGTTTACTAAAACAAAAATATACAATTTGCAGGACAATTCTTCCATTTTTTTTCTCTATCATTATTTATAATACAACACAAACACAAAATAGAAACATGTTTTGGTTTGAATTACAATTAGTATATTAGAAAACATGGAAATTATAAAAACTATACCACATGTTAATAGCCGAGTTATATTAACCCATTCCCTGATAAGGGTGTTAAACAAGTCTTTGTTTGTCCAAACGTTCCCTGGAGAGGGCGCGAATCAATGTTTCATTGCAAAAAGTAATTGTAATGCCATCTATTGATGAACTACTGTAATTTTAGCCAGTCTTAATACTTCATATTAAAACTAATAGATGGATCTATGAGTTACATGCCATACAATGAGCATGAATCAAGCAATAAATGAGAAAACATGTGAGTAGTGAAAATATGTGTCGGATGAGAGTATACAAGAAGAAAAATGGCTGCCGGTCCTGTGTAGATCACTGTGCTAAATACGCGCCAGGGAATGGGTTCGCACATACTAGGAGTGTGCGAAGTAAAATTTTTCAATTCAAAGCAAAGGCGAGTCGAATAATATGTGATATTCTCTAAACCAAATCAAAGTTTGAGGATTAAAAAAAAACACTTAATGTTGGATAAAAATATAATGTACTGTATAGCCAGGTGTTATTATCACATCCGCTACCGTGGCCGTGTCGTCTTAACGCGCTAATCTCGTGTTGGACTAGACTGCCAAAGACTGAGAGATCGGGGTTCGATGCATTGAGGGTGGTTTCCCATAAATGGTTTTCCATTCTCCTTACATGCAAATGTAGGTGCACTTCCTCTAAGTTAAGCCTTCATAATCCTTAACACATTAGTGTCATTAGTACATAGGCGTATAACCTGAACAGGTAGTAAGACTCGGCGTTTAAAAAAAAAGTTATAATCACAAAATGTAATTCAATTATTTCAGATTTTTTTTTTATACACTAACATTAATTTGTGATGATAAATAATAAAATAATTTTTATAAAAAAGATCAACATAAATGTGAGGTTTAACAATAAATAAATTTTTTTTTCCAACCAAGCTTTGTAATTGTCGGGTACAGAATTTTACTCTTGTATCAAATTTGAGGTGATATATTCAAAGTCCTCAAAGCTTCGCACATCCGTAGCATATACTAACTACCCTAATGAACCAAAAAAAGAAAGATGTCACCTTCGTATATTGATTCTTCCCGATTTATTTCTTCTTTCTCTATTTTCTCCCTCAATTTTCACTAATTTTATCATTTTTTTTAATCAATTTCCATGAATTATAATATAATTTTGTCAGTGGACCACCTAATCGTTAAGCAATCCAATGGAAAATACGACAAATAAACACATTTCCATTTGTTTAGTAGAAACATCCATAGAATACTAATTGTCATGTACTAATTATTAATGTTCATAAATGCCAACATTTATTGCAGAGCATAGTGACTCTAGTTATGTAATTAAGTAATGTTTAATCTCTGCGTATTCCCCTATAACGATCAAGGTTCCGACAGTGAGCCAACATGTTAACAAGAGTAAACAGTTAAAAACATGAATATATGAGAAACATAAGGAGCAATACGGGCAAGTTTCAGGGTCTACAAATAGTACCGGTATATGTGTTCTACCTAAACAATTTCTAAAGTCTTTTCAGGGTAGGAATTGTTTTCTGAAAGGCATTTTTCCCTACCAGAAAGCTATTATATAGTAGGATATTTGTAGGAAGAAAGACCTTTCAGAGAGTAATTCCTACCGTGAATGGAGTATACTTCACTATCACTAAGGTAAGTGAGCCGGATACTAATTTTAACCATGTATATGTTACACCACATTCGTCAATTTTCCCAGTTAATGAATCGGGCAAATTTTTGCCCATTCCGTGAAGTTAGCCAATTCAAGAAATGTAAGAGTTTTTGCCCAGTCCGTGAAATTGATAAGTGAAGAACAGGTTTGGTCTTTTAAGTTAGTTTAGCTTTTATGATTTTAGAATGGAAGGTTAGGTTGGGTTAGTTTAATATATCTTAAAATAAATTCCAGTTTGTAGTAGATAGTATGGCGAGTTCCAGTTCATGAAATTTTTGCCCAATCCGTGAAATGGTCAAGAGTAAAGGCCAGTTTAGGGAATGGGCAGAAATTTGCCCGATTCATGAATTGAGCAAATTTAAAAATGGGATGTAGCATTTATACTTGTATTAATTCTTAAAATGTTCCGAATGGTGAGCCTACACATAAAACTCAAATGAGAGAGAGGTGAGGGGATGGTAAAATTGTAGTGGGGGTATAGAAAAGAAAGTAAAAGAGTATTTATTTACGTTTTTCCCTTTTTAAACAAAGTAAAAATGGTACCAAACGTTTTGTATTAAATTGAACATCGAAAGAAAGATAGAGGAGCAAGGCCTACAAACTTACCAGAAAACTGTAGTCCTAAATGTTCACTATTAAAACACAACAAAACACATAATTATGTCATTTTTGGCGTACAACAGTCCTCTTCTGCTGGAGAAGGAGGCTTACGTACCCCGAAAATCACATAATTATGTGTTTTGTTGTGTTTTAATTGCAAACTTGAGGCCGACAGTTTTCTGGTAAGTGTTTAAGCCTTGACCTTCTATCCGCTTTTCAATGATTAATTTTATTTTATTTTTTAGGAAAGCCTCTTTTCAATTCTTGAGGTACATTACTTTTACCCTTAAAGGTAGCAGTAAGCCTTTATATATTACACCATGCCCCTAATTAGAGCCAAAGAAGAACTTTGTTGGGAAAGCTTGAAACTTTTCAGGGTTTACGAAGGGTACATTATGTTATACAGGGAAAAAGTACAACATAACGTAGATAAAAAGTGAGGAAGTTTGGCGGCGTGTGAGATTAGTCCGTTTTCACTTTTGAATTGTGTTCTACTTGAGTTTGAATGAAAAACATTTGAGTTTTATTCGAGTTTGAGTAATATGGAGTGATATTTTTTGTGCCATACTTTTTTTTTAGAATTATTAATTTATTTTGTGAAAAAAAAAAAGTTTTATTGACAGAAATTCTGATTTCTAAATAAATTTAATGTAGTTGAGTTGGTACACGAAACATAAAAAAGAAATTAAATTAAAGTAAATATTCAAGAACTCAACTATTTAGAAAATAATATCTTAAAATTTGGATTAAAAAAAATCAAATTAATTATTTTGAGGGAAAAAAAAAATTCAAAAATTCTGAAATTTTTTGAGTTGAGCTCTGACAGGTATTAAGACTTGACTCAAATTATAATTTTTGAGTACTTACACTCCCATATTTTTTTAATCTGAAGCAGCTGTCTGTGGCAGTTAAAGCTTGACCTTGAAAATGTGTATTTTTAGTGTTTTATCGAAACAATTTCTACTACAATATCACTAAGGCAAGTGTGCTGACTATCCTTCCTGATTAAAACTAAAATGATTTTAGCAATTTAAAAATATATTGTATGCAATTTTTTTTTTTTAATTTTTGACTATTTGTAAACCCTTCTAAGGGTTGGCAGTACAAGTGTGACTATACTAAGACCACGAGAACCAAGACTTGGGAGATTGCGGGGTGGTAGGTGTCATAGGAGCGGGGGTAGTCCCAGTCGAGGTAGCGCCAATCGAAACGACATCTGCTCCCTCGAGGATCATCGGAACCTCGCCTTGCCCCTCGCTCTCGCACGTTCTTGCGTCCCCAGAGGCAGCAGATTCGTTCGGACCAGTAACCCTCGTGTTTGTCTCTCTCTGCATTTGCCCCTCGTAGGCCCGCACATCCTTCAGGCTCATTCCGTACCACTCGTCGATCCAGGCGAACGCTTGACGGTGACCCAAGAGCAAAATTTCACGTATTGTCTGAAAGACAAAGACATAAAATTAAAGATGGGTAGAATACAAAATTTAACAAATTTTGCAAATTTTCGTTTTGCATTCAAATCTTGAAGCTGGATCTTAGAGAACATAGTAAACATAAGATTTTTAACAAAGAGGAGGTTCAATGGCTAAATGAGTTTATAATAATGAAAAATAATACAAATAAAGGAAAAAACAACTAATAAGTGAGAATTTAGGTTGGAGTGTAGGGAATGGGAGTTAAGGTCAGTCGTTTTGCTGTTTTTATAGCAACACTTTTTTTTTAATCAAAATAAATCAAATAATTTTCAAGTTGAGCCGTATATTTTAATTTTATTCACGTGGTGATATCAACAGTTGTTGAATATCTGTTAAAGGTGTCCTGGAATTTAATGACAACTTTTTCTCTTCATTTGAAAAGTTTCTTGTCCAACACCGCTATGCTAATGACAGATATTCAACAGCTGTTGATATCAACATGTGAAGAAAATTAATCTAGGTTTCTAGTGGAGAGTTTGGTTTTTACAATGAATACACACAGTTCACGTCTTTACATTGCTGCAATTGGACAAAAAGGTAATGGCTACATCTTGAAGGACATCAATCGTTACTGGTGTTACAATCCCCCGACATAGGTTTATTATAATGAAACTCATGAGCAACTTTCTAAAAGGAAAAGAGATTTACCTTATAGAGATATAATATTCTCAAAATTGAAAAATGACGCCTGGACACGGGTATTGAACCCGAGACCTCTGGGTCGTACTTGTACAATTATAATTACTGTACAAGTGACAGCATTAAGCCAACTACCGAGTTGAAGGTGGCTGCGTTATTTGATAGCTCGTGATCTTAATAAAATCACACATTTATAGCAGATGGTTTCTGCACGTCCATCATAGACTCTGCCTTAAAATATGAGTGAAGAATGACCCTGGGCACAGGACGACTCCTGGATAGCTCAGTGGTTAGAGCATTGGCGTACTAAGCCAGAGGTCCCGGGTTCGATTCCCGTGTCCAGGTGTCATTTTTCAATTTTCAGAATATGATGTCTAGCTGGAGTAAATCCTCACAAAGAGCATAGATAATAACTTTGGCTATTTGATTCTTATAGAGGTACATTATATATTCACTTCCAATTCAAATTTTGAAAGACTCACTTCCGTAGTTGAATGGTTACTCTCGTAATAGATTGGACTGCTGATGACGGAGATATGGAGATTCAAATCACATCCAAGTGTACTGATAGTCATCATCTTCATCAAATTTTTCCAGCCTGTGGCCGGGTCAGTTTAGTAAAATGTCTCCATCTTCATATATCCTTCCACAGCTCTTCATCCTTTAACTTATTCCATTTTTCTTCTTTCACTTGAACACTTTCTGTTGCCTGCTCTTTCCATCTCTTTCTTGGTCTCCCCTGCTGTCTTTTTTCTCACATACTTCATTTCCAACATTCTCTTTGGCATCCTCTCTCTTTCCATCCTCATTACATGAACATACCATCTCAGTCTTCCTTCCTCTACTATCTCATGTACTCCAACATCCTCATTACATGACCTTATCATCTCAGTCTTGGTTCCTCTACTATCTCATGTACTCCAACATCCTCATTACATGCCCCTACCATCTCAGTCCTGCTTCCTCTACTATCTCATGTACTCCCTGTACCTCTACTCCTCCCTAGATAACTTCATTCCTAATCCTGTTTCTCCTGGTGATAGTTAACATTCTCCTCACAAACCTCATTCCCATGGCCTCCACTTTCGTAGTCTCGCTTACATTCAATGTCCACGATTCTGTAATGATAGTGGTTTTTCCTCAATATTTTTATTTAGCATGGCGTCTACTCCTCATTCGGGTTATTCGCTTACGAACTAACTGTGCTAATGGGCTAGTAATTGTGAAGGTTGGATAAAGAGGAAGTGAACCCATATTTGCATGCAGGGCGGGTGGAAAACCGTTTAGGGAAAACCATCCTCAGTTCACCCGAGTGAGATTCAAACCTCAATATCCTTGTCCTCGACAATCTAGCTCAACACAAAACTAGCGCGTTAGCTACCACCAAGGCGGGTCTGTTTCCTAAATATGTAGTTTACCTCTCTCTCCCCACCAAAATGTGGGTACATCTATTTAAAATTCAACCTTCCTTGTCCTTACTATATAAGCGTATAGCCCTAACAGGTAGTAAGATGCATTATTAACAGTTTTTTTAAAATAAATTGAAAAAATATTCAATTTCTTAGAATCTGGTATTTTGTTGACTTTTTTGAGTAGGTTTCTATCTTTAAGTATTCAATGTAATTGGGGAATCAAGATATTTGGAGATTCAAGGTATTGAAACATTTGAGAACTGGAGATTCAAGGTATTGAAACATTTGAGAACTGGAGATTCAAGGTATTTTGAGATTTAAGAATGGGGAGTCAAGGTTTTGGAGATTCAAGGTATTGAAACATTTGAGAACTGGAGATTCAAGGTATTTTGAGATTTAAGAATGGGGAGTCAAGGTTTTGGAGATTCAAGGTATTTTGAGATTTAAGAA
>CABFWB010000405.1:214047-229886 GCA_902151455.1 Timema bartmani | reverse complement strand
CCCCCCCCCCCCCCCCCCCCAATTTTTTATCAATCTTTTTTATAAATAATAGTAAGTTTTAATATTCAAATAAACATAATCTACTAGGAATTAGAAAATTATAAACTATATTACAGAGCAGCTAAAAATAAAATAAAAAAATTACAGTTTGAATCATATTGTAATTTACTGATTTAATGATTATTATATCTCATATTTTGATTAAAACAACATTTTCCTGAATTTTTTGTTGTAAATTATCAAATTCCTGACTTATTCCCGTTTTTTCCCTGACCACTTCCAATTCTCGGCTGATTCCAGTTTTTCCTGTTTTCCCCAGATGGTAGACACTCTGCCAAACTGATAATGCGGGTACATTTACTTTACCATTATATCTTTCTCCTCCCTGTTCCATCAGTGTGATTAATGTACGTGTACAACAAAAACAGGTACCAAGACACTGTAGTTCTTCTTGTCCACGATAATAATAATAATTGTATTAATAAAAAAAACTTACTGTGTATTCTGTAAAGGGCAGAGGACATCACCAAACATGAAACAAGGACATATAATTACTAAACAATTACACATATCATTATTATTATTATTTAGCACCACGTCTTACTACTCATTTGGGTTATATGCTAAAGTACTAATTAGTCTATCGGGTTAAGAATTGGGAAGGTTGAATAAAGAGGAAGTGGACCCGCATTTGTGTGGAGGGAGAGTGGAAAACCATTTCGGAAAAACCAGCCCTAGTTCATGTGAGCGAGATTCGAACCTCGATCTCCCCATCCTCAGCAGTATAGCTCAACACGAAACTAGCGTGTTAGCTAACTATGCCATCGAGGCCGGTAATAAATAAATAAATGAAAATGTTAACTATGTGCTTGCAAATTTCAGGAAAATTTAACAATATTCACCAATGACGATAACTGCTGTTTTACATACCTGTTATTGTAAACGGGTAGTAATTCCAAGCTTTCTCGGTCACGTAAAATACTTTTGGAATCAATGCTTGGACCCAGTACGGAAGTCGACTGAAATTGGTTAAGAAATAAATGTTTAAAATGTCTGCGGTAAAAATCTTTGCCTAGCGCACAGACAGGGTATACACATCACCCACAGCTTACAAGTTAAATGGGCTGCGCTCGTTGGGACGTCTCGAGCCCTTCAACATGAGGATCATTACATGCAGTCCCAAGTGACAACATTGCTATCAAGCAGGCATTTTTAAAAACAGCTAATTTTAAAGATGGTTGTTTACTAGACACGAGGAAAAAAATTATCTTCTAGTATCAATAAACTGGCTTTCACAAAGCTAGGTTCAGGCCCCATACACTTCCCTTAACCTAACTCCCGAAACAAACCTACTCAAGACTGTAAATTACAAATAAAACATAGAATAGACTAGTCCTTTTTTTTTTTGTTAAAACGAATGTTTGCAAATTGTCTAATTGTAAACAATCTTAAAATACTGTCGACTAGTTACTTGTCTTGAAAAGTTTGTTAGTTGAAAAGGGTCTACAGGGTGACTTTGAGAGGAGAGGGGATTGCCGGTACCTGAACTAATGTGTTCAGACCGCCACCCCTTTACAACGAGCAATTTGATAGTGAGTTGGTTCACTTGTAAGTGCTGTTATCACCGAGAACTGCAACTATCACACCCCAGTGTCCAAAGACTCAACCTGGCTCAAGGAGCGCAGCGAAACTCCTGTAAGACTGAGTATCTTGTGTTTACTTATCTGTGGCCTAGTTATTATTATTTAGAACCGCGTCTTACTACCCGTTCGGGTTATACGTTTAAGTACTAATTACACTAGTGGGTTAGGAATTGGGAAGGTTGAATATAGAGGAAATGAACCCACATGTGTAGAAGTAGAGTGGAAAAACCACCCCCAGTTAACCCGAGTGAGATTCAAACCTCGATCTCCCCGTGGAAAGCCATTTAGGAAAAAACACCCCGAGTACACCCGTCCGAGATTTGAACCCCGATCTCCCTGTCAGTCTATTGTGAATGTGATGCTTTAGAACAATTCAGACAATGAAGCTGGCTTATGTATACTTAAGAACAACTGAACTCGCCTAGAGAGATGGATCCTTTTCTCTGTGAATTGTCCTGTCCCGTACTCTGGATCTTCGCACGTCTCGTTGGCCACCACTTCGACCCCCTCCCCTGAGTCAGTCTGCTCGTGGCTGTGTCGAGCAATCATGTACAGCTGGCCAATTTGATACTGAAACAATGTTAAAAGTAGGTAGGTAATTAAGATTAAAAAAATCGACCGTTATATATGACAAAAGACATGACATGATTCATGCCTATCCAATAAGCTCGTTTAAAAAGTACTGAGAATTCAAAAATATACTTTTAAAAAGAGGGCTAAGCTAATTTATACAAAAAATTAGACAAGGCTTAAGTGAGAATTATAAAAAAATATGGGGTAACCCTATTAGATAGACTAGGCTATTGAGTTAAGTATTTAAAAATAAAAAGTAGCAACATTCTCCGCGATCAAAATTAAAGTTGGAATTTTTTTAACAATCAAAGTTATCAACCCCTGAAGTATTCGTGACAAAATACTTCTACCTACCCTATAATTGCCATACAGATCGAAATTTAAGCAGGTAGGTAACTAATAATATTACATGCAATGAATACAAAATAACTAGAAATAGGAGGTATTAAACTTAATATGAAATAAAATCCTAAATATACACCAACAAAGTCAATAATACAGACTTAAGACTGAAGGAGCGGGAAGTGAGCAAAATAAATTAATAATATTTATGCATATTATTGGAATAGGAATTATAACTAAAAATATTGGGGACACTTACCTCTTCCACTGATAAAGGCATACATATCCTATATTCCTTTGTTTGAACCATTTTTCAAATGTGAATACTCTTCAGCTAAATACTGAAAAATCACAGGTAACACACACCTACAACATTTTGGATTCAATTCATTACAATAAATCCATAGGTTAATTTACAACACGAATAACGTTGTCTACAGTTTTAGACTGAAAGTGAAATATATACTACAGACTAATAAATCAATATTTTTTCAATCTCTTTCCACACTGTTACATGGTTTATTCATATGACATTTGGAGACAAATAAAGGTCTTCGTTTGAAATATTGTCAAAGTTAGAAAATACGCATAGTAATGATTTTTATGATAGAATAAGACTGGTGAATCTATTCACGATCAAAATTAGAAGACGAAACTTCTCAAGTTTTTTCAAAAAATAATTTGATCAAGTGATTTTATCTTTTTGTGTTGGTAGCTAATGTTCTCCTAGTTTCTTGTGTAGATAAATACAGTAACTAACACAACAATAAAATAATGTCAGCTTATATATAGCTTGACATAAGTCAAATTAATAAAAACAGCAGAAAAAGATTAATTTACAGCTTATATCGGGTGATTATAATAAATATAATTCTATTATTATACAAAAGCCGTCTTTTGATTGGCTAGAAACTATGAACTACTCACATTATTCAAATATTCATTATTAAAAGCATTAGGCCTAATAGATACTTGTATATTGTTAAAAAATCTTCGCAGTAGAGCGAGATACGGAGGCCTGCTATCACCCATTCCCTCTCCGATGAGCCAGTCACGACCACAATATACCCTTCCCCATCCACTCTATTACGGTTTGTACTTAACTACCTGCCACCTTCATAAACTTACCTATATCCTTAGGCACTTCCTAGGTGCTTAAAGTGATATTTTATACCCACACACACTTCACTAAGTATCTTGAAAGCTTTTCATACCTTTATAATTTGTAACTAATGAAATCAACTTTCTGTCCTTGACCTGAGCAGAGTAACATCATAAAGGATGTGTAACGACGGCCAGGGTACAGCTGAGCAGGTGATACTGGCCACAGGAGGCTACGACCACTCCATCAAGCTGTGGCAAGCGCATACTGGCGTATGTCAGCGCACGGTGCAGCACACAGATTCTGTATCTTTTATTACTTGACAATATGATGTTTTGAAAGGATGTAGTGATTTAATGAAATATAATTGTAATAATCTTTGTTCATACCCGCTTTGGTGGACTCATGTTTTAAGGTGTTACTCTGGAAATAGACTAGACTGCCGATGACGAGGGGATCGTGGTTCGATCCCTTTCGGGTGTACTGAGGGTGGGTTTTCCTTTAAATATTTTCCCACTCTCCACACAAATGCAGGTACACTTCCTCTAAATTCAACCTTCCTAATCCTTAACCCATGAGCGTAAATAGTACATAAGCGTACAACCTGAAATTGTAGTAAGAAGCGATGCTAAGAAAATTTTTAATTTTTTTTTTATCACAAGCTTTGCATGAATCTATTCTGAACCGCATGCACAGTTCACTTTTCACAGAAAGAACCTTATCTGACAGTTAGAAAAGTTTAACAGATCTACTTTCATGTAGTACAACAAGTCATGTGATCTGCAGTTATCAATTTTGATAGATATTATCACTATCCAAACACTAGTAAATATAAATGTTATCAATGTTGGACACAAAAAATATGTTTGTTTGTTCTAAAAGGCTCTTCTTATGAAAATTGAACTAAGTTCTTTTTAAGTATACATCACATATTTTCACACCACACTGAGACTATTAGTCTTCAACCTGATCAGGATTCAAATTAACGGTCTCTAGAGTAGGATGTATTATTGATTTTGAGTCAAATAATTAACTAACTTATATCACTGCTCTTATTGACGTTATGATAATATTCAACGCTGATATAAGTATTTTTTTTTACATCCATTACTGTTTCTAGCTTGTGGTCAGTTTTTTGATTCAAGACATATATTTTCCACTACCAGCTTGCTAGGCCTGTCATAGCTTCATATGTCTTATACTCTAACTTAAGAGTAGGACAGGCACAACATCCAGTCCCCAGCTGTTAATTTATCACCGTGAAAGAATAAACCTACATTTTACCAATGATAATTTTTTTGGCCATGGTGGGAATTGAACTCGGGACTATTAGTATAGACAAACATGCTACCAACTGAGCTAAGGTGTCGGATGCTGATATAAGTCTGTTGATCTTAAAAGATGAAATGAACATTTATTTATCTCTAACATTTGTTCTCACTTGTCATTTGTGTGTGCATGATAATATTTCTATTTTTAAAGTATCTAATTTGAATCAGCGATAATATATTCCTTGACTTGAAGTGTTTTAGCAAGTAAATGCACTTGACATTACACCCGACAAACAGCTGATCGCTGCTGCAGGTGTGTAAAAAAAAATAATTTAGCTAAAATCAAATCAGGGAACTAAACAAATGCTAGTGCAATTAATTGTATATGACCAGCGAAGCATAGAAGATGGAAATGGATAATTTTAGTTACAGATGTAACCGTATCAAGTATTATATTTGTAAATTTTAGAAATGATACCTGAACATGGGTATCAAACCCATGACTTTTGGCTTAATGTGTCAATGCTCTTACCACTGAGCTATCCATAAATCTTTCTGTGCTCAGGGTCATTCTTCACTCATAGCTTTAAGGCAGAGTCTGTGATGGATGTGTGGAAATCATCGGCTTTCAATGAGTTAGAGATCACAGCCAGAGGCTACTCAGTTATCGGATCTATTCTGCCGTTAGTATGGTGAAATTTGTACATGAACTAACAACAACTGCCTTAAACTACAAGTGAGGAATATAACCCTGAGTGCTGAATGATTCCAGGATAGCTCAGTGGTAGAGTATTGGCGCTCTAAGCCAAGTGTTTCGGATTCGATTCCTGTGTCCAGGTGTTTTAAAATTCACAAATTACACCTAATTAGTTTTAATCAGTCCCAAGTGTGCTCAAATGCTGTGGTACAAGGAATTAGATATTGCACAGAGACAATTAGATTTACGTTAGATAGGTCAGCTTAGGGACTTATTTTGTACCATCATATTCATCTTTATTATAACATATTATGTTATACCATCATCCCAATTAGGTCAGGTTAGAAATTAGAATATCTGGGGTTTATCTTGTATGGTTTTGCTAAACAGTAGCAGGAGTACTATCTCCAATAGGACATCTCTCCAGGTGGCAGACATTCATCTAGTTACTATTTATATTTTTTATTCCCTCATATCTTTTTCCAAGATAAGGTATTCATAGGTAAAATTAAGATAGATGGATTTGGGATTCTTATCTATAAAATAGTGGATTCAACCCAACTAGTAAAAAAGTTAAAATAATATATAGAGATGAGTCATTTGTCTTCTTATCTTCTTATTCCTCAAGAGTTTTTTTTTTAAATAAGATTGTTTGTAGAAGATTTTGTTATTGTTTTACAGGGTACCAGCACATCCGCATGTATGACCTGAGCTCCACCAATCCTAGTCCGGTCATCAACTACGAGGGGGTGTCCAAGAACGTGACAGGGGTTGGTTTCCAGGAAGAGGGTAAATGGATGTACACAGGGGGCGAAGACTGCAGCGCCAGGATCTGGGATCTTAGGTGAAATCTTTATAATATTTTTCGTTTATTTGAGGTAATTAACGTTCACTTTCTGAACCGACTGATTACAATCAGCAGCATGATTTATCAAACTAACTTAAATATAGAACAGACACAACACCCAACTGTTAATTCATCACCGTGAAAGGGAAAATTTGCGTTACACCATGTTGATAAATTTTTTGGCTGCACCGAGAATCGAACCCAACTTACTCCAAGCTTCAGAATATTAATAAACTCGCTCGTCTTGTTGGTATCTAATCATTTCCAGGTCCCGTAATTTGCAGTGTCAGAGAATATTCCAGGTGTCGGCCCCCGTCAACTGCGTCTGTCTTCACCCCAACCAGGCGGAGCTAGTGGTGGGGGACCAGAGCGGGGTCATCCATCTCTGGGACCTCAAGACCGATCATAACGAACAACTGGTAATGATGCTCGACAGACAATTTCGTGTATCAAGGTGTCCAGTCAAAAAGAATTTGAAAAGTTCCTCGACTCGCATTGGTAGAAACCCGGGTTAAGGTGTCAAGACTTGTCTGGTATAACCTGTCAGGGACGAGGTGGTAGGGGCTCAACTCTCGACCAGGTGAACTTATAGTGGTTTTCACTTTCACCCGCTTCAGTGACCGAATGGTTCTAAGGCATCGCTCCCCTGTTAGACTTGCCTGCCAAAGATGGGGAAGTCAAGGTTCTAATCCCGGTCGGGTATACTAAGGACAATTTTTTCCTATATGGTTTCCCAATATCCTCCCACTCAAATGCATTGTAACCACACGGCCTCAATTGGAAGGCATGTTTTTGTAAACCTATATTGTGAGTGGCGAATGACATAACGAATTTAACGGGGTTGTTATGATGATTCGATAAACAAATAAACTAGAGGAGCTGACACAAAAGGGTGCTGTTAGCATTCCTTAGCTAGAAACCAGGCCGGTGGCCCGGTTAAAATGGAAGGTTTTGGAGCCCTCGAGGTTGACTACAGAAGACCTTAATCTAGGAGATCACAGGGCCACGTGGGCTAAGTCATTGGGTTCATCTAGTACCAGTTCGAGTCTGCCACTTGAGTCAAAGGAACGTGGTTTGACGACCGTGTAGGGACCACCTAGCAGTCAGACAGGCCATTGGGTAAACCTCATATCACCTTGTTCAGTCACTCGCTTCTTTATATGCTCTAAGTTCTTCATTTTAACTTCACTTAACATCACATTTGTAATAGCATAGTAACCCGCCTCGGTGGCGTAGTTGGCTAACATGCCAGTCGTGTTGAGCCCGACTGCCGAGGACAGGGAGATCGAGGTTCGAATCTCGATCAGGTGAACTGGGGGTGCTTTTCCCTAAATGTTTTTCCACTCTCCCTCCACACAAATGCGGTTTCACTTCCTCTAAATTCAACCTTCACAATTCCTAATCCATTAGCGTAATTAGTACTTAAGCGTATAACCCGGACGGGTAGTAAGACACGGTGCTAATAATAATAATAATAATAATAATAATAATAATAATAATAATAATAATAATAATAAACTTATACCTTCTTTACTTTTATTTGATTCAAACTACCTGCGGAAATATGATAGATTATACTGGATATCTATCCTCTCTGAGGGACATTCATGGCTGATATTGGGAAACAGCGTTGTCATTCTCTTGTTTACTTGTAGTCAAGTTTCTCTTAAATATAAGTCATGTTTCTCAACACTGCTTCCTTGATGTTATCAGTGGGTTCTTAACACAGCAAACCACATTCCATCATAAATGAAAGCGAGGAAATTTGCCAACAGTTAACTGAAGTAGAGCGAAGATAAAGCTTAGCTCCATCAGACTTACAGCTCCCTCAGAGATGATATTGGGTGTAACAATTATTTAAAATTTTAAAAATGTATAGTTGTAGTTGTATCTACATAATTATAACAACAAATCGCAAGACGCTTTCATTTATTTATTAAATGTGGGATTAAAATAATTAAAAAATGTCACCGGTTTTGACTGATAAGCATCTGGTGTGTTGTTTTTTTTTCAATTTAATTTAGCACCGCGTCTTACTACCCATTCGGGTTATACGCTGCATCTGGTGTTCAAATAATTCTACAGCCAGATTAAAGATAAGGCTAGCATGTAAACAATCTCAATCCTAGTAAAACTCGATAACAATTTGAATCTAAATTTAACAAACCAGTTTTAAACTTCAATTCTCCGCACGTTTAAAATCACTATTTGTCGCCTATGACATACTTCATTCAACTAAAGAGCCTAAAAATATTAGTGTCTTTATGTCTTTTACCCTCCATTCACCTTTTTTAACACGGGGGAGTAGTATCGATCTACGCTGTTTAGTAAGAACAAATCACCTGACAAATACTTACAAATTTAAAACAAATTTGTTTATTTAAATCATAAATAATGTTTTACCCCCTCCCTTCCTACTATAAATATCAGATTAAATTTAATATTTTTATAATCAAATGACTGTTTTACTTTACATGACTAACTAATAAGATAAATAATATTTCAAAATAAATAGTAATTTATTTTGGAGCTAATGCTGTTAATTTTAATTTTACATATTGATGAGTGGTTCACCTTTCACTTTATCAACACAGGACTGTATAGTAAAACGAGTTAAGAGATAATTCATCATCTCAGATGAGTGAACTTAAGGTGGTTTCCCATTCTTCCTTTACCCAAATTTGGGTATATTTTCCTAAAATTGTACCCTACTAGCCCCACATTAGCGTAGTTAAATTAGGATAGGTAGTGAGATGCTTTGTTAAAATAAGCTTCATCAAGGATAGAATTCATACACTATAATTATATACACTATCACCTTAGAATGCAGGTAGAGTCCATTCTCAAATACTAATATAGGAAGGCTTTCCTGGGATAAAACCATAAGCCCCTAAAATAGTTCAGCTTCCCTAACCACTTAGTCATGGTGTCTGCTTCTACAAATTGAAAGCGACCACATAAGTGGCATGTCAGTTGGAGGGAATGGTTAAAAGAAGGAATGGTTGAATTTCACAAATAATGTGTGTTTACTCGTGCTCCTTTTAAAATAGTATACAGCTCTTACTTTTTTTTTTTAAATTCCTAGTAGTAAATTGGAAAATAAATAATAATAGACAGTCAGGCACACAGAAGTATATAAAAAAAATTCATCAATATTGCCAGGGCTACTAAATTTATCTATATTATTTTAGCAACATAGCTAAAATAATATAGATAACAACGGCTCCTTAATTTAAATATCCTGTATTAATTTTACTATCTGTGAATGTGAGGAATGCCAGGCCTCCACCGTGGTTCGGATCCCACGTTAAACTGTAGGTCCTCCATTTCATCTCACAATCACCCTACCATTACACATAAGCGTAAGTGCGTATAACCCGAACGGGTAGTAAGACGCGGTGCTAATAATAATAATAATAATAATAATAATAATAATAATAATAATAATAATAATAATAATAATAATAATAATAATAATTTTACAATCCAAGTGTTACTTTTATACATATATAATAATATTATATCTAACTAAATTAACTTCAAAATGCGTGTAAGCTACTTAATTTAATTATATTTCATAAATAAGTTAAGTATCAAAATTCGTAATCTTACTAACCGGGCTATTAATAGCCAATTTAAAAATATATAATTTAATTGTATTCTTCAAATATCTTAGTTGGTTGATGGCCAGGTCAATTGTAATACAATAAAATAAGCCCAGAGGTCGGGAAAGAAAGAATTTTTTCATCCAAAGCTCACCTTGAATTTAGTTCCAAGCTATAAAAACCTCTCATGATGACTATGATTCATAGTAAATATAAGCTTTAATATAAATAAAGAATATTAATAGTATACGAAACAACCGTTTGATGAATACACCAGAAGAGTAATATTTTAAGAAATTTAAAACAAACAAAATTTGAGAGTTTCCGTGACCGAAGGGCTAAGAATAATCGATAACAGGTCTAGCATATCCTATTTTAATCACATGGGTGAGTGAAAGCGTGCTTTGAATCCAACTCTAAGAGAAAATGGTGAAATAACCGACTGGGTGCAATGTGGGTCAGCTCTCATTCTCTATCTGGTTAGGCACCCTCATACTAAATTAACTCTACGGCTATTTCTTTTTAAAATGAATATTTGTCTTGTTTTTTTTATCACTATGAAAATCAAACCTATTTGTTAATACTCCACATATTTATTACTAAAAATTATAGGTCATCAATCAATTTAATCCTCTTGACAAGTATCACATCAAGAGTTGTTCCATTTCAAAATACGTATTTCTTTTGCGAAAACCCCTTCATTTCATTTGTTAAACATTTGATTTTGATCATTAATAGTAAATCTAATGTACACATAATTTTATGGAATGCTAGCTATTGATGATTTTGCGGATTAAGTGATGCTATTACACAATTCGTTGACCATTATCTCTAACAGGATATGATAAGCCCTGGCCTGTTAATAACCTAATGTTTTGATTAATATAGTAGCTAACAATGTATAGCCCATAGTTAATGGATATAAAACCAATTATCAAGTCACTAAATAAAATAACTTAAATTGAAGATCAATTCATGTTAGATTAATGATTTTTAAACTAAACATACTTGTATTCCTATAGAATACGTCAGAAAAAATAGGGAACAATTTTGCATTGTTTATTCAACTGTCTATATTGTGTTCGCACTTGAATAAAGTAAGCTACCCATAGAATCCCCACAAATTTAGAATTGAACCCACAGTGAGAAACCACTTGTATTAAACAAGAAAAGTTAAACGATATGTAAATTTGTTTTGTTCCACATACATTTTTTAAATACTTTTTTAATTAAATAGGAGACGATTGTGTAAGTGGTGGTCGGTCAGATATGCAAAACCATAATTTTATGTATAATAATTTATAATTGTTAAACGGTATGAGAAAAAAAAACACACAATAATGTTTCCAAAAATTAGTATGAATAGTAAAATTACAAATTTAGTTGGAAAATATTTAGTAAGGTGACTTATAGTATAAGACTTATATGTGTATATTATGTGTAAATTATGTTACATAAGATATATTAGAAATTCAAAAATATTGTATCTAAAGTATATAATACATTTCGTATGAACTAGAAACGAGTAAACCCTCTAAATAAAATGTTTCATTAGTTTGTGAGTACAAATAGTTGTACAACATTAGCCGTTTCTCCTAGAGACAGATCAATTAGACAAATGGTGGTATCCAAGTTAAAATAACTGTTGACATATCAATTCAATAATTTCTTTTAAATGTGCATATTTAATTATTAGCCTATTAGTTTATGAATAATTCTGTTATAACTCAACTCACCTCTACTTTGTACGCTCTGACTGAGATCTTCGGCACGGGAGGACCAATCAAACCTAAAAACCAACCATCTCAGATCAGTACGCATGCGCATTTACAATGCATGTGCTGTACAGCCAGAATCAAGTAGACAGCTTCGTTGGCTTTTGTGAGGAGATTTGAAATAACCCGTAAATGGAAAGCGTGTGTGTCGATATATTCGATTGTGCCAAGACATAGCGTTATAATTTGAAAACATCCATCAAGAGAATTATCTAAAATATATTTGTATCCATTATAAAATAAAATATGTTGGTAATCAGCTGTTTCAATTTCACGTTGCAATATATTATGGGTCAACATACATTTCTTCTAGTGTGTGGGTGACCTGGTGGTCTAGGGGTAAGGTGTCGGAATTCTGTGCTGAGGGTCCAGGGTTCAATTCTTGCTCCCGGCACAGATTTATCCGATTGCCAAACCCTTCCTTCACCTCTGACAAGACGTGTATTAATCACAACTTGTGAATGTGAGGAATGAGGCCTCCACCGTGGTTCGGATTCCACGTTAAACTGTAGGTCCTCCATTTCGTCTCCCAATCACCCTACCATTGCACATTAGCGTAAGTGCTCATAACCCGAGCGGGTAGTAAGACGCGGTAATAATAATAATAATTCTAGTGTGTGAATTTCTGTGCCATTCAAGCATATTCTGCCCTTTTTTTCTGTGATCGTGTGAATCAAGTTTTATCCAGGTAGTGAAACGGAATATTAATTTCCTACAAATCTCCTATTTCAGCCCACGGCAAGAGGAGTGGTGGCCGGAGTCAGGCACAACTGATTGTCCCTGAGAACTCAGAGGAGACTATCGCAACCCTGACAAACCCTGAAGACACAAGATGGTTTGTCTCCAGACTTATCGGAAGTGCTAAGAACAACAACATCTGGAGAACGGCTGACGACACAGACATTCTAGAAGCCGAACAGAGGTAACATTCAGTCCAATGTTCATAAAAAGAGCATTTTAGGAAGAGAAAAAAATATTTTTTGCCGCCAAGATTGAAAACAGTTTACTATGTTATTAATATTATTTTATAGGTATTTTTTTATCAACAGTGACAGCTCAAAATGACATAAATACATAAAAGTATTTACATCAATTAGCTCATCTATCCGTCATATAAATAAGTTTCCTATGCAAATTTATCTGTAGAATCCCTACACATGATGTGTATTTATTATTTTGGAAAACTTTAGACGATTTTCATCTATTATTTCGTAAACGAATATGTAAAAGTATGCAGATAAATATATCTATATTGATGGACATGAGACCAAAGGCATCAGTATCGTCTTGTCTTGTACACCAGTAACGGGGAGATCTTGGAGTTACATCCGGGTGTACTCAGATATTTCCCCCTAAATTTCAGGATTACTTCACTTAAATTATTTCTTGTACGTGTAAATACCAATGGCGTGGTGTGGGGAGTATTGCCAGGGTAAGTAGAGTCATTTTAAATCTACCTGTGAATTGTTATAATAATGTATTAGAGCATTTATTGGTCAGATATTAAGGAACATACACTTCCGCGTAAGGTATGTAGTGTAAGCCGATATGTGATTGGTCAAATAATAGATTTAGTATGTAAGAAAATATCACAGGTACAGCTTTAACACGGTCTGTTTACCATGGCAACGCTCCACGACACGTCACTGGTAAATACACATATATCCCGGACGGGTGCGTGCAGCATAGGAGTATTACTCCCCTTTCCAACGTCATGTCAAGTGTTGATAATACAGTTTTGTTGCCGCGCCATGCTTGCAGGGCTGGAGACGAAGCTGTGGTGATGCCCCAACAGATGGTGGAGTTTCCATCTCAAGAAGACATAGAAAACCCTTCTGGAGACGTCGTCCTAATGGCAGCAGCTCCCGAGGAGCAGGCCTCAAGGAGCAGAGCACACAAGCTCAGGCTTTACAATATTATGGTGGGTAGCCAACAGGACCGGCAATACAAATGTTGACGTCATGTGTGAATGTTAATTGACCATCTCTCTTCTCCGTTTTACACTCCCTAAACCTTCTTGTGTCTACATCGAATACTATTTTTTTCAAACTATAAAATCTATCCTTGACAAATTCTACTCACAACTCTTAATTATTATTTACTTTCACATTTAAAAAATAAATGTTACGGAACAACGCACGGACTTTCTCGCTCTATTGTTTATAAATGGGGATATTTACTCAAAACTCGTAATATATGTGAAACAAAATAATATACACTAGCAAACCCAAGCATAAATTATTGGACTATACTTATGTAAAACATTTTTTTGAGTCCCGGTTTTAAATTTTATAATTTTATTTTTAAAGAATTAATGTCCTCATTTGTATGTTTGGACCGATAAAGAAGATCATTATTGGGTCCACAAGGGTCAACACTTCGTATTAAAATTTCGACTTTCGGTTAAAAATGTTGACATTTTATTAGGTGTTGCACATCTTCATGTCATCGCATTGATATTAAATTCCTAATTTATAATCACTTTGACTAATAAAAAATGTAAATATTGAATATTGAGTCTAAAATAGAGATAGATCATTGTTGTACAAACATTTCTCCTAAATGTTTTAAGGAAAAAATAACATTAGCTTTTTGATAGACTTACTTATATTTAATTACTCTATGGGAATGGAGAATTATTACGTTAAAACATAAGTAGTAGCTCTTTACAACTAAAGCTCACAAAATTGTATTGAGATATTTGCCAATATCTCAGAAAGTGTTGGTTTTATAAAAATATATTCCATATAAAAGTTTTTTATTTTTAATAGTATTACAATTTTGCAATGATAAGTTATTTAATATCTCAAATAGTTGCGTAGATACGAAAATTTCAGCTTCTGTAAAGTACCCTGAAAGTCATCTTCATGGGAAAATGAGAATAGCCACTTTATTTATAATCTTAATCAACGCATAGATACGAATTTTAATCAAAATAGTTAGAACCGATTTTGAGAAAATAGATTTTTTTTCTCTTTTCACCCTTTATTAAACTACTCTTAATTTTAAGTTTAAACAGACACACAGACAGATGGCATTGCAAGGACCACTTTTTAGGGTTCGGTAGGTCATGAGACGTCGACATCCGTTAACATTCCACGTTAGATTTTTTTTTACGGTCGCAATACTTTACCTTAATTTTCGAAAAGTTGAAAAATATATATATTTACGTATAGCTTGAAAGTTATTGGTTTTATAAAAATTTGTTGCGAATAAAATATTTGTATTATAAATAGATCTAGATATTTGTAGCGATAAATAATTTCATATCTCAAAGAGTTACGGAAATATTATAAAAAAAAAGATAATTTATCCATCAGTCCGGAGCCCTTAAAGTAATTTTGACGAAATATTGAGAGTATCAATTTTTTTTGGAATATTTATTAATGTTTTGAAATTAATTCTAATCAAAATTGTTAGAGCCAATTTTGAGAAAATCGACTTTTTCTCTTTTTGACCTTCAGTAAAATACTCTTAATTTTAGGGTTAGATATCCAATTCCAAAAACCACTCTGGGCACCCCTATCAAAACCCTAGATACCAAGTTTTAGCCTGATCGGTAAAATAGTTTAGCCTCTAGTTGGAGGTACAGACAGACAGATGTAAATTCAAAAACCACTTTTTCGGAACGTTGAAATTCATCAAAATCTCGAGTTCGATTTTTTTGACGATCACAATACCTTATCCACCTGTTAGATAACGAGAAAGTAAAATAGCGAGCTGTAGCAAGGCGAAAATTATTCTAAGTTAACTTTCTAGTTATACAAATCACAGGGTTTGTAGAAAAGTCTAGTGCAAGTTGAGATGTTTTGTAATTTTTGTGCAAATCTACAGCCTTTTAGTTTGGAGGTCTGTCACTTTTTACTTTCTCTCTATCTTACAGGTAGAGAAAGTATGCTGATCGTCAAAAAAATCGAACTCGAGATTTTGATGAATCTTGACGTTTCATGACTCCCTGAATCCGAAAAAGTGATTTTTGAATTT
>CABFWB010000405.1:177432-204371 GCA_902151455.1 Timema bartmani | reverse complement strand
CTTTTCTGTATCCATGACAACGTGTATACGAAATTTCATGATGATCGGTCTAGTAGTTTAGGCTTTAGGCGTGAAAGCGTAACAAACAAACAAACAAACAAACAAACAAACACACTCACATTCGCATTTTTCTGGATGAAAGTACCCTATGTACTTTTCTGTACCCATGACAACGTGTATGCGAAATTTCATGATGATCGGTCTAGTAGTTTAGGCTTTAGGCGTGAAAGCGTAACAAATAAACAAACAAACTCACATTCGCATTTTTTCTGGATAAAAGTACCCTATGTCCTTTCCTGTACCCATGACAACGTGTATGCAAAATTTCATGATGATCGGTCGAGTAGTTTAGGCTTTAGGCGTGAAAGCGTAACAAACAAACAAACTCACATTTTTTCTGGATGAAAGGTACCCTATGTCCTTCTCTGTACCCATGACAACGTGTATGCGAAATTTCATGATGATCGGTCGAGTAGTTTAGGCGTGAAAGCGTAACAAACAAACAAACAAACAAACTCACATTCGCATTTATAATAGTTAGGATTTGCTATAGATTTAAAAACAGAATAGGTGTTTAGTCAACAGTCCAGTTACCTAATTAGTGTCATCATTTTCAACGTACTTCATTAAAAAAAAACATTAAATATAGAAATTATAAATTCTGATGTTAAAAACATAAAAGGAAAAAAAGATCAAATCGTAATTGAATTTTATATTTACTTTATCTTAATAAAGTTAATGTATAAAGACCGTGGACATTTTTTATATCAATATTACTATTTATACCTTTCAAGTGTTCTCAAGCCCCCCAAAGGGTTTCATTATTCAGTCTTTCTTCATTTCTGTCAATATTCTCTGGCTGTACCTGAGCTTGGATTTTAAGCGTTTTAATGTGTTTTGTTCATACTGGATATTTAGATGGTACGCGGGATACATCGGGATACTTACTGATTTGTAATCCCTCAAATTAAAAATAGTTTATAAAAGACTTGATTTTGGAAAATTCGAAATCTTTCAAAAATTAATTTAAAAATTTTTGTTCAAAATGAATATCTTGGGATTGTGTAACATAACCCTGATAGAAGCATGCAAGGAAATAAACTTGCTAATTACCAGGATAAACTAAGTGTACATAAAACTTCTGTTTTCTTGCTACGATTTATTTTTTAAAGAAAAACCTAAATAGCTGACCGTTTTTAAGGCATTTCACCCAACCTAACAATGTGGTACTCATTTAAAATTGGAATTTTATGTTTTGAAATGCATTACATGTATATCTAATATCCTCTGTGATGCTTTCTTTCCTAGGGCTGGTATGTTATATATTCCCCCAGGTGTTTGACTAGAATTTAATTTGGGTTAGTCGGGTGTTTGGTGGCTTAAAGTTATTTTAAGTAATTTTACAGTTTTTATATGTTTAAAAAAGGTTTTAGGTCAAAACAAAAAAGGTATTTCTTCGGTAGATAAGTTTAGTTTTGAACACATAGTAATTTAATCAGTTATTAAATAATTGTCATAAACATATTGGAATTTGAACCAAAAATTTTAAAATGAAGATAAAATGTCCTATTAAAATTCCACGACGTCTATCACATGTATTTGATATCTCTATTACCTGCTTCAGTGACTGCATGGTCTAGGCCGACACTCTCGTGTGGAGTAGGCTGCCAATGACAGGGATATCGGGGTTCGAATCAAGGTCGGGTGTACTGAGGGTGTTTAAAAAATGTTTTTGACTCTCAGTCCTTACAAATGCAGTTACACTTCCTTTAAACTCAATCTTGTCTATCCCTAACCCATTAGCTTAATTAGTACATATGCGTATAACTTGAAGAGGTAGTAAGATGTGATGTTGAAAAAACATATAAGCTCTATTTGTGCGAAATTACAATGACGAAATCTTTAATTTAATTTGAACAAAAAAGTATTTTCTCATGAAAACTCTACGAAATACCATACTTGTTTCACGTATTTCTTTTATTCCAACCTAATGAATTGAAATTAATTTAAGTTAAGTTTGATGGTGGATTTGATACAAACTTAACCAAGGTTGAAATAATTTTGCAACCATCATATTTCAAGGGTAAGTTAATATAATCTCTCTAATTTATTCAATGAATATGGATATTAAGAATACATCAAATTATTTGGTAATTAAAAATAACGTATTTCTTGGTAAAATATTATTAATGCATAAATTTGATATTTTAACATATAATAAATTACATTTTTTGTAAAAAATTCTTATATTTTTCATTTATAACTACAACAAATATTTAAGTGGCCTAAACAATATTTGTTACCAAATAATCCTATAAGAGCTATGCCGCTTTCATTGGACAACTCGTATTTATTTTGATGAGAGGTAAAATTGATTTCAACTATTCATGGTAAAAACATCATTTATTTTAATTTGCTAGTTTTTTAAAAGTGGCTTAATATAAAGTCATATATGTCAAAGAAAACTAGTCACATATGTCAACGAAAAACGTTATCTTATGATTATTTTTAAAACCACTGATATTATATAAGTAATTAATTAGAAATAAATATTGATATTTGTTTAATAAATATCCAAAGGTTATATATATTTAAGTTGTAAAGTGGAATGGCAGTTTTTATTTTATATATTTTCAATCGATTCCAAAATATAGCCAATAGATTAATCTAGTAAAGTTTTAAAAACACTAATCACACTAATAAAAATATAAACCTCATTTTAATTGCATCTAGTAAAACGAAATAATCTTGTTTGATAAGTAAATTTACAGAAATTATAATTATTATTTCATACTGTTGTAGTTTATGTCAATATTGTCCATTACAATCTTATTTATATAATTATTAGGTTTTCCCAATTATTTTAAAATTTGTTTCAATATCAATACAATGACATTCAAACACTTAACTTTCTAAAACAAATATGAAATATTAGTTCCAATCAAAATTTAACAGCACATATAACTCTTATTCCACACTTACTATTTAAATATGTTTTAATTTAAAATCAAAATGTCTAAGATATAATATAAATATAAATTACCTTTTGATCAACATTTACGATTCATAAAGATTTGGTCTGCTTAGTAAATTTGGCAAACTTGACAAAAAGAAATTAGAAGAAAAAAATGTTTTTAATAATATTTATGTAATGATTACACTTCATGTAAACACAAAATATTAGTTTCCCAAAGTAAGCTAAGAAATAACTTAACTAATTATTACAATGTATTTTAAATAAAAATATGCTCATACATTTCAAATGTTATATTAAAAACTATTATTAGCCTCTTTCTGCTTTTAATAAAACATTTCATTTATGCAAAAGTTTGAATTTGTAAACAGAGTTACATAACAATCAGTTAAAGAAATGAAGAAAAGTTGCTCAGGGGTCGAGAAGATGAAAAGGTTTTCTTGGTGGTTTCCCCAACATGTTTTGTTTATTTTCTTTCTTCTGTTTCGTAAGTGCGTCTGTAAGCTTCCAACTGTGTAGACAGAAAAAACAAACATTAGTAAACCAAGACATCCATATACTATATCAAGGACTTGAAAAAATAAATATGTATAACACACTTAAAAACAGAAATATAATTGAAATTGTTTCTAAAATCAGGCCTGCAACCCAAAAATCAGATGGATTGCTTAAGTCAAACTGTTGATTATTGAAACTGATTGACACTTATATTATGTGAAAATTGAAGAGAGGAAAATTATTATACAAGTTATACAAAGTTAAACCCTAAAAATAAATTCTCTTCTAAAATAAAGCCATAGTTCTTTTGGATATTCAATGGGTAAATTCCAAGATCCATAATATCATATATATAAAAAAAATACAGAACATGAACCCCATAAACAGCTCCTGGGGGACTTCGAGGGTGGCGCTACGTAGACATAGATGTTAACTAGACAATTGTGTCCCCTTTGTACTTGGTAAACCTCATATTGTGATAGAGGCAGTAGCATTTATTTTTTAATTTTCACAACTAATATGGGCCTACAAGGCCTTTAGTGTCAATAATACGTAGACTGACTCCTCTGCAAGAAACGGAGAACAATATTAAATAAAACAAGATTAAAACAATACTTTTAATTATTGGTATTTGTTAGAAGCCTTTTTAACTTTAAAATTAATGATGTGCCGAATGTATAGGTTTTATTATTTTTAAGAATTTTTAAGTATATGTTTTACTTCCTCGCAACCCTTCAGAGGGAGAAAGTATTGTAATCATAAAAATATCTAATTCAGGAATTTGATGGATGTCTGATTTAACGTATTGCCTTGTGCAGGAAAGCTACTTCAAGATTTGAACGACTGAGCCCCGAATTTTCTAACATTTACTTTTATGCCTGACTGGGAAAGTGTGTGCATAACTTTCCATCAGAGATAAATATTTTGTTTAAGTATAAAATAAGTAGTGCACTGCACCACACAGACTTTCTCGTTGCCTTTATCTGAATCATATTTATAGCTCGTAAGATAGGTGAAACTAAATAACATATTGGGAAATAAAGAACAACTTATTTTACCAAAATCTTACATAAAACAATATAAACTGTTACAGAAACATATGATTTGTTTGGTGCCTTTTAAACCTCCCATTTATATTTTCAAAACTAAATTTGCCTATAGCTTGGAAAATATTGACTCTACCAAATATTATTTCAAGTAAAATTTGTTTATTTTTAAGATTCTTACAACTTTTGAGCGATAAGTTGTTTTGTATCTCAAAGAGTTGCAGAGATAATATCAAAACTGGAAATAACGCTTTATGTAAATTACCCTCAAAGTCATTATACTGAGAAGATTGGATGCACCATTTGGTTCGTAATACTAAAAAAGTCCTCGTGTGAATTTTAATAATGATTTTTTTCTATTTACGCCCTTAATAAAACTACCCTTCCTTTTAGGTCTTAATAGATAATTCCCAAAAAAAACCGCGAAGAACCCTTTTAAAACCCTTGATTCCAAGTTTTACTCTGATCGGTAAAATGGGTTCGGCTCTAGACCGGGATACAGACAGACGGGATTGCAAAAAACACTTTTTAGGGTTCAGGAGTTTATGAAGTCGACATCCATCAAAATGTAGAGTTCGATTTTTTTTTAAGATCACAATACTTTCGGTACCCAAGGGATATGAAACATTAAATAATATGAACGATACCAATATCACAATCCTTGTCTCATAACAGAGCTAATGTTTTAGGATAGTCTGCTTGTAATTATAGAGGCCGGGGTTCAAATCACGGTGATCAGATTTAATGTATGTATTTTCCCCCTGTTCCCTTTGAGTTGGACGCAAACACTGATTAGATCCTTTTTACATCATTACTCACCTATTATTTCACCAATTAAAGAAACATTTTTAGCTGTAGGTTAAGTTGTTAGCACATAAAAACTTAAGTTGCAAGTATAGACCTCAATTCAGACTAGAAACACTGGTTGAGGAATATATAATCAATGTGGCTACCAGTCGTGTCTTCCAATTTTTTAGGTGATTTAAAATCCACCTCCATATTTTTCTTCCCTTATTAAATATATATACCACCCATATTGGTGGGCTCACTAGTGACAGTAATTTTGGGTTTATAATCTCGATCGGGCTCAATGAGGGATTACACTTTACCGTACATCCGTTTGCCAGTTATCGTCATACATTCATTTAACTGGTGTATAACATGTAATATGTACTATTTACAATGCGTCTAGTGTAATTAGTTTTAGTTAAAGAAAAGCAAATTATGTTTACTAAAACTTATAAATAAATATAAAACAACATTGTCATTGTTTCTCTTAATTCCCTTTTAACTATGCGTTTGTAAAATATATTTTATTTGACTTACATTTTTTGTTTACTCTTTTTTTTTTAATTCACACCTACGGGGGTGATACACTGCATTTATTTATAAAAGTTTTATATCTCTTTGATATGCCAATATTAGTAATACAAATTGTCCCCTTAAACTAACCCACTGCCGAAGAAACGGTGAGAGCCGGATGACTGGTGTTCTGGAGAAATCGTTCCCACCGTCCCTGCCGCCTCCAAGGAACAACTGCTCGTCCTCGCCTGGGCCCTGCTGGTCAATCTCGGGCCCGGGAACGAGCATCACTTCTCCTTCCGAGCGCTTTCCGTGGCCTCCAAAACATGCGTGGCCGAACGCAGAGCAGCCGCCTATAGGGAAGGGGTAAATGAAATTATTTGAGAGTTTTAAGGACCACAAAGAGAAACTTTTAGAAAATACAAACATAGTTCATTGCTGCCACCATTGGTATAACCTTTTGTTATGCTATTACAGTGGAACCTGTCTAATTCAAATTTTCGTAGTTCGAAGTCTTCCTTGATTTGAATTTTTCTCCCGGTCCCGTGAATTTTGTATTAAAACAATGTTAAGAAATTGTGGATAGTTCGAATTTGGTTTTGGTTAGTTTGAACTTTTTGTAAGTTGTAATGTAATGTGTGTGCAGTATTGTTTTCCTACTTCTAGTTTCAGCACCATGTTATATTTTTGGAAACAGGGGAGGTGACGTTGGAATGCTGTCAGTCTTCTTCACACCCCTCCCCCTCCCCCGCTCACCCATACGTATTTGTTAACACGTACAGTTCTGTACTCCGTTAGTCAAGGTCAAACCTCTCGAACGGTTACGTGCACTGTTCTTAGTGATTCCGAGGTAATGATATTCTTGTGACGTGCGAGTTTATTTTGTTTTGTTGTTTGGTTTTTATTTAGTTTTAGTTTTGTTTAGTACATACTGTACAGTAGTGTTTGTGTGTTACGTGACGTCACTGTCCACCGCGGCAGAAGCCATGGACCATATTCAAAAGCTCGGTCGTTTTATTTAAAGTCGCAACAATGTAAGTGATTCGATTTTCCAGTCACTAAATCAATTAGAATCATACACTATGACTGAGAGACTTAAGTCAGGAAAATCTATTAAAATCTCTGACTTTTAAAGAAATTGTGAACAGATTATGTCCAAATACGTTAAATAAGGTTTTGAGCTTGGTTGAAAACTTAACTATGTTTCTTTTCAATTCCTTTTAAGAAACTTATTTAATTCGAATTTTTGGTTAGTTCGAATTTTTTCCTGGTCCCTTCAAGTTCGAATTATCCAAGTTCCACTGTAATGTAATTTTATAGGTAGTGATAAGATCTATCAAAATTTACATATTACAGATATCTGGGATATTATTACGTAAAATTAGACCTAGTAACTTTTCTAACTGCCAGAATAGGTTATTCCTATAAGTTTTGGAATGTATCTTGACAATTAACAATTAAGGTATTTAATAAGCTTCTCATCACTTTTAAAAAATCAATAGTATGTTTAGTGCCTACACATCTTTCTACGCGGTATTAATTTGGAACCCTTATAATTAATAGCAATTATTACAGCGTACGACCCGCCTCGGTGGCGTAGTTGGCTAACGCGCTAGTCGTGCTGAGTCCGACTGCCGAGGACGGGGAGATCGAGGTTCGAATCTCGGTCGGGTGAACTGGGGGTGGTTTGTCCTAAATGGTTTTCCACTCTCCCTCCACGCAAATGTGGGTTCACTTCCTCTATATTCAACCTTCCCAATTCCTAATCCATTAGCGTAATTAGTACTTAAGCGTATAACCCGAACGGGTAGTAAGACGCGGTGCTAAATAATAATAATAATACAGCGTACGGATCAAATAGATTTAATATAATTAATTAAAACTCTCAATTATTATAGTTGAACATTCTAGTTAGTAAATGTAATTGAAAAATGTCACAAAAGATACCTAAATTGGTCTCTGTTAACCTTATATAAATTAATGTAATACAAGTAATTAATCAATAATGATATAAAGTCTGTTCAGCTCCCATTTGCATTAGTACCCACTAGAGTGGTATACATACAATAATTTCTCTAATTAAATAGAAATGAGCAAGGTGGGGAGGAGGAGGAGGGGTAAACCACACTCTCAGTATATCTGACTAGGATTCAAACCCCGATCTCCCCAGCGCTTATAATTCAGTTTAAGACAAGAGTATGGAGTTAGGACATATGCGGGTATTTGTAAATTACTTAAGGTGGGGATGTAGATAACGCGAGAAAAGACCAGTGTGTTTAAAGTTTTTATAACAAAAAAAACTTTGTTTTGCTAAAATAAATCAAATATTGTTCCAGTATAAACATAGAGAGTAATTTTATTCGCATGGTGGTATCAGCAGTTGTTGAATATATGTCATGAGCATAGCAGCATTATCTAACAAACTTTTTAAATGAAAAGAAAAAGTTGTCATAAATTCCAGGACACCTTAGACAGATATTCAAGAATTTGATATCATCATGTGAATAAAATTATACTTTTTTTTTATACTGAGGCAATATTTTATTTATTTTGACCAAAATTGCTGTTATATATATATAAATGCAAAAACACTGACGTTTTATCGCTTACCATACATCCCCACCCTAAATTATATAAATACTTTTACAATTATTATTGATTTATCTTTTATATTCATTAGAATAGTAATAATTCATCTTATATTAGTAACTAGCTTTACATTAACAGTAAAATTATTAATTACATGTGAAATATATCACAGCGTTTTACTAAAAACAAACCTATTTTAAATTATATTCATTTACATTCAGAAATATAATATCAAGCTGGAACAGACATCACTCATGGCTAGATAATTCTTATTTGCAACTTAGTATTCCACTCGTTATTTGAAAATGATATAAATAATCAAACAAGTTAAAAATATTAAAACCACATTTCATACTCGACACAAGAATAAAATGTAGTTTTAGATTGTAGAATTCTAAATACCCCTCGACGGGTCGTCAATTGAAGAATCTCGGAAAGCCTCACGATGGGTCGTCTTTTGAAGAAGTCAAGAAAGAGGCTTCTATATGCTGAAAGCCTTTTGTTGGGCTCCAATTATAAAATTCTAAGGAACGCCACGATGGCTCACCAATTATAAAACACGAGCGAGGACGATTTATTATCTTAACATCTGTCCCTGGCTAGCTCAGCTTCTCTTATCAACGCGATTATCATATAAGGAAATTCCCACTTATACAATAAATATACTTTTATCACTTTTATATTAATTTATTACTATAACAATTTACAACTTCACCTTGTACAATTGACCCGTCCCTATGCCAGTCACCGTACACTATATCATAATTATATATGTGGCATCAAGCAACACACGTCTTGCCTACCCGATCACTGCGCGTCTCCTTTTGGTGTAACAGTCAAGAGTTTGTTTCTCCCTCGTGTATTTTCAAATTCTGATGACATCGACGATTGCATCAGAGTGGACTGACAATATCGACCTATCACAAGAGAGTAGTTTGAATTTCTACCTTCTGGTTGGCTGGACAATGCAACCGCTCCGTACTAAGGAAAAGGTGTATTTATCTTAGAACGAAAACTAAGTGCAAAATCAGCTCTTTCCGCTTTGGTTTTATCGTCCAACGCATCCAGTAAGCACATTTAAAATAAAATAAATTTATTGATTTCCAAACTGCCTAAAGGGCCTAAATATTCAAAAATGAAAATGAATAATTAAAAATAATATTATAAAATAAGGAGAATTACCGAATTTAAATATAAAATGGAAATAAAATATTAAAACTGCAGTCTCACCCTTCCTTTTCGAAACAACATAGGGGTTTACAAGTTGGGACATTACAAGATGGATCCCTCGCATTTTAATTAAATTGTAGGTGTAGGACAACCATACAAGAAGTAACAAACTAATCTCTTCTTTCATTTTCTATTTTACTGAGTTGAATGTGACTTCATTAATTGATAGCTGACTATTTAATTCCAAACTAACCTAGCTCGATATAAGATGGTTGGAGAGGGTGGGGGGATTACAAAAAATTGAAAAAATAAAGGGTTCTGTTAAACTAGATATTAATGTGCAGTACTTAGCTTTAGATTATGATTATTTTTTACTTATTTCAAATTATTTTTTATAGGGTTATAAGTTTAGAATAGTATTTTTTTAATATCTAAAGCATAGACAAACATCTTACAAAATAGCTTAATTTATTATGAGCCTATACAGAGTTTATAATATTACTAAAGTGCTTGATGTCATAAAGAACTATAATGTACACAGTGAATAATTTGATGAGCTTACATATAATTTATAATTATACTATTTTTAATTGCATATTTATAGAAAAATACAACAAAATTTGTTGAGATCGAAATTATCTCCCCACATATATATTGCTGTTCCATTTGGGTGCATTTCAAGCTCAAAATAATTTAATGACATATTTCTTTAAATTGAAAAATGACACCTGGACACGGGAATCGAACCCAGGATCTTTGGATTAGTACGACAATGCATGGGAAAGCTTCTGGATAGCTAAATGGTGTACTAAGCCAAAAGGTACTCGATTCTATCCCAGTGTTCAAATATAATTTTTGAATTTAAAGAATATTATATTTAAATGCGGTTATAACCGTAATTAGCAAACAAAATATTTTGGATATTTAATATATAATTTTAATAAATCATTATTTTAATAAAATACTGTAGTGTAAAAATGTTTATTGAAACAGTGAAGGTCTAGGCCCATCTTACAAACAAGACATCCAGCTTAGAGCAAAGCTGGATCTCTAGCAAGACAAATATAGGTGCTCTTAAGTTGATTACGTGTGAAATGAGCCAACCTTAGCGGTTATATTCCCACTCCCATAATTCCACGTTGAGCTATACTAATGTTTCTCCTGTCTTCTCAAGAAAGTGTAATGAGCCGAAGCCAAAATTTGTAACGGATACTTTGGACAAATTTGATGTAGTTTTTCAAGTACTTTTTTTTTTATTAGATTTTATACAAACTAGTGCCACCCAATACTGTAACGTCTTAAAGAGGACCTTTTCGAGTAGAATGTGAACTCAAGTGGGCGTCGACACATGTCTGATGAATTTGACGAATACATTATAAATAAAGCTGTGTGCAGCAAAAATGAAAATATATGAAGACAGATAGTGTTTAATAAACGTCTAACTTTTTTTTATTCACATCTCAAGTAAGAAAATAACATTTCTTCAAAAAAAAGTGTTTTATTCCTTTAGTGTTCAAAAATAAGTTTACAAAAGTAAAGCGGTGTAGTTTTGTGGTGAAATCTATAAGATAATATTCCATGGTCTTAAATCAAATACTTTTAAGTATCTCAATAATTAAAATAGTATATTAATATCATTGCTTGGTCGGGTAATTTATCTTGTCTCGCTAAACTCAGTGTAAGTGGGTAAAAGAGAGAAGGGGGAGCTGATGAACAAAGAGAGTGTGAAGCAAAGTAGTGACAATGATGCAAACAATATTCATTGGTAGGAGAAAGAGGGGAACTGTTGAATTCAGAGCGAAATAAGTTAATGACATTATTACTAGATCAGAGCGTGTTGATGTGAGAAATCCTATTTTAAATATCGTGATAACTGAAGTGTTTAAATAAGTAATTAGCTCTCGTGCTAGTAATGTTCCCTAGTTAGCGTTTAGCCCTTTCCCAGATCCCCAAAGATAGGGGAAAGTTTTAATGATGTGTAGCAATATTCACACGAGGAAAGGGGTGAAACATTTCTACCACCCATAATGCAGCCAGTTTGAGTTCAACTTCAGCTACCAGAGATTAATCAGTTAAAATATCCGGGCAGTCAATCTAAAATATGTTAAACTAAAGAGATTTTAAATGTTGCTTGATTTTAATAAGTTGAAAATACTCCTAAAATACAATTGAATTTCATAAAATACATAATTTTTTATATAAAATATTCACTATCTTACTTAACAAAAAAAAATTGAAACTTTTTTTCTCGCGATTCAATACACGTTCTTGATATACGCATAAATATTAATCAAGCCAATGTGTTAGGGATAATTAAGGTAGAAATTAAATTAAATGAACATGCATTTTCGTATAGGTCAAGGGGATAACCTTTTATGAAACACCATTCTTAATACACTCGACTGAGACTTGAACTCTTTCTTACCCACTATCGACAATCCAGTTAAATATGAGAATGATGCCTCATACCACTGATTTCAGGTCTGAAACTAATCAAGCGACAGTAAAATATGATTTAAATTGGCTAAATAATGTAATGATACGAATAAAGTTTTACTCAAAAAAATATTCTGCTTACTATAAATATCAAACACTCTAATTTTTAGTTTGAAAGTGATTTTTATTTTTTGACGTATACAAATAGACCTGTCATAAAAACTTTGTTTGGGATTTCGTTTGCTGTACTTTGTTAAATTTTGACCTAGATTATGTATACGGCTTTCAAAATACTACGAAAATCGATTTGTAATGTTGAATGAAAATATATCTGGTATGAAGAGCTTGAGTATAGCTTTGTTGCAACTTTTTTTTTTCAGAATAATCTAAGGAAACTGTGTATAGTCATTTCAACATAAAAATACACTTTAAAGCATATTAACAATAAATATATATTATTTCGTACTGTCAAAAGGATACTACTATTTTGTTTAAAAAGTCAACATTTATATTTGAAAAACAACATTGGTGTATGAATACATAAAGGCAAATTTGGAAATTTTAAAGTATAGGATTAGATTATTTCCATAACAACCCAACTATCAATTAAGTATGGTTGATGTAGGTATATTAAACAACACACTTGCCTAAGCTGTAATTTGTCAATGAAACAGTTTGTTGCATCGCCATTACAGTTTGAATATGTTTGAGCTTGTAGGTGTAAAATCAGCAAATAAACCCAATCAGTATACTTTAAATAAAAAAGGTTTCCTGTATCGTAACATTAGATTTAAATGGGTCCAGCTTGTTGGTCTAGAAAACATCCTACCAACCTAATAGCTATTCTGTCAATGAAACAGTTTTTGTATTTACTAGTCCCTTGAGGTACCTTCCTGAATATAATAGTCTTGACATGCGATATTTCTATATTTGGAAATTCAAAGCTATCAAAAGAATCTTCAAAGAATTTAGAGTTTTTGGTCATTTTATTTGTCAATAATTATTAATTATAATTATAAAATATTTTAAGAAAAAAAGTGATTCAACCTAAGAAAAAACAATTTCCAACACCCAACATTCATGCTGTATAAATAAGCAGATCAGCCTAGTAATGCTAAAATTATCATTTATTTTAGACATCCCCTGGAATCGATCTTGGGCTTCCAAGTATTTTAGTTCACCCCCATAAACCACTAGCTTAAGGACACATGTGCTTAGTTCGGGTCATGCCTCATTTCAAATAGTGAATGTAATAAATATTCTATAATGTAATGTATTCAGGATTTGGCGAACTTTTAGTGCTGATTTTGTATTCGCGTGTCCATCGACGCACAATCGCTGACAGGTGCCTCCTATAGTCTGATTTTGGTTGAAAGAATAGTACAGAAAATTCAAACTTATTTCTTTTCGACCAATATTAATAACATTTACCTTGTTATTTGTGTTATTCTATAAGTATTGATATTATCTATAAAAATTGACAGCTGCAGATAGCATTACTTGATGTATGAAAATATTAAAATTGTTTTATTAAGGTTAGTAACTAACTTCTACTGTTCTTTCTACCAAAATCAGTCTATATACTATTAGCGACTTCAACCCCTCATAGTCAGCCATTACGGGTGAAACTAACACGCGTTGCAGGCGCTTAAAAATACCGCAATATTTAAGAAGAGGTTCTTTTTTTTTAATCGTTTTCAACAAAATGTAGGCGAAAATTATCAGAAGAATTTTGACCTGTTAAGAAATTAAAATTAAGTTTATAAAAAAATTCAATGATGCTTTACGTGAAAAATGTATGCTTCTGAGATTAAATTAAAAAGTTCTAAACCAAGATCTAGCTTTCTTCTAACAAACAAAATTAAGTTTTGATAGGTTCACCACATAAAATTTTTAGGCAATGTGGAATAGTTTTTCAGGGTTTTATTTGAGGTATCATAACTTTTACTAAACCACTTTAAAATGTACAACTGGTCATAAATGCTGCATAAATTTTGGTGAAAAAGAATAATAAAAAAATATCAAACCACTTCATTAATAATCTGAGGTTTCTAATTAACGTCTGCAACTCTTCTCAGTGCACTACCATGTATCACCATTAAGGTCATTCAACCATCAACATTTTATTACACAATTTTAAAAAGTATGTAAATTATGAGCTACAAATATGATTTAATGTTTTCAAATCATGCAGTTCAAGAGGTATAAGGGGTCAAACTTGCTATTTGATGTATTTTACATACCATTGTTAAGGTAAAGTAATTAATGTATCCGGCACAGATTTATCTGATTACCAAACCCTTCCTTCACTTCTTACAGGACGTTGTATTAATCACAACTTGTGAATGTGAGGAATGCCAGGCTTCCACCGTGGTTCGGATCCCACGTTAAACTGTAGGTCCTCTATTTCATCTCACTATCACCCTACCATTACACATCAGCGTAAGTGCGTACAACTTGAACGGGTAGTAAGACGCGATGCTAATAATAATAATAAATAATAATAATAATATAAATAATTAATGTATGGGGTCGAAATTTAATATAACTAGACATTCATATGAATGAATACAGAATGAAATATTTATAATACTATTATAAATATTTCAATGAAATATTAATAATACTATTATAAATATTTCAATGAAATATTAATAATATTAGTAATATTAATATTATTATAAATATTTCAATTAATATTTCATTTAATATTAATAATATTAGTAATATTAAGATGATTATTATTATTATAAATATTTCAATGAAATTTTAATAACATCAGTAATATTATGAATACTACTTATTTCAATAAAATATGTATATTTATTTTTTTTATTAATATTATTAGTATTATAAATATTTCATTCTGTACACTTCATATTATGAATGTCTAGTTATGCATTATATTTCAGTGCCTTAACAATAGTACTCAAAATGCATAAAATATAAAGTTTGACAACTTATAGCTCGTGAAATGAGATGATTTGAAATCATTGAATCACTATTTAGAGATTATATTTTATACACTTTTAAAATTGCGCAGTAAAATATTGAGGGTCGAATGACTTAATTAACGTGAATGTATTTTACAGACTTATTTATTTAAAGTTGCCTCTCCCCGGTCTCAATTCCACCGTGCTCCATACCACGATGCTACGTCTGGTTTGAGATATATTACCTACCATGATTAATTTAAATTAGTTGAAAAAATGGACACCTGAACACGGAAACCAAACCTGTTTTATGTGTCCAGATGTCATTTTTCAACTAATTTAAATTAATTGAAATGGGGATCTCCTTCATACGGACATTCCCGTTATTACAATGATTTGCGGTCCCTGTTTCAATATTCATTACCTACCTGAACTATGAACTAGGTGTGATCCGGGGCGGGGGGGCGGGCGGGGGTACGGGATATTAATGTATGGGAATTGAATATCAGGCTCTTAAAAAATATATAATCCAAACGAACTGGATGAGGTAGGTGAATTAAAAACAATTTAGCAAGAGTTACACCTTGGAAGAATAAAATAAAACATATTACGGAGCAAAATCTCTCTAATCCCAGCGCACCTTACCGGTTATCGAAGCCTGACCTATTGGATCAAGCACACTAGTGAATATTTAATTCTGACAATAATTTTTATAAATCCCCATACATATACGAGCGATGTTTTCGTAAATAATTCAGCACTTACTAAATTAAAATTTAATTTTTAGCACCACATCTTACTACTCGTGCCTCTGTACTAATTATGCTGTTCTGTTATGGATGAGGAAGGTTGAATTTAGAAGAGGTGTACAAGCATTTAGGTGGAAGGAAAGTGGAAAGCCGATACAGGAAAATCCTCCCTCACTACACCCAGTCAAGATTTGAGGCCCAATCTCCCCATTATTGGCGGTCTGGTCTATTGCGAGAGTGACGCCTTAGATCACGTGGCCACCGAAGTGGGTATAATACAAGTCGAGTATATTACCATTGGGATCCAACAATATGTTGAACAGAGTGTACACTCAAAATTAAGAATGTGCATCTACAGAAGTGCATAGTTGAAACCAGGAATTGTTGCAACTTAGGACGGCTGCCTAGCTTTGGATTACATTCCTAGTCTTGAGACAATGTCTTCTGTACTGATCATGTAAATTCCAGTTAGGGATGAACGGCCGATTCATGACCCAGAGTTCATCCAGGGACAAAATGACTGACTAGCATACAGTTGTGTCCAGTTTTTCATCAGAGGATGTTGTCAAATTAAAGAACTCTGCATGGTTCAGGAATATAGTAAAGATAAGGTGGTTTAACCAGGAACAGATACCATGTATCAAGTATCATGTTTTGTATATAATTGTATATTTTATATATCATGTTATTCAATTAGTTAGTTATATAATAGTTAACATCTCTCTATTATTTAAATGTGTGTGTGTGTGTGTGTGTGTGTGTGTGTGTGTGTGTGCGCGCGCGCGCGCTCCCATCCTCTATGAGTCGGTTACCGGTCATAACATTACCATGTGAATGTACAGTTATCATGGCAACTATTAGCAAAACAAGTAATTATTAGTAAAACTTTTCCGTAATTTGGTGATAGCGCAGGTCATTGTTTTAAGTGATTTTTAAGTACAAAAGTAATCTCAGGATGGATACGTGTTGTATTGCAATAAAAATTAAGCATTAATTTTCCTGTATTTCAAATCAATGTAAAACTAAATATCTCTGTTTTGAAAATCAGTTTGGGGAAAGTGGTTTTAATTAAATACGTCTACTTCCTCTCAATCCCTAGGAGAAAAAAATATTTTGATCGTCAAAAAAATTGAACTCAAGATTGAGAAAATTTCACGTTTCATGACCCCTGAAACCAAAAAGGTGTTTTTTGCGATACCGTCTGTCTGTTGATCTGTCTGTGTGTCTGTATCTTGGCCTAGAACCTAAACAATTTTACCAATGTAGCTAAATTTGGTATATGGTTTTCATAGGGCTGCCATGAGGAGTTTTTGGAATTAGATGTCCAACCCTAAAATTAATGGTGGCTTACTTAGGGGGGGAAAGAGAAAACATTAATTTTCTCGAGCTCCACTTTAACAATTTACAGGATATTCAGCACCGGATATTATCTTAATTAATAACTATAATAGCGTGGATTTATCATGGTATATTCATTTTCACAATATTGTTGTACTATTGGCATGATAAAGCCCTACTGAGTTGCGGGTGGCTGCATTATCTCATAGCTCGCAAGATTTATATCGCTCAGTTGTAGCTGAAAATTTTTCGCAATTTAGCATTGACGTAATAAGTCTAAGGTCCCGGGTTTGATTCTTGTGCCCAGGTTTCATTTTTCAATTTTAAGAATAACATTTAGATACGGCTATGAACGTAACTAAAAAATATAATAGCTTAATTACTGAATTACTTAATCCAGTCCGAGACACCTTAGCTCAGTTGGTAGCGTGTCTGACTTCTTGCTTGATTCCCGACATGGCCGAAGATTTATCATTGATTAAAATATTGGTTTACACTTTCACATTAATAAATTAACGGCTGGGGACTGGATGTTGTGCCTGTCCTAGTCTTAAGATAGATTATAAGGCACATGATGTTACGACAGGCCTAGCCAGCCGTTAGTGGAAAATATATGGCTTGAATGAAAAAAAACCCAGACCATAGGCTGGAAACAATAATGGATGTAAAAAAAAAATTTGCTCCAACATCCTTTCATATATTCATACATAAAGTCATGGGATATTCAGCTGTCACTTTCAATTAATGGTAAATTTACCTATAAAATAAAACTAGTACTAAAGTAAAATGTTTAAAAAAAAGTTGGAATTTTTTTTAAAGCCCTTTACATAAAAATTGGTTTGCACTAATGGTAATACCTCCTTTAGGACCGGTTGGACGCCCCTCATGCTCTCTTTAAATTCCCATTCTCCCCCGCTATATAAATATATAGAGAGCGCTCTCGTCGGAAATATTCGCCACGATGGACAGCTTACACGAGGTCAACCCCGTGGGAAAATTTGTTCAGCTAAGTTTGGCATTTCCATGTTTTTCAGGCCTTTACTACCATTTAAGTCTGCGCTTATTCGCGTCTATCGGCACACGATTGCCAAACCACTAGAATTTAAGGTTTATATATAATAAGTATTACTCTAATTCTATACATTTAGTTTCCATTTTAGACTAATTAGTGTGGGGCCGTGTGAAATGTATTTTATTCATAGTTTACTAGATTAGAAAATAAAATGTTTGTAATATTTTAATGCTTGTTAAATACAAATATACTCTGCAATAAAAGGAAAAAGATATATATTTATAAAGTTTCTTTGATTTAGAAAACATTTAATGTTTTGTTTGGTTAGAAGAGTATTTAACATCATTTTGATAAGAAATTAAATTACGTGTAAGTTATAATATATCTGGTATATTTATATAATTATAAATAACCATTTTAAACACATTATTTCGATAAGAAATTGAATTAGATTTAATATATCTAGTATAGTTACGTAAATTATGTTTGACATACATACATACCTAATCACGCCTTATCGGGGTATCCAAGGAACTGTGCTTATAGCTCAAAAAACAATTCCGTATTTAATCCATACTAGCTAAAATTGACCTATTGAATTTCCTTTCAAACTGTAGCAAATATGATAAATTTACTATAAAATAAAAATGTTATTACTAATAATAAGTAAATAAATCTGTGATATATGATAAATAAATACATACATACATACATAATATAAAGCTTGATATAAAGTTATAGCTGTTCTGCTATAGTTTCTATTAAAAGATTATATTTTGCAAAAATATAGTGAAATTAATATTTTCTAATCTTATTTAAAAATAGATAATTCTTTATCATTCGTTTGCTCCTTTTCACCTTGGTTAATTATATATTAGTGCATAGCCCGAACGGGTAGTAAGACGTGGCGCAACAAAAAATGCCAGAAGGTTATGTGTTTTGGATTTTTTTAAATCAGAATACATGTAAATTGTCATATACTTATTTTATACTTCTTAATAGAAGTATAAAAATCTTTGAATTTTGATAAGATTCCTAATACACTCGTAAAATATTTTTAAAAAATTACCAAGAATTATTATTTTCATATATGGTTCTTCCTACCAAAATCCAACTATAGCCTATGCTAGGCCAATAGTTCCGTAAATCATAGATTAGGAAAAAATTTAATTCAAAATTTTTATCTTATTTATTTTTGTTAAAATTCATAGTTTAATATCAAACCATAACACACAAAAATACTGGTATGGAAGTTTATTTGAATGTTCTAAATAACCAAAATATCAACGCTCATGATCAGTTTTATAAATGTAATTTATCTTATTTCTATGTCTGATGAAATTTAAAAAATTAATTTAAAATTATGTCATATAAGTAAACAAAATTTAAGTGATCAGATTTGAATGTTTAAAATATGTAGATTTTCTTAAAAAATTCGATGAAAGAAACTACTATGTGAAAAAATTACATGAAGTTAAAACTATACAATAAAAAAGTTTTAAATATTTAGCCTACATTATGCGTACATAAATTCGTCACCGAAATAATCTTTTCTTGTTTTATCACCAAACAAATATGTTTTATGATTTACATAAAATGACAGCTTAGTTATTTTTTTAAAAATTAAGAGAAGTCTTTCTTCCCATTATCTAGTCGGGATACAACGTAATCCACGACCACTGCTTTATAAACGGGTTAATTCCCTGTACAGTCTCATCCATTAAAATAGAGCAATGTGTCCATACGAAGGTATTACATTTCTGGCCGTATCTTATAAACCGACTGTAAGTCAATTAATTAGTTCTCTTGGTCAAGGACGCGCACTTTCAAGATACTTGTGTTGTTTAACTACTTATACTCTTGTTGATCGAGGTGTTTGTTTTTTACTGTGCCATAACTTTATTCTTTAATGACCCCAAGCCAAATTGAATTGTTTTGTTAACTGTCAAGCAATGAAATTGGTTTAAGCCCCCAATTCTACTTCACAAGGACGGGGGTATGGGGTAGGAATTTACCATAAAGGTTCAAGTTTATTTCCTGCCGTCTATTTTTAGCTTTCTTTTTTTTTTTATAGGGGTGATGGTGGAGTGGGTATTTAATGAGGTGAACTAAGGTACTGAAAATACAAGTTAATCTGTAAAACCAAAATATTTAAATGAAAGTCAAATTCACCCGAGTTTTATTATTTTTATTCTAGGATATTTCTGGAAAGTTTTGTAATGAAGAATTTAAAAAAAAAAACCACTAATACTAGAATTCAATTAACATTAAAACATCAACACTTACACTAAATTTTAAGCTATAGAAAATTAATCCAGTTGAATGATTACATTACATGTAGTTATTATATGTTATAATTCCCACGCATTAATATATTTCTACAGTTAAATCTTTAAGCAAGTTTTGCGGGAACGGTTTGAAGATACAGTACAATTATAAAACCTTGAATATATTTATTGCAGGTTTTAAAATTATGTATCCCCTAACCAATTACGTAAAACTATTCTAGTTGTTTTTATTCGCGTCTTCCTGCTCAGGGTATACGTGTTTTAATTACGACGGTAGAGTAAGGATTAGAAAGGTAGAATATTAGAGGAAATGTACACTTCATTTTTTGAAATCCTGAATGAATAAGCAAGTTGACAGAAATATAAGCGTGTGATAAAATACCTGTAAACAAAGATCAAAACTTTTGTAAATTTGATAATATTTTCATACCTAGTATTACTTTATAATACTGCCAAGGAAAAATGACCAAAAAAAAACTTCGTGGCACTTTTTTCAAAGGATTCAAGAATATACCGAAAACCCACTCAAGTGATGGAGGAGAGAATTCAATATTTTAGGATCCGGCCCCAATTTCAAGATTTGCTAATTTTGAGATCTAAGTTTTCATCAAGACCAGTTGAAGGCAATATTGAAGATCCTGATATTCTAAGCAAATTCAGCGATGCTGGTAACATCAACAAACAAATTCGAGATTTTTATTTATTTGAGGTATTTAACGTGCACTTTCTGAACCAACTGATTATATTGGCATATGACTTACAAACTAACTTAAATCTAGAACAAACACAGCATCCCATCTCCAGTCATTAATTCATCACTGTGAGAGAGAAAACCCTCACATCACCAATTATAACAAAAAATTTCAGGCCAAGAATCGAACTCGGGACCTCTAGCTCAGTAGGCAGACACGCTACTGACTGAGTTAAGGTGATAAAGTAATCTAAAGATTATGTTGATCTATGGGAAAGGGGCAGTAAAACTTCATAATATCTTCAACAAAATGATTATAGTAAATAAGTTGGTCATTCCCATAAATTAACTTCTGTGCCATCTGAAATTAGTGAATCATAAACCACCACGGAAATATCTAAAGCTACAGCAATTGCATTTTCCACAAGGAACTTTTGTAACTCGAGATTTTTTTCCCCACCCAGTGAGGTTAGTTAATTAATGCGGTGAGGATTGCCTCATATTCATCCAAAAAACGCAAGAGGCAGTCGATCACAGGCTAGCTCACAGCTAGGAAGAGTGCTTTACTAGAAAACAAGCCTGAGGATGATCATGATATAAACTTTTATTACAGCTGTCTTATCAGTCACGTGAAACAACTTGGCTAAATTAACAATCTGATTTTGGAAGTAAGAGTCCAAAATACATTGGTTTAAGAGTTATTCATTATACGGCAGTGTAACCTTCATCTTTAGGGCTCACTATAAACAAAACTCACTTCCCAATCTTTCCCCCCTTCCTCTCCAAACACTCCCGCCAGCCTCATTACTAACTAAATATGTGCTATACTTGACAATCATAGTGTCCAACATCTGACTCCCACAGCTGTTGTTATTATATAACCTTGTTAGTTACGAATTTGGCCTTGCCAATAACTAAAAACTTTTTATTTAAGCATAATTTTTGATTCATAAACGAGACAAACATTTCACTTTCAATATTTCGGAAAATAGCATTGTGCATTTTTACCGTTCATTATTTAATCATAATAAATAAATTTAAATAATTCGCTTTAATGTAACTTCTTACTTTATCTACAACATTTATATCTCCTCTGTTAATATAAAATGTTGAAAATTATTTGTATTGGACACTAATTCTTCTTTTATTGAATTCACAATGTGATCAAATGTGCCATGAAGCATCCATGAGTACATAATATGGAACAAACCTGAGGTGCTTGAAGTGCTAATTCATAGTACGATTCCCACTTTAAGAATATAACGTTAAATATATTTTTCCGGTGAGATTTCTGAGGTTTATTAAAAACTTGACCTTTTTAGAAATACACTTTCCTAAAGAAAAAATTCACGATTCCTGGAAAACATTGTGTATAAAAGATTTGAACTTCGGTTGCTTGGTCTTGTATCCGCCCACGCAATACAATCGTGTAGGTTGACTCGCTTCGGTGGACCGCACCGCTTCCGTGGAGTCCCTTAATTTGTACTCGCATCTGGTATGGAAGCAAAACTGGTCCGTCCATAAATTCGTATTTTGATTAATTGATATTTTTCAAACATTTGTTGTCCTTTTTTATGCGTTATTAATCGAATTTATTATTATTGTTTCAAAAATATAAGTTATTGACAGAGTTTTAAATGTTCTGTTTTTCTTATTAGCAAGTAAAAAAGGTAAATAATGTCAATATTAACCGGATAAACCTCAAAAAATATTATTTAATAACTTCTAATTTAATATTATCCACATATTTAGGATAATTTCTACATTATCTGGATAATATCGACTATATCCAAGTTCAAACTTTACCCGTAGCATATACATGTATATAGTTTATTAGGCCTGATGCTGTGACAGAGTACTTTTTTTAACACCAAGTATGGTAAGATCCACAAACATACATAAACGTAAATATTTTGATTTAACAATCCCTGGCCTGATCTTTTTAATTATTTTGTGTATTATAAACCCCCTATCTCCGTCATAATAAACCTAACACAAACGTAAATAATCAAATACATTAGTAAAGAGACGTACAAACTAAATACGTACTAGGCTTCTGATACTGCATTCATTTTTACACAATTCGTTGAGTTTTATTTCAAATTGTAAGGATTTAATTTCCAAGCGTTAACATCACTGGGAAATTATCCAGTGAACGCACTTAGGTTTAATCCCTTAAGTTTTTTTTACATCTATTATGGTTTCCAGCCTATGGTCCGAGTCTGTTTTTTATTCAAGCCATAGAGTTTCCACTACCGTCTGGCTAGACCTGTCCTAGCATCATTTGCCTTAGAATATAACTTAAAACTAGGACAAACACAACATCCAGTCTCCAGCCATCAATTTATCATTGTGAAAGGGTAAACCCATATTTTCATATACAGTTACGTTAAATTTTCGGCAATGCTGAGAATCGTACCCTGGACCCTTAGCACAATAGACAGACACGCTACCGACTGAGATAAGTAAGGTGTTTCACAATCTATTGATTTAAAGAGTGATATAAAAGTAAAAGTAAAATAACTGTAAATAATACTAATCAAACAAGTAAAGTAGTTCGGTTAAATGGTATTCCTGTAGGACATATATTAATAATTACAGTTTAGATAAAGTTAGCTGCACCTAATATTGAGGATACTTCGGACAAAACATATAATGTAATGTAAGTAATGTATCGGACAAAACATATAATGTAATGTAAGTAATGTAATGTAATAAAAAGATGTCTATATCAACAGATGATCCAGAATAAGATATAGTGGGTGAAAACTGGATAAACTGTTCATCCGGTACCTGCTCCACTTTTACAAATTATATACTGTCTAATAATATGGTTAATGCAGGCGGAGAAAAAGTCAAAATATTTTATTATTTATGTAACATTACAAGGATGTAATGCTACTTCTTAACCCCATCTCTATCGGTGCTGCTGAACTGTCATACTACCCGCTCCAAGAAACGGCAGAAAATAGTTAAATACAATAGTAAGCTTCTCTATTGTAATTCCTAATAGAAACAATCCATAAATAAAACCATATCTTTCTTTACAATACTCCTTCAACTTCTACAAATAATTCGATTAGCGAACGTACCCTCTGGATATGTTGGCCTGGACACCCAAGAAAGCTAGCTGGCTGCAAAACGTCCTAAGTCGGCGAGTGGGGCAACCTTGCTGAGTGCACCCGCACTAGATGTGTATATCGGGCCGACAAGAAAGAAACTGGCGAGCGCATGTTTGTGATCACCATGAACCTGGTGAAGATGACGTAGCTGACCTCGCCCGGAGCTCTCTACAGACCTCTGACGTCGCTGACCAATCGTTAGGTGAGAATTCAAAAATCGACACTAGAAACCGTTGGCTTGAGCGGCGCGACCTACCAGAGGCCTCCGCGCTGGACTTCCCAAGAATATGGCGTGATTTCCTTCCCCCTTCACGTCACCGACCAAATAGGCAACTTTCCACCCCTTTTGTGCTACGCAGTTAGATCACTATATAACATGTAACCTGCTAAGAGAACGGGGTTATTATTATTTGATTATTGAAGATTAGTGTTGGACTTGGCTCCGCCGTGAGGAGTGCTTTAATTGACTCCGCCGTTATGATAGTCCATTTATTGGCTCCGCCATGAATAGAGTAACTCTTTATAACTCGTCTATCAAGAACGCCCGTACTCAGGATTTAATATCAACCAACGACTACAGAACCTGCCGACGTCAAGATGGATCTCCACTACCACAAAGTGAAACTGCAATACTCGTCGCCATTTAAGACGGACGGCGACTATGGACACTGTGGAAAGGACATTACCTTATAATGTAAATATTCGTCGATTGTTTTTTTTGAGAACTTATCAAATAAACTTAATGACTTTATTCTTTGGATAGTAATGGGTAACTCACGTGTTACGTAACGTCATGGCATTTGTAAAAGTTCTAGTATATTTGTTTAGGGTTAACTGGTGTATTTTCTATTTACTTAATGTTAGATTCTTATTTACATTTACAGTAAAAATGTGAGAATTACTATTTAATATTACTAATGAAAGTGTTTATGTTTACCTTGTCCACATTGTTAGGACAAGTACGTGATTGGTTAGTTAGGCTCATAAAGCCTCTTGCAAAACAAGAATTATTATCTATTTAGTTTATTCTGAAAGAATGTTTTCCCGCGATCAATATTTACAATTCGCTTTTGCTACTAGGATGGTCAAGGCCACTTTATTTATTATATGTTGTTTTGAATATATTAAATTACTATTTACTCTAATTCTCTCAGCACCATGTTTCTTATTTATTATTTCTATTTTATTATGTCCATTAGATTATACCCTTTCTTCCTCGTATTATTTTTTTACAGTGGCCTATTACTACGAGGTAGATAGAGGGTGTAACATTTATTTGGAGGAAGGCTATATCAAGGGCTCCTAATATTATAGGTACTAATCAATTTCCTAATCATTTAATCATAATATATTATAACTAAAATATTATAGTAAATGCATGACCTGAAACGATTACACTATAAATTTGATCATCTCCTATTAAAGCTCCTAGATGACCATATTTAGCTCGTCAATTAACTTGAACGCCCTTAGGCCTTAATGACTAATTTTTTGAACACAAACAACAATCTATATTAATAAAATGAAACGTTTGTGTATCTGTGTTTTTGTCTGGCTGTCTGTCATGAGTGTTGCACGATATATTAAAGAGCACGGAGAAGTCTGAAATTTAAAAACTAGTAGCATCTGTGCACTAACATGTGCACCTCGAAGCCGGAATTTTAAAGTTTGGACTATTTTTTTTTAATTAATTAAAAACTAGTTTGAAGGAAATAAAATGAAGAGATTATGTTTCTGTCTGTTTGAATCAAAGAAAAGAGTTCATTTCCCGGGGTATTTTTGCTAGTGTATTAATTATAAGACATCATTTAATGAAGAGAATTTCTAACTTCTCTAAGTAGTTGAACGTATTAAATCTAGCCAGCCATAATTACCATATGAAAGGTACAGTGTAAAATATTGAGTCCAATTTTTCACTCAAATTGAGTAAGCGGGCGGCCAGACTGGGTGAGCGAGCACGCGAGCGACTAAAATATAAAATAGAACACATTGGTTGTAATGAGAGGTGGCCAGACTGGATCGCGCGAGCGAGCGAATGAGCGCGAACGCTTGAAAGATAGAACTGGTTCTATTTTTCAAGCGCGTGCACTCGACCCGGTACAGTATAGTTTACAGGCGCTAGGCAATATTATTATATATTGGTTCATCGAGTGCTAGGAAAACTTCTCATTTTGACATTTTTATTACTATCGATAGGTTTATCACACTTTCTGGAAATTGAAAAATGACACCTAGACACGGGAAACGAACCCGGTACCTTTGGCTTAGTACGTAAATGCTCTAACCACTGAGCTATCCATGATTAGTCCCGTGCTCAGGGTCATTCTTCACTCATATTTTAAGGCAGAGCCTATGATGGACTGAGCGGAAATCGACGGCTACAACTACGTGATTATATTAATATCACGAGCTAACTATCAGATAACGCAGCCATCTTTGATTCGGTAGTTGGCTTATTGTAGCCATTTGTACAATTATTATAATTGTACGGGATTTCATACTAAGAATTAAATAGCCAAAGCTATTATTTATGCTTTTAGTGAGGATTACTCCATCTAGATATCATATTCTGAATTTTGAAAAATTACATCTGGATAGCTCAGTGGTTAGAGCATTGGCGTACTAAGCCAAACCTCTCGGGTTCGATTCCCGTGTCCAGGTTTAATTTTTCAATTTTCAGAATATGATAGCTAGATGGAGTAATCCTCACTAAAAGCATAAATAATAGCTTTGACTATTTATTATTATTATTATTATTATTATTATTATTAGCACCGCGTCTTACTACCCG